>JARQOC010000005.1:342557349-342867349 GCA_033576535.1 Allobates femoralis | reverse complement strand
CAGTGAGGCTGGAGGAGGCTGTGAGGATGGGGAGGCTGTGAGGCTGGAAGAGGCTGTGAGGATGGAGGAGGCTGGAGGAGGCTGTGAGGATGGGGAGGCTGGAGGAGGCAGTGAGGCTGGAGGAGGCTGTGAGGCTGGAGGAGGCTATGAGGATGGGGAGGCTGTGAGGCTGGAGGAGGTTGTGAGGCTGGAGGAGTCTGAGGCTGGAGGAGGCAGTGAGGCTGGAGGAGGCTTTGAAGCTGGAGGAGGCTGTGAAGATGGGGAGGCTGTGAGGCTGGCGGAGGCTGTGAGGCTGGAGGAGGCTGTGAGGATGGGGAGGCTGTGAGGCTGGAGGAGGCTGTGAGGCTGGAGGAGGCTGTGAGGATGGGGAGGTTGTGAGGCTGGAGGAGGCTGTGAGGCTGGAGGAGGCTGTGAGGCTGGAGGAGGCTGTGAGGATGTGAGGCTGAAGAAGGCTGTGAGGCTGGAGGAGGCTTTGAGGATGGGGATGCTGTGAAGCTAGAGAAGGCTGTGAGGCTGGAGGAGGCTGTGAGGATGGGGAGGCTGTGAGGCTGGAGGAGGCTGTGAGGCTGGAGGAGGCTGTGAGGCTGTGACGCTGGAGGAGGCAGTGAGGGTGGAGAAGGCTGTGAGGGTGGAGGAGGCTGTGAGGCTGGAGGAGGCTGTGAGGCTGAAGGAGGCTGTGAGGCTGGAGGAGGCTGTGAGCATGGGGAGGCTGTGAGGCTGGAGGAGGCTGTGAGGCTGGAGGAGGCTGTGAGGATGGGGAGGCTGTGATGATGGAAGAGATTGTGAGGCTGGAGGAAGCTGTGAGGCTGGAGGAGGCAGTGAGGCTGGAGGAGGCTGTGAGGGTGGAGGAGGTTGTGAGGATGGGGAGGCTGTGAGGCTGGAGGAGGCTGTGAGGCTGGAGGAGTCTGTGAGGCTGGAGGAGGCTGTGAGGCTGTAGGAGGCTGTGAGGCTGGAGGAGGCAGTGAGGCTGGAGGAGGCTGTGAGGATGGGGAGGCTGTGGAGGAGAGGGTGAGCTGAGGGCTGTGAGGCTGGAGGAGGCTGTGAGGATGGGGAGGCTGTGAGGCTGGAGGAGGCTGTGAGGCTGGAGGAGGCTGTGAGGATGTGAGGCTGGAGGAGGCTGTGAGGCTGGAGGAGGCTGTGATGGGGAGGCTGTGAAGCTGGAAGAGGCTGTGAGGCTGGAGGAGGCTATGAGGATGGGGAGGCTGTGAGGATGGGGAGGCTGGAGGAGGCTGTGAGGCTGGAGGAGGGTGTGAGGCTGGAGGAGGCTGTGATTCTTTGAGGCTGGAGGAGGCTGTGAGGCAGGAGGAGGCTGTGAGTCTGTGAGAGACTGGAGGAGGCTGTGAGGCTGGAGAAGGCTGTGAGGATGGGGAGGCTGTGATGATGGAAGAGATTGTGAGGCTGGAGGAAGCTGTGAGGCTGGAGGAGGCAGTGAGGCTGGAGGAGGCTGTGAGGGTGGAGGAGGTTGTGCGCATGGGGAGGCTGTGAGGCTGGAGGAGGCTGTGAGGCTGGAGGAGGCTGTGAGGATGGGGAGGCTGTGATGATGGAAGAGATTGTGAGGCTGGAGGAAGCTGTGAGGCTGGAGGAGGCAGTGAGGCTGGAGGAGGCTGTGAGGGTGGAGGAGGTTGTGAGGATGGGGATGCTGTGAGGCTGGAGGAGGCTGTGAGGCTGGAGGAGTCTGTGAGGCTGGAGGAGGCTGTGAGGCTGGAGGAGGCTGTGAGGCTGTAGGAGGCTGTGAGGCTGGAGGAGGCTGTGAGGATGGGGAGGCTGTGAGGCTGGAGGAGGCTGTGAGGCTGGAGGAGGCTGTGAGGCTGGAGGAGGCTGTGAGGATGGGGAGGCTGTGAGGGTTGAGGAGGCTGTGAGGCTGGAGGAGGCTGTGAGGATGTGAGGCTGGAGGAGGCTGTGAGGCTGGAGGAGGCTGTGAGGATGGGGAGGCTGTGAAGCTGGAAGAGGCTGTGAGGCTGGAGGAGGCTATGAGGATGGGGAGGCTGTGAGGCTGGAGGAGGCTGGAGGATGGAGGAGGCTGTGAGGATGGGGAGGCTGGAGGAGGCTGTGAGGCTGGAGGAGGCTGTGATTCTTTGAGGCTGGAGGAGGCTGTGAGGCAGGAGGAGGCTGTGAGTCTGTGAGAGACTGGAGGAGGCTGTGAGGCTGGAGAAGGCTGTGAGGATGGGGAGGCTGTGAGGCTAGAGGAGGCTGTGAGGCAGGAGGAGGCTGTGAGGCTGGAGGAGGCTGTGAGGCTGGAGGAGGCTGTGAGAGTGGAGGAGGCTGTGAGGCTGGAGGAGGCTGTGAGGATGGGGAGGCTGTGAGGCTGGAGGAGGCTGTGAGGCTAGAGGAGGCTGTGAGGCAGGAGGAGGCTGTGAGGATGGGGAGGCTGTGAGGCTGGAGGAGGCTATGAGGCAGGAGGAGGCTGTGAGGCAGGAGGAGGCTGTAAGGCTGAAGGAGGCTGTGAGGCTGGAGGAGGCTGTGAGGCTGGAGGAGGCTGTGAGGATGGGGAGGCTGTGAGGCTAGAGGAGGCTTTTACTGTACTGAGCATGCTCAGAACAGTAAAACGTCTCCAAACAGGAAGGCAGGGGTTAAAAAAGAAAAAAATCAAAGTTTATGCTCACCTCACCCCGGCCCCTGCCGTCTCCCGCCGTTTTCCTGCAGGCTCCCGGTGGCTCCTGCAGGCTCCCAGTGTTTGCAGAGGTCTTCTACTGCAGTCTAGGTCCTGCCGTGATGTCACTGTCACGTGACCGCAAGTTACCATGGAGTAACCTGGTGTCACGTGACTGTGACATCACGGCAGGTCCTAGACTGCAGTAGAAGACCTCTGCAGACACTGGGAGCCTGCAGGAGCCACCGGGAGCCTGCAGGAAGACTGCGGGAGACGGCGGGGGCTCGGGGAGAGGTGAGCATAATTTTTTTTTTTTTTAAGGGTAGTGCGGCTGCGGCTCGCGATGACGCTGTGCGTCATCGCTCGCAGTCCCGCAAAGGAGCTTGGGATTCGGCTACAGTGCCTGAATTCCAAACTCCCGATTATATAAGTAGAGATGCTTATTGAGTCTAGCATGAAGCGTCTGTGTAGCTCTCCCTATGTATTGCAGTTTAAACAAGCATTCCATCAGATAGATCACATATTCTGTCCCACAATTCATGTTTTGCTTAATAGGGAAACTTCCATTCGTGACAGTTGAGCTGAAACTAGTTGTCTCCTGTATTACTCTGCAACCTAAGCAGTTTTTCTTCCCACATTTAGATGTTTTCGCTTTTCATATTTAGTCTCATCATTCTCCATGCCCTTTTTTAACCAACTAGGTGCTATTATACCTTTTATATTGGGGGCCCTCCGGAAGGTTATCTTGGTCTAGATGGTATGATATTTTTCAGGATAGGATCATTCTTTAAAATATACCAGTGCTGATCCAGAACATTCTTAATATTTTTGTGATACCTATATATTTGGTTATAAAATTATAACCGTATTCCTTACCCGTGACAGTATTTTATTTGGTTTTTAACAAGGATTCTTGTTGGATTTCTTTACTTATTGTTTGTGCATTTTTTGTTAGCCTTTTAGTAAATTTTCTGTGTTGAAATCTATCACTGAGTATTTTAGACTGTTCATCAACATCACTGTCATTTGTGCAGTTTTTCCTTATTCTTTTGAACTGATTAATGGGTATAATTTTTAGCCATTTGTTGTAGTGTCCACTTGAAAAATGTATATACCGTATATACTCGTGTATAAGCCGACCCGTGTATAAGCCGACCCCCCTACTTTTGACCCCAAAAACCTGGGAAAACCTATTGACTCGTGTATAAGCCGAGGGTGGACCCCAGCACAGGTATACAGCCCCCAGCAGTGTGGTATACAGGCCTCCCCAGTGGTAGTATACAGCATCCCCCCCAGTGGAAGTATACAGCAGCCTCCCCAGTGGTAGTATACAGCATCCCCCCCAGTGGTATATACAGCATCCCTAAAGGTATAAACAGCAGGCCCCAGAGGCATATACAGCAGGCCCCAGAGGCATATACAGCAGGCCCCAGAGGCATATACAGCAGGCCCCAGAGGCATATACAGCAGGCCCCAGAGGCATATACAGCAGGCCCCAGAGGCATATACAGCAGGCCCCAGGGTATATACAGCAGGCCCCAGGGTATATACAGCAGACCCCAGGGTATATACAGCAGGCCTCAGAGGTATACAGCAGGCCCCAGAGTATATACAGCAGGCCCCAGAGGTATACAGCAGGCCCCAGAGTATATACAGCAGGCCCCAGAGGTATACAGCAGGCCCCAGAGGTATACAGCAGGCCCCAGGGGTATATACAGCTGGCCCCAGGGGTATACAGCTGGCCCCAGGGTATATACAGCTGGCCCCAGGGTTATACAGCTGGCCCCAGGGGTATACAGCAGGCCCCAGAGGTATACAGCAGGCCCCAGGGGTATACAGCTGGCCCCAGGGGTATACAGCTGGCCCCAGGGGTATACAGCAGGCCCCAGAGGTATACAGCAGGCCCCAGAGGTATACAGCAGGCCCCAGAGGTATACAGCTGGCCCCAGGGGTATACAGCTGGCCCCAGGGGTATACAGCAGGCCCCAGAGGTATACAGCTGGCCCCAGGGGTATACAGCTGGCCCCAGGGGTATACAGCTGGCCCCAGAGGTATACAGCTGGCCCCAGGGGTATACAGCTGGCCCCAGGGGTATACAGCTGGCCCCAGGGGTATACAGCTGGCCCCAGGGGTATACAGCTGGCCCCAAGGTGTATACAGGCAGCCCCGCAGTGGCACTAGCCCCCCCATCATGGAAAGAGCCCCCCACACTATGCAGAGCCCCCCCCCCGCTGCATTAACTTACCATCCAGCGTCTTCATCACCGCGGGCTGTCGCGTCCTTCCTCCCGCGCTGTCTTCCCGGTCTCATGTGACCCGGCGGTCGCTGTGGAATGACGTCAGCGCGCCGGGTCACGTGAGACCGGGATGACAGCGCGCAGGACCCGCGCTTAAGACACTGGATGGTAAAGCAT
Organism: Allobates femoralis; assembly: GCA_033576535.1. Classification (NCBI taxonomy): domain Eukaryota; kingdom Metazoa; phylum Chordata; class Amphibia; order Anura; family Aromobatidae; genus Allobates; species Allobates femoralis. The sequence goes on along the minus strand of JARQOC010000005.1, from coordinate 342,862,346 downwards.
CGGGGGGGGGCTCTGCCAAGTGTGGGGGCTCTTTCCATGATGGGGGGGCTAGTGCCACTGGGGGGCTGCTGTATACACGGGGGGCTGTATGCACGGCTCCCCCTGCCGCTGTGATGGGCGGGGGGAGCCATGCATGTCTAATGAGCAGCCCCACGTGACGGGCCGCTCAGTCATCAGCCTCCCCCCGCCTCCTCCAGCCTCCCCAGCACCCGGACACAGCCCCCACACATATATTACCGTATTGACCCGTGTATAAGCCGAGGGGGTGACTTTTCAGCCCAATTTTTGGGCTGAAAAACTCGGCTTATACACGAGTATATACGGTAGCTATTCCTGTCTATCTGCTTAAAAAATGTCTTTGTACATATTAAGTCCTGTTTCACAAAAAGTTATATCCAAGAAATCCAATATTTGAGCTGTGTATGTGAGGTTCAAATTTTAACCCCCACAAATTATTCATAATATCAAACAAGAAATTTTCCAAATCACCTTTGTCAGTATCCCATATAAAAAAAATGTTGTCGATGAATCTTTTATAAATCACCAAACCAATACTCTGCTTATTATTTAACATGTGTATCTCTTCAAATACCCCCATAAAAAGATTTGCATATGAACAGGCTACTTTCGACCCCATAGCTGTACCTTTCAGTTGATAAGATTTTTTCTCAAATGTAAAATAATTATTCTTGAATTTTCAGTAGGTCATATAAAAAAGGAATGGTGGGGTATCTGTTAATAAGAAATTTCTTTTCGCTCTCATTTATGATCGACCTTTCATAAGCATTAGTGTTGAGCGAGCATGCTCGCTACTACTCGGTACTCGCACGAGTATCACTGTACTCGGGCGACTCGCCGAGCACCGAGTAATCTCGCGATACTCGTGCTGTGCTCGTGGTCGTCATCTCTCCATGTTGGCGCTCTTTTGAGAGCCAGCCCACGTGCAGGGATTGGCTGACAGACCACTGCAATGCCACAGCCCTGTTAGTTGTGGCATAGCAGTGATTGGCCGCCCTGCACAGCGTCACCGAGCCTTTATAACTCCCGGCGCGCTGTGCTCGGCACACAGCCATCCAGACAGTGAGTGTAGGGAGAGTGTCTGCTGCTGATTAGGGACAGATTTGCGGCCCTCATAGGTAGATCCGGATCAGGGCTGCAAACTGCTGCTGACCATAACAGTCCTTCTCAGGACTAATCTAGGAGGACATAGGCAGGGTGATCCAGATCGGAGTCCAAGATTTCCAGTGACCAGAACAGTCCTTCTCAGGACTAATCTAGGAGGATATAGGCAGGGTGATACAGATTGGAATCCAAGCTTTTCTGTGACCATTAGAGTCACCACACTCTTGTACTTAGTACCTTAATACAGGTTAGGGACTAAAATCCTCTCTTCAAACCATTACAGTCACCAGACAGGTGTACGTACTACCTTAATACAGGTTAGGGAACTAAAATCCTAACTCTTGTCATCAAAACAGTCACCAGACAGGTGTACGTACTACCTTAATACAGGTTAGGGACTAAAATCCTCTCTTCAAACCATTACAGTCACCAGACAGGTGTACGTACTACCTTAATACAGGTTAGGGAACTAAAATCCTAACTCTTGTCATCTCAACAGTCACCACACTGTTGTACGTCATAAGTTTTACAAGTTAGGGAACTAAAATCCTAACTCTTGTCATCTCAACAGTCACCAGACAGCTGTACGTAGTACCTTAATACAGGTTAGGGACTAAAATCCTCTCTTGAAACCATTACAGTCACCAGACAGGTGTACGTACTACCTTAATACAGGTTAGGGAACTAAAATCCTAACTCTTGTCATCTCAACAGTCACCACACTGTTGTACGTCATACGTTTCTACAGGTTAGGGAACTAAAATCCTAACTCTTGTCATCTCAACAGTCACCAGACAGGTGTACGTAGTACCTTAATACAGGTTAGGGACTAAAATCCTCTCTTGAAACCATTACAGTCACCAGACAGGTGTACGTACTACCTTAATACAGGTTAGGGAACTAAAATCCTAACTCTTGTCATCTCAACAGTCACCACACTGTTGTACGTCATACCTTTATACAGGTTAGGGAACTAAAATCCTAACTCTTGTCATCTCAACAGTCACCACACTGTTGTACGTCATACGTTTCTACAGGTTAGGGAACTAAAATCCTAACTCTTGTCATCTCAACAGTCACCACACTGTTGTACGTCATAAGTTTCTACAAGTTAGGGAACTAAAATCCTAACTCTTGTCATCTCAACAGTCACCACACTGTTGTACGTCATACGTTTCTACAAGTTAGGGAACTAAAATCCTAACTCTTGTCATCTCAACAGTCACCACACTGTTGTACGTCATACCTTTCTACAGGTTAGGGACTAAAATCCTCTCCTAAAACCATTCAAGTCACCAGACTGTTGTACGTCATACCTTGATACAGGTTAGGGAACTAAAATCCTAATCTCTTGTGATCTGAACAGTCACCAGACTGGTGTACGTCATACCTTGATACAGGTTAGGGACTAAAATCCTCTCCTGTGACTGTTGTCGCTGTATACAAGCAAAATGCGCAAGGGCGTTGGCGAGGAACAAGGAGGTGAACGTGATGGTGGTGCAGGCAGAGGCCGAGGTCGTGTGCAAGCACTAATTTCGCAACAAGAAAGTGGCACATCTACTCGCTCACACGTCCTGTCCCAAATTGTTGGGGCCCGCTGCAGTACTACGCTCTTGAACCAACACTAGTGTCAACAGCTTGTTATTTGGATAGCGGATAATGCTTCAAGTCTGATTGGCACCTCCACAAACACCCTGTCTTCCACACGGTCAATTGTCAGTAGCCGTGATACTGCACCGCACATTTCCCAACCTGATCCTCCTTCCTACCAACTGGCTGAGTGCACGTCCACGGACATTACTGATCCCACACTTGGACACTCGGAAGTCCAGAAGTGTGTACCCATGGGTCAGTGGAGGTACATGGCAAATTCCCATTACAAAATTTAAATTCAGTTGTCATTTGTTGGTGGTGTGGTGAAGTCTGGCCCAATCCAACCCTTGTTCATCTTGATCTCAGTCAGCCTGTCAGCATTTTCAGTTGACAGGCGGTTGCGTTTATCAGTAATGATTCCACCTGCGGCACTGAAAACACGCTGTGACAAAATGCTAGCGGCAGTTCAGGCCAGGACTTCCAAGGCGTAGAGAGCCAATTCATGCCACGTGTCCAGCTTGGAGACCCAATAATTGTAAGGCACAGAGGAATCTCGCAGTACAGTTGTTCGATCGCAAGGTACTCCTTCAGCATCTGACCAAACTTAGCATTTCTTGTGTCACTACCCCGCACCTCAGGGGCTGTGGTACGTGAGGGGCTGAGAAAACTGTCCCACCTCGTAAAGACTGTTCCCCTACCTTTGGCGGATTGGACTTGTGCCCCTCTCGGCCGTACGCCTTGGTTGTCCACCGATTCCTGACCTATGCCGCTAGCGTTTTGTGAGGGGAATGATTTGCCTACTTCCGTGACTATGGCCTTCTGGAACTGCTGCATTTTGGCTGACCTCTCCGCCTCAGGAATGACAGACATAAAGTTCTCCTTGTACCGTGGGTCTAACAGTGTTGCCAACCAGTACAGATTGTCGGCCAAGATGTTCTGAACGCGAGGGTCACGAGGCAGGCAGCTTACCATAAAGTCAGCCATGTGCGCCAGACTCTTAACAGCCATCACTTTAGTATCCAGACCAACACGATGACTGAACATGCTGTCCTCCTCCTCCTCCTCATCTCCCCTGTCCTCTGGCCAGCCACGCTGAATCGAGGGTATGACTGGTGTGCATGTCATATCCTCAATTTGGCCAGAGAGTTGCTCCATGTCTTCATCCTCCTCCTCCTCGTCATAGTCCTCCACTGCACGTTGTGATGAGATGAGGCTGGACTCTGTGTTTTCACCCACACCCACTACTGTTTCTTGCTCCAAGTCATCGCGCTCGGCCTGCAATGCATCCTCTTTGTTTTTCAGCAGAGACCGTTTTAGAAGGCAGAGTAGTGGTATGGTGACGCTAATAATGGCGTCATCGCCGCTCACCATCTGGGTGGAGTCCTCAAAGTTTTGGAGGACGGTACATAGGTCGGACATCAATCTCCACTCCTCAGGTGTTATGTGTGGAGTTTGAACCATTTCCCGACGGCTTAGGTGATGCAGGTAGTCAACAACTGCCCTCTTCTGCTCACATATCCTGACCAACATGTGCAGAGTTGAATTCCAACGCGTGGGGACATCACACACCAGTCTGTGGGCCGTAAGACGCTAATGGCGCTGAAATCCGCCAAGGTCGGCTGAAGCAGCAGGTGACTTGCGGAAATGTGCAGACAGACGGCGAACTTTTACCAGCAGTTCAGACAGCTCTGGGTATGACTTTACAAACCTCTGAACCACCAGGTTGAGCACGTGGGCCACGCATGGAACATGCGTCAGCTGGCCTCGCCTCAAAGCTGCCACCAAGTTCCGTCCATTGTCACACACGACCTTTCCTGGCTTTAGGTTCAGAGGTGTGAGCCAGTGATCTGCCTGCTGTTTCAGAGCTGTCCACACCTCTTCTGCATTGTGGGGTTTGTCAGACTAGCTTCAGCACAGCCTGTTGCCGCTTCGCAAAGGCAGTGCTGCAGTGCTTCCAGCTTGGGACTGGTGTGGAGGGTACAGTGGATGAGGATGAGCAGGAGGAGGAGGAGGAGGCTGAAGAGCATGACATTCCGGAGCTGTAGAGTGTCGGTGAAACCCTGACAGAGGTAGGGCCTGCTATCCTTGGTGTGGGAAGGACGTGTTTCGTCCCTCGATCAGACTGTGTCAGAGCCTCCACAATATTAACCCAGTGTTTTGTCAAGGAGATGTAGCGGCCTTGCCCACAAGCACTTGTCCACGTGTCTGTGGTTATACACTTCAGCCCCTGACCTTGCCCCTCAGGTATTAAAGAACAGCAATGACTGTCTAGCTGCAGTTTCCAATATCATGTCCACTCTCTATTTGAAACTAAACCTTTCCCAACTGAACTTCTTCTGCTCCCCCCATCCACTAACCTCCCTAAATCGGACATCTCTCTCTCAGTTTGTGGCACCACGATAATGCCTAGGCAGCAGGCTCGTTGTCTGGGTGTTATGTTTGACACCGATCTCTCCTTCTCCTCCCACACACAATGTCTCGTCCGCTCATGTCACTTACACTTGAAGAATATCTCCATAGTCCGTCCCTTTCTCACCCTGTAAACAACAAAAACCCTCACCGTGGCCCTAATCCATTACCGCCTTGACTATTGCAATTCTCTATTAAGCGGCCTCCCCCTCACCAGAGTTTATCCTCTCCAGTCCATCCTTAATGCAGCAGCGAGGATCACCCATCTGGCCAATCGTTACTCAGATGCCTCTGCTCTGTGCCAGTCATTGCACTGGCTGCCCGTATTCTACAGCATCAAATTCAAATTGCTTCTTATCACCCACAAAGCTATTCACAGTGCAGCACCCCCCTACCTCTCCTCCCTCATCTCTGTCTATCACCCCACTCGCGCTCTACGTTCCTCAAATGACCTTCGATTGACATCGGTAATAATCCGATCCTCCCACTACCGGCTCCAAGACTTCTCCAGACCTGCACCAAACCTCTGGAATGCTTTACCAAAAGAAATCAGGACTATCCACAACTTGCATGGCTTCAGACGATCCCTAAAAACGCATCTTTTTAAGGCGGCCTATCATACTCCCTAATAGAAGTCTTTTGTACTGTAGATAGTGGCCTATCCCTCTGGACATTACTCTTCTACAAACTCCACCAAACCAAAAAGGTCTACACAGACTGTATAATGACCATCCATGTAAGCTTAGTTCTATGCCCCATTTCCTCGAGATGCCTGGACCATCAGTGCAATAAGCCCCTGTACCTTGTGCAACCCCTATCCCGTTGTAGATTGTAAGCTCTTTTGAGCAGGGTTACCTTCATTTCTTGCTTTATTTTTTGTATTTTCTTTTTTACATTGATTCTATGCCTATTGTTTTGTATCCAATTATTCTACTGTATTTGTTCTCTACTGTAATTACTTACTGTATTATATTTTCTGTACTCTAACCCTACATTGTAAAGTGCTGCGTAATATGTTGGCGCTATATAAATAAAGCTGTATTATTATTATTATTATTAGGTTTACTTTGGCGGAAACAGCGTTGTTCAGGGCACGTGTGATGCTGTTGGACACGTGGTTATGCAATGCGGGGACGGCACATCTGGAGAAATAGTGGCGGCTGGGGACCGAGTAACGTGGGACAGCAGCCGCCATCAGGTCGCAGAATGCTGCCGTCTACACCAGCCGGAAAGGCAACATTTCTAGCGCAATGAGTCGCGAAATGTGATCATTCAGGACTGTGGCATGTGGGGCGTTGGCAGCGTATTTGCGCCTCCGTTCAAATGTTTGCTGAATGGATAATTGAACACTGCGCTGGGACAAGGACGTGCTTGATGGTGGTGTAATTTGTACGTGGGCAACTTCAGGTGCAGGGCCGGAGGCTTATTCGCGGCCAGCATGGACAGGGGATTGGCTCGCACGCACAACAGGCAAAGACGTAGCAGTGACATCAGCAAGCACCGCTCCTCGACTCTGTTGTACTTTCCACAAAGTCGGGTGCTTGGCTGACATGTGCCTGATCATGCTGGTGGTGGTCAGGCTGCTACTTTTCGTACCCCTGCTGATGCTGGCATGGCAGGTGTTGCAAATGGCCTTTTTAGAGTCATCTGGAGCCAACTGAAAATACTGCCAGACTCGGGAAGACCTAACATTTGCACAGGCACCTTGTGTCGTGTTGTTGTTCCGGGGAACGGTTGCCTGCCTTATGCCTGCGTACCCGACCCTGCTTCGTACTGCCTGTTGGGATGCTATGCCTCCCTCCCCCTGTGCACTGCTGTCCTCGCTCTGCATATACTCCTGCCAGGTTGGGTCAGCTACTGGATCATCCACCACGTCGTCTTCCTATTCCTTGGCTAATCGCTGGACTGCTCCTCCTTCTCCTCATGTGCCACCATGATGACCGTTACAATAGTTTGGCTGTTGTTTCAGGTATACCCCCAGTGGTAAATTTTTACGCCCATTCTTTTTGAATGGGCATTACAAAGACAGGATACCCGCATCTTTTCAATGTGAAAAATTTTGAGTTTTGAGGCCCTCCTGCACGTCTCTATCCAGGGACAATGTGGAGCCTCCTAATTTTCGGCTGCCCTGGCCAAAGGCCTAGGCTAAAATACACCCACTTGAAGGTTACAGGCCCTACTACATGTCTGTAAGCATAGGTCATTGTTGAACCTCCCAATTTTTGGCTGCCCTGACCAAAGGGCTATACTAAAATACACCCACTTGAGGGTTACAGGCCCTACTACAACTCTGTAAGCATGGGTCATTGTTGAACCTCCCAATTTTTGGCTGCCCTGACCAAAGGGCTATACTACAATACACCCAGTTCTTGTTAACAGGCCCTCCTGCACGTCTCTATCCAGGGACAAAGAGGAGCCTCCCACTTTTTGTCTGCCCTGACCAAAGGGCTATACTAAAATACACCCACTTGAGGGTTACAGGCCCTACTACATGTCTGTAAGCATGGGTCATTGTTGAACCTCCCAATTTTTGGCTGCCCTGACCAAAGGGCTATACTAAAATACACCCACTTGAGGGTTACAGGCCCTACTACATGTCTGTAAGCATGGGTCATTGTTGAACCTCCCAATTTTTGGCTGCCCTGACCAAAGGGCTATACTAAAATACACCCACTTGAGGGTTACAGGCCCTACTACATGTCTGTAAGCATGGGTCATTGTTGAACCTCCCAATTTTTGTCTGCCCTCACCAAAGGGCTATACTAAAATACACCCACTTGAGGGTTACAGGCCCTACTACATGTCTGTAAGCATGGGTCATTGTTGAACCTCCCAATTTTTGGCTGCCCTGACAAAAGGCCTATACTACAATACACCCACTTGAGGGTTACAGGCCCTCCTGCACGTCTCTATCCAGGGACAAAGAGGAGCCTCCCAATTTTTGTCTGCCCTGACCAAAGGGCTATACTAAAATACATCCACTTGAGGGTTACAGGCCCTCCTGCACGTCTCTATCCAGGGACAAAGAGGAGCCTCCCAATTTTTGTCTGCCCTGACCAAAGGGCTATACTATAATACACCCACTTGAGGGTTACAGGCCCTACTACATGTCTGTAAGCATGGGTCATTGTTGAACCTCCCAATTTTTGGCTGCCCTGACAAAAGGCCTATACTACAATACACCCACTTGAGGGTTACAGGCCCTCCTGCACGTCTCTATCCAGGGACAAAGAGGAGCCTCCCAATTTTTGTCTGCCCTGACCAAAGGGCTATACTATAATACACCCACTTGAGGGTTACAGGCCCTACTACATGTCTGTAAGCATGGGTCATTGTTGAACCTCCCAATTTTTGGCTGCCCTGACCAAAGGGCTATACTACAATACACCCAGTTCTTGTTAACAGGCCCTCCTGCACGTCTCTATCCAGGGACAAAGAGGAGCCTCCCAATTTTTGGCTGCCCTGACCAAAGGGCTATACTAAAATACACCCACTTGAGGGTTACAGGCCCTACTACATGTCTGTAAGCATGGGTCATTGTTGAACCTCCCAATTTTTGGCTGCCCTGACCAAAGGGCTATACTACAATACACCCAGTTCTTGTTAACAGGCCCTCCTGCACGTCTCTATCCAGGGACAAAGAGGAGCCTCCCAATTTTTGGCTGCCCAGACCAAAGGGCTATACTACTACACATAGTTACACCACACTTGAGATGGGTTGTTATCCAGCTGCCCTACCCTACCCTGTACCCTATACATGTCTGTAAGCATGGGTCATTGTTGAACCTCCCAATTTTTGGCTGCCCTCGACCAAAGGGCTATACTAAAATACACCCACTTGAGGGTTACAGGCCCTACTACATGTCTGTAAGCATGGGTCATTGTTGAACCTCCCAATTTTTGGCTGCCCTACCAAAGGGCTATACTAAAATACACCCATTCATGGTTACAGGCCATCCTGCATGTCTGTATCCAGGGGCATTGGTGAACCTCCCAATTTTTGACTGCCCTTGCAAAGGAAGATACTACAATAGACCCAGTTCCTCAAAATGGGCACTTTATTTGTAGACAGGGCTTCAGTACGTCTCTTGTCAGGGTCATCGGAGTGTCGCACAATGTTTTCACGTAAAATCTTTTATGTAATCACAAAAAGTGACATACACCAGCTGTATCTCACTATTGGGTATGTGCCCTTAACATTTCCACCATAAATATTCATTTTGGTGTCATTTTGGAAGGTTTTCTGGACACTCCGTAAAATTGGCGTGAAACTCGGACAACATTGTTCACAGCTGTGACTTTTGAGTGAGAAATGCTTCCAGGGGTCTTCCCCATGGTGTTGCCATGTCATTTCAGCACTCTTCTGAGACTTTTGTGACATTTTTAGGGTTTTCCAGGCAGCCGGCAGTCATTTCATAAAAATACTCGTGTCTCCCATAGGATAACATTGGGCTCATTACTCGGGCTGAGTACACGAGTATCTCGGGACGCTCGGCCTGAGCTTCGAGCACCCGAGCATTTTAGTACTCGCTCATCACTAATAAGCATGAATTATTTTTTTATTATAAACTTTAATCAAAGGGGGATAGGGATTTCCTTCTATCAACCCATAATAGTCAGCATCAGATAAAATCCGTACGGCTTCCTTCAAATAATCCTCGGTATCTTGTATAGACAATTACCCCTCCTTTGTTAGCTACTCTAATAACAATATGTCTATTCTTTTGTAGATCTTTTAAAGCTTCCTTTTCTTTGAGAGATAAATTATCCTTGTGTTTTATTTTATTCCTTTTCAATAATTCTTCATTTTTTAAATCTTTTAGAATTAAATCTTGAAAAGTCTCTAAGAAGTGACCCTTACTTTCTGTGGGATAATATGAGGATTTTGGCTTTAACTTCTGCTGATTAGTAGCAGGAGTTCCCGAACTTTTACTTGATACTATAGGGTTAAGAATGAAATGTCTTTTTAAAGTAAGTCGCCTGATGTATTGATGTACATCTGAAAACAATTCGAATTCATCAGGTTTACTGACTGGACTGAAAAGGATAATATAATATATAAGGGCCGCTACTCTGCTTCGCTGGTGCCCAGAAGAAAAAAGTCAATATTGTTCAAAGATAACTTCGGCACACAGACAGAGATTGCTGTTAAATAAATTCTTTATTTGAAAAAATTGTGATATTCTTATTTCTTATATTTTCTGACGTTTCGGTCCCACATGGACCTTATTCACAGAAAGAATATCTACACAAAAGCAAAAACATCATATCAATGTATGCAATGATGAACAAGTATACATACAGTGTAATTTGGCACAAAAAAATGATAACAAACGTAAATCCTAGCCAGAGTTCCATAATGACACTCTGTAATATAGGCCGTTAATAATGTACAATGTGGTGTAAAGTTCCCATTCTTTATCATGAGTACGAGCAGAGAGACAATAAAATTAATTGTATCATTTACACAAAAAAAAAATCAAAAATGAACAACAATTTACCTTATACCAAATTTCTCAGAGAAAAGACTTGGATATTGGCAACAATAATAAACGTGTGTCTGGTGACTGGAAGTTGAGATTGGGAATTAATATCAAGTAATATAAAGTACCGTATATACTCGTGTATAAGCCGACGCGTGTATAAGCCGACCCCCCTACTTTTGCCCCCAAAACCTGGGAAAACCTATTGACTCGTGTATAAGCCGAGGGTGGACCCAGCACAGGTATACAGCAGCCCCAGTGGTAGTATACAGCAGCCCCAGAGGTAGTATACAGCAGCCCAGAGGTATATACAGCAGCCCCAGAGGAAGTATACAGCAGCCCAGAGGTATATACAGCAGCCCCAGTGGTAGTATACAGCAGCAGCCCCAGTGGTATATACAGCAGCAGCTCCAGTAGTTAGTATACAGCAGCCCCAGAGGTATATACAGCATCCCAGAGGTATATACAGCAGCCCCAGAGGTAGTATACAGCAGCCCCAGTGGTAGTATACAGCAGCCCCAGAGGTAGTATACAGCAGCCCCAGAGGTAGTATACAGCAGCCCCAGAGGTAGTATACAGCAGCCCCAGAGGTATATACAGCAGCCCCAGTGGTAGTATACAGCAGCCCCAGTGGTGTATACAGCAGCCCCAGAGGTAGTATACAGCAGCCCCAGAGGTAGTATACAGCAGCCCCAGTGGTGTATACAGCAGCCCCAGAGGTAGTATACAGCAGCCCCAGTGGTGTATACAGCAGACCCAGAGGTAGTTTACAGCAGCCCCAGAGGTATATACAGCAGCCCCAGAGGTAGTATACAGCAGCCCCAGAGGTATATACAGCCCCAGAGGTATATACAGCAGCCCCAGTGGTAGTATACAGCAGCCCCAGTGGTGTATACAGCAGCCCCAGAGGTAGTATACAGCAGCCCAGTGGTGTATACAGCAGCCCCTGAGGTGGTATACAGCAGCCCCAGAGGTGTATACAGCCACCCCATCAGTATACAGGCCCCCGCTTGCAGCACAAACCTGTAAAGGAAGAGATTAGTATACTTATCACTGTCCCGCTGCCGCTGTCCCGCCGCCGTCATCGCGCTCCTCCGTCTTCATCCAGCGTCTTCTGGCTTCCTCTGGCGCGCAGACAATGATGTCATTGCCTGCGCCGACCGGAGGAAGCCGGAAGAAGACGGATGAAGACGGAGGAGCGCGATGACGGCAGCGGGACAGTGATGAGTATACTAATCTCTTCCTTTACAGGTTTGTGCTGCAAGGGGGGCCTGTATACTGATGGGGGTGGGCCTGTATACTGTATACACTGTATACAGTGTATACAGTATACAGTGACTCGCGTATAAGCCGAGGGGGGGACTTTTCAGCCCAATTTTTGGGCTGAAAAAAATCGGCTTATACGTGAGTATATACGGTAATTATTATGAAATAAAAATGAGAAAAATATCTACCTGTTGTTGCTACGGGATGTACCCCAATAGTGTAGGTCCTCATATGTTTATAGGATACCAAGTACCCTAGAAACATTAACAATGTATTATTAATCAATCAGGAGCCTACTTATGAGAGCTTATTTAATTAACTGACACACCGTGTTATTCCAGGGATAATTATCCCATGAATCTCATGTGGACCTGTTTTGGTCCCTATCTATAATACATCACAAAAAAGGAAGAAAAAAATAAAAATAAAAGTCCATTAATGAAAATTCAGTCATATTAGTAAATATTCCCCCTAGAATATGACCTGTCCAGGTCTCATTCATAAATTTATCCCCTCTCTAGTAACAGTCACATTAAACAATTCAAAAGCCTATGACCACACTAGTCTGCTAGTATTAATACAATTGTAAAGAAAGGGATATCTGGTAGTACACCACTACCAACTCTGTTATCTATAGATAACCTAACCTCTAATAGGTATTATAAACCATAGGCATCGGTGCTGTTTACAAAATACCTGGTGGAGGATGGAGGAATTGTGTGGCCTCGCCGCACTGTCGTGTGTTTGCGGCTCTCAGTGAGCCGCGCCATTAAAGCATGGCGTGTGATGTCACAGGTTTCAGTGCGCATGTGCGGGAAAGAGTAAGCAAGAGTGTATAGAGCGTTGTCTAGGTAACCTATGACGATGACGCTGAAGGCACATAGTTCTCTAATGTGCCAAAGTCTGGGTGACATGTGAATCAGTATCTCACCTATAACAAAAGAGACAAAAGCCAGGGAAAGAGGAAAATAGAGAATTAATATATATCAGGATACTTTATTGATGAATATGAACACAAGGAAAGTTTTAGAAACGGCTTCTCTGCTTCTTAAAGTGACAGTGTACCTTTTTATGAAAGGAACAAAATATGAGTAAGCCAACTAAATAGTATCCTTTATGATGAAGATCAATCAATTTTAGCATCATATTCTCTATTCAGACACAGAGGTGTCAAGGTCTGTAGTTCATGTATCCATCTAGCTTCCAGGGTCAAAAGTTGTTTAACCCTGTTGCCCCCTCTTCTGGACAATGGAACATGATCTATGACTTGAAATTTAAGTTGAGCTACACTATGTCCCATAGAAATAAAATGTGAAGGTATAGGTAATAAAGTCTTGCCACATCTTATTGTGGACTTATGTTGGCCGATGCGGTCTTGGACATGCTGGGTGGGCTCCTCAACATATCCGAGACCGCACAGACACTTGATCAGATACACAACATGTGAGCTATCTTTGTACTCGATGGTATTCTGCCAGGGTCGTTCTATGTAAGTCCAGTGTCTTTGCACAACGTCTGTCCTTCTCATAGTCCCTTTACGACCTTTGTGAATTGTGTGTCTCTTGTGATAAGGCACCATCTGCACCTCTTGTGTCTCCTTTATTGTAGATGTTCTTGCATTGAGGTCTCCAAAAATGAGAACTTTACCCAGGGCCTGATAATGGGTAGCTTCTCTTTTGTAAGATCTCTAAGCAGTCTGGATTGAAGTAAGGGGACTCTGGTATATAGATGACATAGAGGTAGACATCAGACTGAGAGGCGAGGATGGAGCTGCTGATTCTGATCCATATGTGGCTGTCTCCTCTCTTCACCAGTTGTTCCCTGAGGAAGGAGCTTGGTTTGTGGCTCCGAAACGCGTAGGATAATAAAAGCATAAGTCAATCCAGACATCCCCGTGTCTTGGTTCCTTTGTTCCTGGAGCAGCAGGGCGGACAGAGAGGCACTTCGTCCAAGGAAATCTATGATGTACTGGTGGAGCTCCTCTTTATACCATATTAATATTCCCCTGAGCTCCGGCCCTGTTTGATGTTTTTATTTTTCTGGGCAGGGACAGAGATTTCCCTGTGTCTGATAGGCACCAGAGATTCGTTTTTGGCTCTGGTCCATGTTTCCAGAAAGATCTGGATGTGTATAATTTTCAGACTTTTTATAAAGTCTGGGTCATTTGTTTTACATCCAAAGGTTGAGGCATTGAGACCCTGAATATTCCAGCTACTGATTGTAAGTGAAGTAGTTTTTCTATACATCTTGTGTGTGTATATACCTTGTAATGAGTATGGCTATGTAGGACAAAATGGATTTCTGACTGTTTTGTAGAAGTGCTTGGTTCCATCCAGTCACATTAGTTTCCTGCAGTGTGCACTGAGCAGGGTCTTTCTCTCCTCCATATCTCTGGTCTGCATGTATTTGTGTGGGTTCAGTTGTCCTCTCCATGGAGACCTCCTCCTCTGATGGTCTGATTTTGGGTGAAGATCTTTGTTTCCAGCTTCTGGAGATCGGATTGGGGTTTTCTGCCTTTTTATTGTCAGGAGGCTGACCACTTGTTTGTTGAGGTGCTTATTGTCATAAAGGTGATTGTGGTTTATGGAAAGGTGTTTTGCCAGGGTCACATTTGGCACAGTATTGATCCTTTTGGTCAGGTCCATATTGATGCTTTGATTGGTTTGCCTGGATATATCCTTTGTTGGGAGCAGAGATGACAGAATGACCTTGTTGTCTGGGAATTTTAGTTTTGCCATCTTTGCTAATTTGATCAGTTGTCCTGCGATCTGCTGCTGCTGGTCTGGCAGATTGTTTGTGCCTGTGTATATAATAAGTATGGTTGGGGTTGGTAAACCGTGGATTATTGATGACCTCTGTCACCTGTTCAATATTTGCACAGTGAATTTTACTGACCCGTTTTCCTGGGAATAGCCATTGTGCATTTAGATACTTCATAGTTGAGTCCATTATTAGGACAATATCAGGATTTTGTGAGGTCTTGGGTGGGTTACATGGCTGCTTATGGGGTCGGTGATGCTGGTTTTGCTGGTGGTTGGTTCTCTTCTCTCTTCCATATCTTTGGATTCTGGTTCACTTTTATTGGTTTCAGGATTGTTCATATTGTTGGTAATTGATGTTATTTGGTATCTCCGCATTCTGGTCAGTGGTGGCCATGTTGTCTGCTCTCTGGTTTGTTTCCATTGCCCCCTGCTGGTTCAGATGTCTAGGGGTCTGTATTTTTAGTTCTGTGATCTCCTTTCTGTGTGTGTTATTGTCTTTTTGTAATTCACATGTCTGTTCTCTTATTTTCTGTAGAGCTGTCTTGTACTCAGTTTCGTTTATTGATCTCATTTGTTATTTGGTCATTTGCATTTCTATGTGAGTTTCTTTGAAGTCTTCTTTCTACTTGAGATAACCAATCTCTGAAGGTTCTCAGGGGAGAGATGTGAAGTGTTGAGGGCAGCGGTCGTAGCAACTGTTTGTGATCGCCGGGGCGGTCAAAACATTTGCCGCTGCTGCACGCCATAAGAATTGGGCAAATGGCCACACTCACCTCCTTGAACTCTCCATCCTCCTGAAGTCTCATACCTCCCTGAACTTCCATCCCTCCTGAAACTCTCCATCTCCCTGAACTCTCCATCCTCCTGCACTCTCCAGCCTCCTGCACTCTCCATCCTCCTGCACTCCCATCCTCCTGCACTCCCATCCTCCTGCACTCTCCATTCTCCTGCACTCTCCATCCCTCCATCCTCCTGCACTCCCCATCCTCCTGCACTCCCCATCCTCCTGTACTCCCCATCTCCATCCTCCTGCACTCCCCATCCTCCTGCACTTCCCATCCTCCATTCTCCTGCACTTCCCATCCTCCATTCTCCTGCACTTCCCATCCTCCATTCTCCTGCACTTCCATCCTCCATATTCCTGCACTCCCATCATCTCTGCACTCTCCATCCTCCTGCACCTCCATCCTCCATATTCCTGCACTCCCATCCTCCTGCACTCCCCCATCTCCTGCACTTCCCATCCTCCATTCTCCTGCACTTCCCATCCTCATTCTCCTGCACTCCTCCATCCCCATATTCCTGCACTCCCCATCCTCCTGCACTCTCCATCCTCCTGCACCCTCCATCCTCCATATTCCTGCACTCCCCATCCTCCTGCACTCCCCATCCTCTATCCTCCTGCACTCCCCATCCTCCTGCACTCTCCATCCTCTTGCACTCCCCATCCTCCTGCACTCTCCATCCTCCTGCACTCTCCATCCTCTAGCACCCTCCATCCTCTAGCACCCTCCATCCTCTAGCACCCTTCATCCTCTTGCACCCTTCATCCTCCTGCGCTCTCCATCCTCCTGCACCCTCCATCCTCCTGCACCCTCCATCCTTCTGTGTGCTCTCCATCCTCCTGCGCTCTCCATCTCTTGCGCTCCTCATCCACCAACCTCCAGCACCCTCCATCCTCCAGTGCCCTCCATCCTCCTGCATGCTTCACCCTCCTGCACGCTTCATCCTTCTGCATGCTCCATCCTCCTGCGCTCTCCATCCTCCATCCTCTTGCATTCCCCGTCCTCCTGCACTCCCCATCCTCCTGCGCTCTCCATCCTCCTGCGCTGTATATCCTCCTGTGCTCTCTATCCTCCATCCTCCTGCACGCTCCATCCTTCTGCGCTCTCCATCCTCCTGCACTCCCCATCCACCATCCTCCAGCACCCTCCATCCTCCTGCAGGCTCCATCCTCCTGCACGCTCCATCCTCCTGCGCTCTCCATCCTCCATCCTCCTGCGCTCTCCATCCTCCATCCTCCTGCGCTCTCCATCCTCCTGCGCTCTTCATCCTCCATCCTCCTGCACGCTCCATCCTCCTGCGCTCTCCATCCTCCTGCGCTCCCCATCCTCCTGCGCTCTCCATCCTTCTGCGCTCTCCATCCTCTATCCTCCTGCACGCTCCATCCTCTTGCGCTCTCCATCTTCTATCCTCCTGCACTCTCCATCCTCTATCCCCTGCAGTTTCCATCCTCTATCCCCTGCAGTTTTCATCCTCTATCCCGTGCAAATTCCATCCTCTATCCCCTGCAGATTCCATCCTCTATCCCCTGCAGATTCCATCCTCTATCCCCTGCAGATTCCATCCTCTATCCACTGCAGATTTCATCCTCTATCCCCTGCAGATTCCATCCTTTATCCCCTGCAGATTCCATCCTCTGTCCCCTGCAGTTTCCATCCTCTATCCTCCTGCACTCCCCATCCTCCTGCACTCTCCATCCTCTTGCACTCCCCATCCTCCTGCACTCTCCATCCTCCTGCACTCTCCATCCTCTAGCACCCTCCATCCTCTAGCACTTTCCATCCTCTAGCACCCTTCATCCTCTTGCACCCTTCATCTCTCCTGCGCTCTCCATCCTCCTGCACCCTCCATCCTCCTGCACCCTCCATCCTTCTGTGTGCTCTCCATCCTCCTGCGCTCTCCATCCTCTTGCGCTCCTCATCCACCAACCTCCAGCACCCTCCATCCTCCAGCGCCCTCCATCCTCCTGCATGCTTCACCCTCCTGCACGCTTCATCCTTCTGCATGCTCCATCCTCCTGCGCTCTCCATCCTCCATCCTCTTGCATTCCCTGTCCTCCTGCACTCCCCATCCTCCTGCGCTCTCCATCCTCCTGCGCTGTATATCCTCCTGTGCTCTCTATCCTCCATCCTCCTGCACGCTCCATCCTTCTGCGCTCTCCATCCTCCTGCACTCCCCATCCACCATCCTCCAGCACCCTCCATCCTCCTGCAGGCTCCATCCTCCTGCACACTCCATCCTCCTGCGCTCTCCATCCTCCATCCTCCTGCGCTCTCCATCCTCCTGCGCTCTTCATCCTCCATCCTCCTGCACGCTCCATCCTCCTGCGCTCTCCATCCTCCTGCGCTCCCCATCCTCCTGCGCTCTCCATCCTTCTGCGCTCTCCATCCTCTATCCTCCTGCACGCTCCATCCTCTTGCGCTCTCCATCTTCTATCCTCCTGCACTCTCCATCCTCTATCCCCTGCAGTTTCCATCCTCTATCCCCTGCAGTTTTCATCCTCTATCCCGTGCAAATTCCATCCTCTATCCCCTGCAGATTCCATCCTCTATCCCCTGCAGATTCCATCCTCTATCCCCTGCAGATTCCATCCTCTATCCACTGCAGATTTCATCCTCTATCCCCTGCAGATTCCATCCTTTATCCCCTGCAGATTCCATCCTCTGTCCCCTGCAGTTTCCATCCTCTATCCCCTGCAGTTTTCATCCTCTATCCCGTGCAGATTCCATCCTCTATCCCCTGCAAATTCCATCCTCTGTCCCCTGCAAATTCCATCCTCTGTCCCCTGCAGATTCCATCCTCTGTCCCCTGCAGATTCCATCCTCTATCCCCTACAGATTCCATCCTCTATCCCCTGCAGTTTCCATCTTCCACCCTCCCTGTATCCTTCATCCCCGTGCACAGCCTGCCGTCCTCTGCACCCCTCTCTCACACACCTCTTGTACACTTGTTTATTTGGTCCCATCTTCTCTCCAGCTTCTTGTATGATATCTCCTTCACGCTGGGTATACTCCATGGCTCCGCCCACCCGGGTCACATGCCTGTGACATCATCGCAGGTCCTTCTGCTCCATATTATCTCTTGTTCTGGGCAGGTTAATACAGCCCTGATGCTGAGGTGAGTCACCTGCAGGCTGCTGTCGCCCCCACACACTTGCCGCCTAGGGCGGACCGCCCCCCCCCCCCCCACACTACGCCACTGATTGAGGGCTGAGGAGCAGTGTCTGGAGGTCTCTGTAGATATGTGAGTATCAGAAATGGCTGCTGGGGGTTGTTCTTTAAGGATTTGTGCCTGTTCTCTGATATGAGAAAAACGGTTTTCAAAGTGCTGCAGATTGTCCTTAGTCCCTTGTACCATGATGGTACCATTGTTGTATAGGTGTATGGTAAGTGAATTGGTGTCATCATCTGCTTGGCTTTTAATTTTGATCTGCCAGCCATTATTAGAGTTGCACTTGGATATACAGTATATTTATATTGTTTGCCCAGGGTGGTGTGACAGGCTGAGAGTTGGTCTGTGTAGAATAACAGGTTGGTTTTTCTTTTGTTTCCCTCTTTGGTGTAATCTGCAATAAGAGTTTCTGGATTCTGTTTCCTTTCCTGGCTCTGATGTAGCTCTAAAAAGAATAATTCCGGTGCCACCGATGCGGTTTCTGTCTTTTATACAATAAAAATAGTGATACAGTGATAATCGATTAAGGAGTTTTTACTCTGAAATGCGTCTAGTGTTTTTCCCCTTAGGGGCACCTGTTTCACTATTTTTATTGAATAAAGGACAGAAACCGCATCGGTGGCACCGGAATTATTCTTTTTATACTAATCCTGGATGGTTGCCTTCCATCTATCCGGAAGCCTGGGAGTCTGGAGGGTATTGGGCAGTGGAGCAGAACTTCATTATACTTCTGATGTAGCTCTGCCCCTGTGTCATCTCCATGTCTGACCCCCTGCTGTCCTGTGTCTCTAAGGGTCCTGTCACACACAACGACGCTCGAGCGTCGCCGGGATCGCTGGAGCGTCTTTACCTGATCGCTGGGAAGCTGTCAAACAGGCAGATCTCCCCAACAATCAGGGACCTGGGAGCCACCTCCCACATCGCTCGAAGCGATGTTACCAGCGTCCTCCCTGCTTAGCTCAGCCTGTAAGGAGGGAGGATGCTGGTAACTATGATAAACACCGGGTATCCAGGCAGCGCGCGCTGCCTAGATACCCGCTGTTTATCATAGTTACCAGCGTCCTCCCTGCTTAGCGCTGGTAACCATGATAAACACCGGTTATCTAGGCAGCACCGGCGTGCTGCCTAGATACCCGGTGTTTACCATGGTTACCAGCCCTGTGAAGTCACTGATCGCTGGTCTCTCGCTGTCACACGCAGCGATACGTGCTGACCAGCGGGAGACCAATGACCTAAAAATGGTCCTGAGCCCTTTGCAGCGATCAGTGAGCTCACACCAGGGGCCTGATCGCTGCTAGATGTCACACATAACAACATCGCTGGGGAGATCGTTGTAACGTCACAGTTACAACGATCTCGCTAACTATCTCGTTATGTGTGACTTAACTCTGGGCTTTGTTCATTTACTTGTTCTAAGTTTGTGTTTTCCATTTTTTTAGTTGTATGGTAATTCTAATCCTTATTTCCAAGAGGATTCATTTGTAGAAAGTATATAGATTGTTTTGGGATTACAGTATGGTCCTACCTTTGGATGCTCAGGTCTCTGGATGTCAGATGAATGCTGCCTGTTATTTGCAGTCTGTCCTCCAAGAGATTCTTGTTTTGTCCTTTGAATCCTCTATTTATTCCTTTTTCATAATAATCTAAAGCCCAGCTCAGTCCAGATGACTTTTCAACCTTTTGTCACATTTCAGGCTTCAAACATAAAGATATAAACTCTAATTTTATTGTGAAGAATCAACAACAAGTAGGACACAATCGTGAAGTGGAATGAAATTTATTGGGTATTTTAAACTTTATCAAATAAAAAACTGAAAAGTGGAGCGTGCAATATTATTCGGCCCCTTTACTACCAGTGCAGCAAACTCACTCCAGAAGTTCAGTGGGGATCTCAGAATGATCCAATGTCCTAAATCAGGGGTCCCCAACCACCGGGCCACGGGGGTCTGGGTGCCGGTCCGCACAGCCGCAGACCAGCACTACACAGTGTGCTCAGCTAAGCTGAGCTCTGCGGCGGCTCCCGGAGAGGTCACCGCCCCCTGCATCATTCATTACGTCCCTCTCTTCTTTTCCTCAGTTCTGTGAATAGAACTACAGGAGAAGCCATCGGCCAATCACGGTGCAGCAGCCAGGCCCTGATTGGCTAGTGGCTTTTGCACTGTGATTGGCCGATGGCTTCTCTGAGGAAAAGAAGAGAGAGGACGGTGATGCAGGAGGTGCAGGTGGATGGGGGGGGGGGGGTTGGTGAACGAAGTGTGTGTGTGTGTGTGTGTGTGGTAAGAGGAGATTGTGGCTGAAAGAGGAGACTGGGGGGTTAAAGAGGAGGCTGGGGGGTTAAAGAGGAGGCTGGGGGGTTAAAAAGAAGGCTGAGGGGTTAAAGAGGAGGCTGGGGGGTTAAAGAGGAGGCTGGGGGGTTAAAAAGAAGGCTGAGGGGTTAAAGAGGAGGCTGGGGGGTTAAAGAGAAGGCTGGGGGGTTAAAGAGGAGTCTGGGGGGTTAAAGAGGAGACTGGGGGGTTAAAGAGAAGGATGAGGTTAAAGAGGAGGCTGGGGGGGGTTAAAGAGGAGGCTGGGGGTTAAAGAGAAGGCTGAGGGGTTAAAGAGGAGACTGGGAGGTTAAAGAGGAGGCTGGGGGGGTTAAAGAGGAGGCTGGGGGGTTAAAGAGAAGGATGAGGTTAAAGAGGAGACTGGGGGGTTAAAGAGGAGGCTGGGGGGGTTAAAGAGGAGGCTGGGGGGTTAAAGAGGAGGCTGAGGGGTTAAAGAGGAGGCTGAGGGGTTAAAGAGAAGGCTGGGGGGTGTGGTGATGCGACCCCGATGTGTCCCCTGACCGGTGCACAGCACATGGGGGATTGTATCTTTTGCTCTGTGGCAGCACTCACAGGGTTAACAGAAGTGAGATCTGAGCTAAGTGCTGATGGAAAGCACTCAGCCCACCTGTGATGGGATAGGAGATGATATGAGCTGCCCTGGGCTGAGGAGTGGATCAGAACAGGAGGATCTGCTGTGTGAAGCTGGGAGCTCTCTCAGAGAGAACGTTCAGGAGACTAGTGAGCAGACGGTGCAGAGAGAGAGTGGTTGTGTGCTGATAACACAGCCTAGCAGTGAGGAGCTGGCCCTCACCAGTGGAGCCGGCAAGGACAGAGCCTGTCCTAGGTACAGAGGTACTGTGTGTGTTGGGTGAACAGAGTTTAACCAGCTGTGCCCCAGAACCTGGAGGTCTGTAATATACCTGAACTGTACCATTAAACTATGTGTTGTGTGAACAGTTGCCTGAGTCACTGCCTTCCGTCGTGCCGATCCTAACCGCTACCTTACAGGGGTTAAAGAGGAGGCTAGGGGGTTAAAGAGGAGGCTGGGGAGTTAAAGTGGAGACTGGGGGTTAAAGAGGAGACTGGGGGGTTAAAGAGGAGGCTGGGGGGTTATAGAGAAGGCTGGGGCGTTAAAGAGGAGGCTGGGGGTTAAAGAGGAGGCTGGGGGGTTAAAGAGGAGGCTGGGGAGTTAAAGTGGAGACTGGGGGTTAAAGAAGAGGCTGGGGGGGTTAAAGAGGAGGCTGGGGGGTTAAAGAGGAGACTGGGGGGTTAAAGAGGAGGCTGGGGGTTAAAGAGAAGGCTGGGGGGGTTAAAGAGGAGGCTGGGGTGTTAAAGAGAAGGATGAGGTTAAAGAGGAGACTGGGGGGTTAAAGAGGAGACTGGGGGGTTAAAGAGGAGGCTGGGGGTTAAAGAGAAGGCTGGGGGGGTTAAAGAGGAGGCTGGGGTGTTAAAGAGAAGGATGAGGTTAAAGAGGAGACTGGGGGGTTAAAGAGGAGGCTGGGGGGGTTAAAGAGGAGGCTGGGGGTTAAAGAGGAGGCTGGGGGGTTAAAGAGGAGACTGGGGGTTAAAGAGGAGGCTGGGGGGGTTAAAGAGGAGGCTGGGGGGTTAAAGAGGAGGCTGGGGGGTTAAAGAGGAGGCTGGTTGGTTAAAGAGAAGGCTGATGGGTTAAAGAGGAGACTGGGGGGTTAAAGAGGAGGCTGGGGGGTTAAAGAGGAGGCTGGGGGGTTAAAGAGGAGACTGGGGGGTTAAAAAGGAGGCTGGGGGGCTAAAGAGGAGACTGGGGGGTTAAAGAGGAGGCTGGGGGTTGAAGAGGAGGCTGGGTGATGGAAAAGCAGGTTATGGCTGGAAGAGGAGGCTGGGGGGTTAAAGAGGAGTCTGGGGGGGTTAAAGAGGAGGCTGGGGGATGGAAAAGCAGGTTATGGCTGGAAGAGGAGGCTGGGGGGTTAAAGAGGAGACTGGGGGGTTAAAGAGGAGGCTGGGTGATGGAAAAGCAGGTTATGGCTGGAAGAGGAGGCTGGGGGGGTTAAAGAGGAGGCTGGGGGGTTAAAGAGGAGACTGGGGGGTTAAAAAGGAGGCTGGGGGGTTAAAGAGGAGACTGGGGGTTAAAGAGGAGGCTGGGGGGTTAAAGAGGAGGCTGGGTGATGGAAAAGCAGGTTATGGCTGGAAGAGGAGGCTGGGGGGTTAAAGAGGAGTCTGGGGGGGTTAAAGAGGAGGCTGGGGGATGGAAAAGCAGGTTATGGCTGGAAGAGGAGGCTGGGGGGTTAAAGAGGAGACTGGGGGGGTTAAAGAGGAGGCTGGGTGATGGAAAACCAGGTTATGGCTGGAACAGTAGGCTGGGGTCTGGAAAAGGAGGCTGAGGTCTGAAAGAGGAGGCTGGGGGCTGGAAAAGGAGGCTGGGGCTGCAGAAGGAGGCTGGGGCTGCAAGGGGATAGAGAAATAAGACATTCCCCGCAAATAAGATGTAATGCATCATTCGGGGAAACAAGATACTAAACCCCACCCCTTCTACATGGCCCCACCCCATATGATCAAAGCCCCGCCCCCTATAACATCCCCCGCCGGGCCTCGGAGAAATTATCTTGCTTGACGCCGGTCCCTGGAGCAAAAAGAAGGCTGAGGGGTTAAAGAGGAGGCTGGGGGTTAAAGAGGAGGCTGGGGGGTTAAAAAGAAGGCTGAGGGGTTAAAGAGGAGGCTGGGGGGTTAAAGAGAAGGCTGGGGGTTAAAGAGGAGTCTGGGGGGTTAAAGAGGAGACTGGGGGGTTAAAGAGAAGGATGAGGTTAAAGAGGAGGCTGGGGGGGGGTTAAAGAGGAGGCTGGGGGTTAAAGAGAAGGCTGAGGGGTTAAAGAGGAGACTGGGAGGTTAAAGAGGAGGCTGGGGGGGTTAAAGAGGAGGCTGGGGGGTTAAAGAGAAGGATGAGGTTAAAGAGGAGACTGGGGGGTTAAAGAGGAGGCTGGGGGGGTTAAAGAGGAGGCTGGGGGTTAAAGAGGAGGCTGAGGGGTTAAAGAGGAGGCTGAGGGGTTAAAGAGAAGGCTGGGGGGTGTGGTGATGCGACCCCGATGTGTCCCCTGACCGGTGCACAGCACATGGGGGATTGTATCTTTTGCTCTGTGGCAGCACTCACAGGGTTAACAGAAGTGAGATCTGAGCTAAGTGCTGATGGAAAGCACTCAGCCCACCTGTGATGGGATAGGAGATGATATGAGCTGCCCTGGGCTGAGGAGTGGATCAGAACAGGAGGATCTGCTGTGTGAAGCTGGGAGCTCTCTCAGAGAGAACGTTCAGGAGACTAGTGAGCAGACGGTGCAGAGAGAGAGTGGTTGTGTGCTGATAACACAGCCTAGCAGTGAGGAGCTGGCCCTCACCAGTGGAGCCGGCAAGGACAGAGCCTGTCCTAGGTACAGAGGTACTGTGTGTGTTGGGTGAACAGAGTTTAACCAGCTGTGCCCCAGAACCTGGAGGTCTGTAATATACCTGAACTGTACCATTAAACTATGTGTTGTGTGAACAGTTGCCTGAGTCACTGCCTTCCGTCGTGCCGATCCTAACCGCTACCTTACAGGGGTTAAAGAGGAGGCTAGGGGGTTAAAGAGGAGGCTGGGGAGTTAAAGTGGAGACTGGGGGGTTAAAGAGGAGACTGGGGGTTAAAGAGGAGGCTGGGGGGTTATAGAGAAGGCTGGGGCGTTAAAGAGGAGGCTGGGGGTTAAAGAGGAGGCTGGGGGGTTAAAGAGGAGGCTGGGGAGTTAAAGTGGAGACTGGGGGTTAAAGAAGAGGCTGGGGGGTTAAAGAGGAGGCTGGGGGGTTAAAGAGGAGACTGGGGGTTAAAGAGGAGGCTGGGGGGTTAAAGAGAAGGCTGGGGGGGTTAAAGAGGAGGCTGGGGTGTTAAAGAGAAGGATGAGGTTAAAGAGGAGACTGGGGGGTTAAAGAGGAGACTGGGGGTTAAAGAGGAGGCTGGGGGGTTAAAGAGAAGGCTGGGGGGGTTAAAGAGGAGGCTGGGGTGTTAAAGAGAAGGATGAGGTTAAAGAGGAGACTGGGGGGTTAAAGAGGAGGCTGGGGGGTTAAAGAGGAGGCTGGGGGTTAAAGAGGAGGCTGGGGGGTTAAAGAGGAGACTGGGGGTTAAAGAGGAGGCTGGGGGGTTAAAGAGGAGGCTGGGGGTTAAAGAGGAGGCTGGGGGGTTAAAGAGGAGGCTGGTTGGTTAAAGAGAAGGCTGATGGGTTAAAGAGGAGACTGGGGGGTTAAAGAGGAGGCTGGGGGGTTAAAGAGGAGGCTGGGGGGTTAAAGAGGAGACTGGGGGTTAAAAAGGAGGCTGGGGGGCTAAAGAGGAGACTGGGGGGTTAAAGAGGAGGCTGGGGGGTTGAAGAGGAGGCTGGGTGATGGAAAAGCAGGTTATGGCTGGAAGAGGAGGCTGGGGGGTTAAAGAGGAGTCTGGGGGGGTTAAAGAGGAGGCTGGGGGATGGAAAAGCAGGTTATGGCTGGAAGAGGAGGCTGGGGGTTAAAGAGGAGACTGGGGGGTTAAAGAGGAGGCTGGGTGATGGAAAAGCAGGTTATGGCTGGAAGAGGAGGCTGGGGGGGTTAAAGAGGAGGCTGGGGGGTTAAAGAGGAGACTGGGGGGTTAAAAAGGAGGCTGGGGGTTAAAGAGGAGACTGGGGGTTAAAGAGGAGGCTGGGGGGTTAAAGAGGAGGCTGGGTGATGGAAAAGCAGGTTATGGCTGGAAGAGGAGGCTGGGGGGTTAAAGAGGAGTCTGGGGGGTTAAAGAGGAGGCTGGGGGATGGAAAAGCAGGTTATGGCTGGAAGAGGAGGCTGGGGGGTTAAAGAGGAGACTGGGGGGGTTAAAGAGGAGGCTGGGTGATGGAAAACCAGGTTATGGCTGGAACAGTAGGCTGGGGTCTGGAAAAGGAGGCTGAGGTCTGAAAGAGGAGGCTGGGGGCTGGAAAAGGAGGCTGGGGCTGCAGAAGGAGGCTGGGGCTGCAAGGGGATAGAGAAATAAGACATTCCCCGCAAATAAGATGTAATGCATCATTCGGGGAAACAAGATACTAAACCCCACCCCTTCTACATGGCCCCACCCCATATGATCAAAGCCCCGCCCCCTATAACATCCCCCGCCGGGCCTCGGAGAAATTATCTTGCTTGACGCCGGTCCCTGGAGCAAAAAAGGTTGGGGACCCCTGTCCTAAATGACTGGTAATGATAAATAGAATCCACCTGTGTGTAATCAAATCTCTTAATAAGTGCACCTGCTCTGTGATAGTCTCAGGGTTCAGTTTCAAGGGCAGAGAGCATCATGAAGACCGAGGAACACACCAGGCAGGTCCGAGATACTGTTGTGGTGAAGTTTAAAGCTGGATTTGGATACAAAAAGATTTCCCTAGTTTTAAACATCTCAAGGATCACTGTGCAAGCGATTATATTGAAATAGAAGGAGTTATCAGACCACAGCAAATCTACCAATACCAGGCCATTCCTCTAAACTTTCTTCTCGAACAAGAAGACTGATCAGAGATGCAGCCAAAAAGACCATGATCACGCTGGATGAACTGCAGAGATCTACAGCTGAGGTGGGAGAGTCTGTCCATAGGACAACAATCCAAGTCGTACACTGAACAAATCTGGCCTTTATAGAAGAGTGGCAAGAAGAAAGCCATTTCTCAAAGATATCCATAAAAAGTCTTGTTTGAAGTTTGCCAACAAGCCACCTGGTAGACACACCAAACGTGGAATAAGGTGCTCAGGTCAGATGAAACCAAAATCGAACTTTTTGGCCACAATGCAAAATGATATGTTTGGCGTAAAAGCAACACAGCTCATCACCCTCAAAACACCATCCCCACTGTCAAACATGGTGGTGGCAGCATCATGGTTTGAGCCTACTTTTCTTCAGCAGGGAGAGGGAAGATGGTTAAAATTGATTCGAAGATGGACAAAGCCAAATACTGGACCATTCTGGAAGAAAACCTGTTGGAGTCTGCAAAAAGACCTGAGACTGGGCCGGAGATTTATCTTCCAACAAGACAATGATCCCAAACATAAAGCAAAATATACAATGGAATGGTTAGAATCGCCAAGTCAAAGTCCAGACCTGAATCCAATTGAGAATCTGTGGAAAGAGCTGAAAACTGCTGTTCACAAATGCTCTCCATCCAACTTCACTGAGCTCGAGCTGTTTTGCACGTAAGTATTAACTCCAGGGCGCCGGATAATATTGCACGCCCCACTTTTCAGTTTTTTATTTGTTAAAAAAGTTTAAAATATCCAATAAATTTCGTTCCACTACACAATTGTGTCCCACTTGTTGATTCTCCACAAAAAAATTAGATATTATATCTTTACTAGATGGTGGCCCGATTCTAACGCATCGGGTATTCTAGAATATGTATGTAGTTGACATACTGTGACTGACAGAACTTGTTCAGTCAGTGTGAGTGAACTACATGTATATATATAGCAGCACTATAGCGTATGGCAGTACATTACAGCACATGTATAGCAGCACCATAGTATATGGCGGTACATTACAATTACAGTACATGTATAGCAGCACTATAGTAAATGGCGGTACATGACAGTACATGTATAGCAGCACTATAGTATATGGCGGTACATTAAGGTACAAGTATAGCAGCGCTATGGTATATGGCGGTGCATTACAGTACATGTATAGCAGCACTATGGTATATGGCGGTACATTATAGTACATGTAGAGCAGCACTATGGTATATGGCGGTATATTACAGTACATGTATAAAACCAGTATAGTATATGGAGGTACATTACAGTACATGTATAGCAGCGCAGGAGGATGGATGGAGCAGGGGTGCGGCAGGATGGAGCGGGGGGACAGGATGTATGCAGGGGGAGCAGGATGGATGTGGGGGGGCAGGATGGTGGCGGGGGGGAGGCAGGGTGGAGGCGGGGAGGCAGGATGGAGCGAGCGAGGCAGGATGGTGTCGGGGGGCGGGCAGGATGGAGCGAGCAGGGCAGGAATGGAGCCAGGGGGCCGGATGGTGGTGGGGGGGCAGGATGGAGCGAGCGGGGCAGGATGGAGCTGGGGGGGGCAGGAGGATGGATGCGGGGGGGGGGCAGGAGGATGGATGTGGGGGGGGGCAGGAGGATGAATGCGGGGGGGCAGGATGGATGCGGGGGGGGGCAGGAGGATGAATGCGGGGGGGCAGGATGGATGCGGGGGGGGGCAGGAGGATGGATGCTGGGGGTAGGATGGATGTCGGGGAGCCAGGATGCATTACGGGGAGCCGGTATGGATGTGGGGGGAGCAGGATGGGTGTGGGGGGGCAGGATGGATGCGGGAGGAGCAGGATGGAGGCGGGGGGGCAGAATGGAGGCAAGGGGGCAGGATGGATGCATGTGGGGGAGGCAGGATGGATTTGGGGGGTCAGGATGGAGTGAGCAGGGCAGGATGGAGCTGGTGGGGCAGGATGGAGCGATCAGGACAGGATGGTGGCGGGGGAGGCAGGATGGTGGCGGGGGGGCAGGGTGGAGCGAGCGGGGCAGGATGGAGCTGGTGGGGCAGGATGGGGCTAGGGGGCCAGATGGAGGCAGGGGGGCAGGATGGAGCAATCAGGGCAGGATGGTGGCGGGGGGCAGGATGGGGGCGGAGGGCAGTATGGAGCGAGCAGGGCAGGATGGAGCCGGGGGAGCAGGATGGATGCGGGGGGGAACAGGATGGATGTGGGGGGAGGGGGGACAGGATGGATGCATATTTAGTAGCCAGTGTCAAGCAGGCTGGGGAGAGGCTGGAGGGAAGAGGCTGGAGGGCAGAGGCTGGAGGGGTGAGGAGGGGTGGGAGAGCGGAGGCTGGAGGGCAGAGGCTGGAGAGGAGAGGCTGGAGGGCAGAGGCTGGAGGGGTGGGGAGAGCGGAGGCTGGAGAGGCTGGAGGGCAGAGGCTGGAGGGGTGAGGAGGGGTGGGGAGAGCGGAGGCTGGAGAGGCTGGAGGCCAGAGACTGGAGGCCAGAGGCTGGAGGGCAGAGGCTGGAGGGGTGAGGAGGGGTGGGGAGAGCGGAGGCTGGGGAGAGGCTGGAGGGAAGAGGCAGGAGGGCAGAGGCTGGAGGGGTGAGGAGGGGTGGGGAGAGTGGAGGTTGGAGAGGCAGGGCAGAGGCTCGAGGGCAGAGGCTGGAGGGCAGAGGCTAGAGGGCAGAGGCTAGAGGGCAGAGGCTAGAGGGCAGAGGCTGGAGGACAGAGGCTGGAGAGGAGAGGCTGCAGGGGTGAGGAGGGGTAGGGAGAGCGGAGGCTGGAGGGCAGAAGCTGGAGGGCAGAGGCTGGAGAGGAGAGGCTGGAGGTCAGAGGCTGGAGGGTGGGGAAAGCGGAGGCTGGAGGGCAGAGGCTGGAGGGGTGGGGAGAGCGGAGGCTGGAGAGGCTGGAGGCCAGAGGCTGGAGGGCAGAGGCTGGAGGGGTGAGGAGGGGTGGGGAGGGCGGAGGCTGGAGAGGCTGGAGGGAAGAGGCAGGAGGGCAGAGGCTGGAGGGGTGGGGAGAGCGGAGGTTGGAGAGGCTAGAGGGCAGAGGCTGGAGAGGAGAGGCTGGAGGGCAGAGGCTGGAGGGGTGAGGAGGGGTGGGGAGAGCGGAGGCTGGAGGGGAGAGGCTGGAGGGCAGACGGAACTTCCGAGAGCGGAACGTTCCTCCGCCGGTCCCTGTAGCCGGGCGCCGGCCGGCGACCCTGCACTGGTGACGTCACCACCATGGTCCGGAGGCCATCACGGAAGTAACCTTCGGGTTTTCCGGAAGTGGCCTTCGGGTTTTATATTATAGATGTTTGAATCCTGAAATGTAGCAAAAGGCTAAAAAGCTCAAGGGGGCCAAATACTTTCACAAGGTAGTGTGTGTGTGTGTGTGTGTGTGTGTGTGTGTGTGTGTGTGTATGTATATATATATATGTATATATGTGTGTATATACAGTTGTGGCCAAAAGTATTGACACCCCTGCAATTCTGTCAGATAATACTCAGTTTCTTCCTGAAAATGATTGCAATCATAAATTCTTTGGTATTGTTATCTTCATTTAATTTGTCTTCAATGAAAAAACACAAAAAGAATTGTCCTAAAGCCAAATTGGATATAATTCCACACCAAACATAAAAAAGGGGGTGAACAAAAGTATTCGAATCCTAGTTCCCTATATTACCAGACTTATTAATCAAATCGCAACTGAGGCACATATTATTTAAGAAATGTTAGACGCAACAATTGTTGTTATTCATAAATATAAGGGGACCCTTAGAATTTAGCAAACTATTGGCCCATTTCACTCATTAAGTCTGACACGAAAAATATTGCAAAAAAATATATTCAAGTATACAACCTCTAAATGCCCATTTAATTAACCTAGATCAGGTAGGCTTTATTAAAAATACGAATACCACAGGTGCTACAGGGAAAACTATTAACATAATGTCTTACATTGAAAAGTCAAAACTTCCATCAATATTATTGGCGCTAGATGCAGAAAAAGCCTTTGATCGGGTACATTAGGGCTTCCTATTTGCTACACTTGGAAAGTTTTTTTTCTGGAAACATTCTTAATTCCATATTTGCTTTACCAATAAGTTTATGTTAATAATTATCTCTCCAGTAATTTCCCACTCACACATGGTACAAGACGAGGATGTCCATGGGAAAATAGCACTCCACCATATACCAATATTAAATATATGAATAACACAACACAATGTATTTATTAGTATAAAAGCCCTTATGTGACTTCCGTCCGGATTCACCCGTATTGCTACGTCACATCTGGTCAGAAGCTGCCTGGATACACCAGCTCGGGGTGATCCAAGATGGCCGACCTTTGCTGGTAGTGGGGCTTCCAGAGCCTCACTAGCGACATCGGTACCCTCGGCAGAGCCCTTGTCCCGCACATTAAACATCCCGCCCCGCATCGGAGCCCCTCCATACCCTCTGCAGCGCCACCGGCTCCACATTATATGCAGCGCCCCTGTCCCCACACGCACCGGAGCCTGTCCTCTTTAATCACGATGATGCCGCCGACATCTTCCACCGCTGCACGCCTTCCACACATCCTCCCTTCACAATGCCGCCTGCCACGTCTGCCGGCACTTCCTCCTCCACGTCTGCCTTCTCGGCTGCTACGGTTCCCGGACCCCACCATGCTTATGCCCACCACCAAGATGGCGACCGCCACGTTTGACGACACTTCACGGACGCCATCTTGGTGGTGGTGATAACTATGAGGGCGTCATGAAACTCTCGCGAGATCCATCATGCTGTTTTAAAAGCCGCCCACTTTCTAATCAGCACGCAATTTCTCCGCCACAAGCCTCTCCCTCAGCAGACCTCCAGGACGCCTCCTCCACGCTTCATTCACTCTGCCTCCTCAGCGCGCCATTTCTCCGCCTCAAGTCTGTCCCTCAGCACTCCTCCGGAACGCCTCCTCCACGCCTCACTCACTCTGTACAAGATAAGATTAACTTTATTATGGCTTAAATAAGACATTTTTTGCCTGTCAGCCCGCCATTCCTTAATATTGTTTAAATAAGACATTTTTTGCCTGTCAGCCCGCCATTCCTCACCACTCCTCTTGCTGCAGACCATTGCTATTGACCCTTGCAGCAGAACATTCCTATTAACCCTTGCTGGACACCATTCCTATTAACCTTTGCAGGACAACCTTGCTATTAACCCTTGCCACAGAACATTCATATAAACCCTGACAGGAGAGCATTATTAACCCTTGCACGACACCATTCCTATTAGCCCTTGCTGAAGAACATTGATATAAAGGCTGCCAAGAGACCATTGTTATTAACTCTTGGAGGAGACCATTCCTATTAACCCTTGCACCAGACCATTGCTATTAACCCTTCCAGGACAACATTGCAATTACCCCTTGCAGGACACCATTCCTATTAACCCTTCCCGGAGACCATTGAAATTAACCCTTGCAGGAGACCTTTGTTGTTAACCCTTGCAGGAGACCATTCCTATTAACCCCAGCAGGAGACCATTCCTATTAACCCTTGCAGGAAAACATTGATATAAACCCTTGCAGGAGACCATTACGATTAACCCTTGCAGGAGACCATTGCTATTAACCCTTCCAGAACACCATTGCAATTACCCCTTGCAGGAGACCATTCCTATTAACCTTTTACTCTCTGCTGTCATAAAGGTAAAGTCCATGTAACTACACTTCAATATCCAGATGTCTTTACACGTTTGCTCAAACGAGAAAGTGAATTTAGCAAAAATTTCATGGACAATATTAGAAGCATTAACAGCTCATTTGCTTTTGCCTCCATGGGGGCCAATATTTCACCACCACCTGGATATGGCCCATACTGTTTCCGCATACATGGCCATATCTATCATCGAACAGGAACACTACATCCCTCTGACAACCAAATACCAGCTTTCCCACAACTTTACATTCTTGATCCAGCTAGCGCAAACGAACAACGCTTACAATGTAAGGAAAATCTAAAATGTCATCCTACCTTAATGAACATTACATAGTAACATACATAGTAACATAGTTTTTAAGGTTGAAGGAAGACTTTAAGTCCATCTAGTTCAACCCATAGCCTAACATGTTGATCCAGAGGAAGGCAAAAAAAAACCCATGTGGCAACACTAAGCTCCATATTGGGGGAAAAAATTCCTTCCTGACTCCAGATATGGCAATCAGACTAATTCCCTGGATCAACGCCCTATCAAAGAATCTAGTATATATAACTGGTAATATTATAGTTTTCAAGAAAGGCATCCAGGCCCTTCTTAAATGTTAGTAGTGAGTCACTCATTACAACAGCATGTGGCAGAGAGTTCCATAGTCTCACTGCTCTTACAGTAAAGAATCCGCATCTGTGCTTATGATTAAACCTTCTTTCCTCCAGACGTAGAGGATGCCCCCTTGTCCCAGTCTCAGGCCTAAGAGTAAAAAGATCATTAGAAAGGCCTCTGTACTGCCCCCTCATATATTTATACATTATTATAAGATCACCCCTAAGCCTTCGTTTTTCCAAGCTAAATAACCCCAAGTTTAATAACCTGTCTTGGTATTGCAGACCCCTTAGTCCTCTAATGACTTTTGTCGCTCTTCTCTGGACCCGCTCTAGTTCAGCTATGTCTTTCTTATACACCGGAGACCAGAATTGTACACAGTATTCTAAGTGTGGTCGCACTAGTGACTTGTATAGAGGTAAAATTATGTTCTCCTCATGAGCATCTATGCCTCTTTTAATGCATCCCATTATTTTATTTGCCTTTGCAGCAGCTGCCTGACACTGGCCACTAAATGTGAGTTTGTCATCTACCCATACACCCAGGTCTTTTTCAGTGACAGTTTTGCCCAGTGTTTTACAATTAAGCACATAATTATACCTTTTGTTTCCTCTGCCCAAGTGCATGACTTTACATTTATCCCCATTAAAGCGCATTTGCCATTTAGCAGCCCAAGCTTCTAGTTTACATAAATCCTCCTGTAATATAAAATTGTCCTCGTCTGTATTGATTACCCTGCAGAGTTTAGTGTCATCTGCAAATATTGAGATTCTACTCTGTATGCCCCCTACAAGGTCATTAATAAATATATTAAATAGAAGCGGGCCCAACACTGACCCCTGTGGTACCCCACTGTTGACTGTGACCCATTCTGAGTGTGTTCCATTAATAACCACCCTTTGTTTCCTATCACTAAGCCAGTTCTTAACCCACTTACACATATTTTCCCCTATCCCCATTGCCCTCATTTTATGTATCAACCTTATGTGTGGCACCGTATCAAAAGCTTTTGAAAAGTCCATATACACCACATCCACTGCATTTCCTTGGTCCAGTCCAGAACTTACTTCTTCATAGAAGCTTATCAGATTAGTTTGACAGGAACGGTCCATCGTAAAACCATGTTGATAATGGGTCATGAGGTTATTTTTGTTCAGATACTCCAGTATAGCATCTCTTAGAAAACCCTCTAGGATTTTACCCACAGTAGAGGTTAAGCTTACTGGCCTATAATTTCCAAGTTCAGTTTTTGTCCCCTTTTTGAATATTGGCACCACATTTGCTATACGCCAGTCCTGTGGTACAGACCCTGTTATTATGGAATCTTTAAATATTAAAAATAATGGTCTATCTATGACAGTACTTAATTCCTGCAGCACTCTGGGGTGTATCCCATCCGGGCCCGGTGATTTGTCAATTTTAGTGATTTTTAGACGATGCCGTACTTCCTCTTGGGTTGAGCAGGTGACATTTAATTGAGACTTTTTGTTATCACTGATCATATTGTCTGTCATGGGATTTTCTTGTGTAAATACTGTTGAAAAAAAGTCATTGTAGCATATTGGCTTTTTCCTCATCCTCATCCACCATTTCACCCAGACTATTTTTAAAGGGGCCAACACCATCATTTTTTAGTTTCTTACTATTTATGTAGTTAAAAAATATTTTGGGATTCTTTTTACTTTCTCTGGCAATGAGTCTCTCTGTTTCAATCTTTGCTGCCTTGATTTGCTTTTTACAAATGTTATTTAATTTTCTGTATTTATTTAATGCTTCATCACTACCTACTTGCTTTAATTCCCTAAATGCTCTCTTTTTGTCACATATTGCACTTCTTACCGCTTTATTTATCCATAGTGGTTTCCTCCTATTTCTAGCATGCTTATTCCCATAGGGTATATATTGTGCACAGGTCCTATTCAGGATGCTAATAAACATCTCCCATTTGTGTTGTGTACTTTTATGTCTCAGGACATCGTCCCAGTTTATTGCACTAAGATCATCTCTCAACCGTTGGAAATTTGCCTTCCTGAAGTTTAGTGTCCTTGTGGCCCCTCTACTACACGTCTTAGTAAAGGATACTTGAAAGCTTATTAAGTTATGATCACTGTTACCCAAGTGACCTCCAACCCGTATATTTGATATGCGGTCTGGCCTGTTGGTTAATATTAGGTCCAGCAGTGCCCCCCTTCTTGTTGGGTCCTGAACCAGTTGTGAAAGGTAATTGTCTCTCATAGTTTTCAAAAACTTATTACCTTTGCTGGAACTGCAGGTTTCTGATCCCCAATGTATTTCAGGGTAGTTGAAGTCCCCCATAATAATAACTTCTCCCTGAGTCGCTGCTTCATCTATTTGCTTTATGAGGATATTCTCCTCCACTTCCATTATTGTTGGAGACTTATAACAAACCCCTATCAGTAATTTATTATTTTTTCCCCCTCCCCTTATCTCCACCCACAGGGACTCTACAATTCCATTAGATTCACCTATATTATCACGCAGGATCGGTTTTAAGGATGATTTTACGTATAAACATACACCTCCTCCTCACCTATTTGTACGGTCATTTCTGAACAGACAATAGCCCTGTAAATTAACAGCCCAGTCATGGCTCTCGTCCAGCCAAGTCTCCGAAATCCCCACCATGTCATAATTATTTTCCAACAAAATCAATTCTAATTCCTCCATTTTGTTGGTGAGGCTTCTGGCATTAGTGAACATGCACTTTATGCATCTCTCTTTACCTCTATTCCTTCCTACTAGTTTGACTGTTCTAACCCCACCCCCCATGCCACCCCCAATTTTATTGCTTGTGCCCAGTTTACTGTTTACACTATCTTCCCCTCCTATACAATGAATACCCTTCCCCCCAATCCCTAGTTTAAACACTCCTCCAACCTTCTAGCCATTTTCTCCCCCAGCACAGCTGCACCCTCCCCATTGAGGTGCAGCCCGTCCCTAGCATAGAACCTGTAGCCAACAGAGAAGTCGGCCCAGTTCTCCAGGAACCCAAACCCCTCCTTCCTACACCAATTCCTGAGCCACTTATTTATCTCCCTAATCTCCCTTTGCCTCTCTGGTGTGGCACGTGGTACAGGCAGTATTTCAGAGAATACTACCTTGGAGGTCCTTGCCTTAAGCTTGCAGCCTAATTCCCTGAAATCATCTTTAAGGACCTTCCACCTACCTCTAACTTTGTCATTTGTGCCAATGTGCACCATGACCGCTGGGTCCTCACCAGCCCCTCCCAGTAATCTGTCAACCCGATCAGCGATGTGCCGGACTCGAGCGCCAGGTAGGCAGCACACTGTTCGACGATCCCTGTCTTTGTGACAGATTGCCCTATCTATTCCCCTAATAATTGAGTCCCCCACTACCAGCACCTGTCTGGCCTGCCCTACTCTCCTGTTTTCCCCCTTACTGGAGCAGACACTCCTCTGGCTTTCAGAGGTCATGCCCTGCTGCAGCAGTGCTGTACCTGAACTCACACCCCCCTCATCTGCCAACATAGCAAATTTATTGGGGTGTGCCAGATCAGGGCTAGCCTCCCTGGCACCCTTCCCTCTACCCCGCCTTCTAACTGTCACCCAGCTAGCTACCTCACGGTCCTGCAGCTCCATACTACCATCCTCCCCCACATCTATCCCATTGAGCAGCTGTTCAGTGAGCAGCAGACTCCTTTCCATATTGTCTATGGATCTCAGCGTTGTCAGTTGTTCATTTAGATCCAGTATCTGGGCTTCCAAATGCACAACGTACTCACATCTCACACAGCAGTATGCACGCTCGACCGGCTGGTCAAGGAATGCATACATGTGGCAAGATGTACACTGGATGGCATTGCCAATCATGGAGCTCATTTCCTAATGGGGATTGCACCAGACAGAATGATAAGTAAAAAGAAATGCAAAGTATTAATAAAATACAACCAGCAATTCAGTAAATCCTCCCTTCCAAACTCCCTGAATCCAAAGTCACTGAATCACAAGTCACACACTTACTTCTGTCGCACTTGCTCTGTCACACTTAGCTCGCGGTCACACTCGCTAGAAAATCAGATATAAAGAGGTTTTTTTTGTTTTTTTTTCCCTTAGCAGAAAATCAGCCTGTATCTCAGTGCACTTCCAAAGGACTGGAAGCCCCAACCAGCTGCTTCTTATAAACCCTTAATTATGCACCCCCACCCTTTATTAACCCCTTGTAAGTAAGTATAGCTACACCACAGGTTTTAAGTGCAAAGTAGTTAACCCTTTAACTTACAGGTAGTAAAATAAGAGTCTATAAACTTGTAGAGAGAAAGGAAAGTTAAGAAAGCCCAATAAAATTAAAAAGGTAAAAAAAAAACAGTCAGCAATTCACACAGGTATTTGTTGCAGGATTTCTAAACACCTCCTCACTGAATCACAAGTCACACACTTACTTCTGTCGCACTTGCTCTGTCACACTTAGCTCGCGGTCACACTCGCTAGAAAATCAGATATAAAGAGGTTTTTTTTGTTTTTTTTTCCCTTAGCAGAAAATCAGCCTGTATCTCAGTGCACTTCCAATACAGTGCCCTTCAAATACAAACTATCAATTCTTTTGTGGCAGCTTATCAAATGTTACGTGATGTCGAAGAAAAAGAACAAATTAAAGCTGTACAAAACGGAACTGTCATGCGAAACATCACAATCGCTATTAAACAAGATCACACTCAAGACCCACGACGCTACAATAATCCCACTGTCAGTGAAGTCGTCGTTGTCTTTCAAAATGACAATGGAGAGCCACCCTTTAATAGAGACATCTTAATACATTTAAAACCTGATCCTCACAACCCTTTAGCTAAAAAACACAACAAGTTAGCATTCTCCATAGCAATTTGGATGCCCTCCTCTATCCAATATTTTTCAATATGGAGACCAAGGATGGCATGATGGCCTCAAACAACAAGGCAAGCCTACACGCAGGATCACACAACTCCAGCATTATTGCTATATGTTATCGGTTTTAAATTAATTTAATCCACTCCTCAATGGTGGTAAGCTAACTCAGCAATACTTAGTAGATGCTTATGTCAAAATCGAGGCTAATCGCCTACATTACATCCACAAACACCAAAAGGATTTAAAAGTGGAGGATTACTGCCTACTCCAAGAACATCTACTCAAACAATCCATACAAAAGGGTATCCCCATTGGCAAAACTGTTGTATTATCATCTTCTTTTGAAGGCAGTCCCAGAAACTTGCAACAGCGCTACCAGGATGCTATGGCGATTGTTACTAAGTATGGTCGACCTGATCTTTTTATCACCATGACCTGTAATCCTAAATGGAGTGAGATTACTACTAATTTAGAACCATGGCAGCGTGTGGAACACAGACCTGATTTGGTTGCACGTGTCTTTAAAAGTAAACTCGAAGCCCTCTTAAAAGACATTCACAATGGATTCTTTGGCAATGTTACCGCAATGGTCCATGTCATTGAATTTCAAAAGCGTGGACTACCACATGCTCATATCTTAATTATTCTTGATAACCTGTCTAAATTACGCACTGAGGCCAACATAGACAATATAGTCTGGGCTGACATACCTGATGAAACCATCTATCCTCAGCTCCATAACACTGTTCTTCAACACATGATTCATGGTCCCTGTGAAGA
Organism: Allobates femoralis; assembly: GCA_033576535.1. Classification (NCBI taxonomy): domain Eukaryota; kingdom Metazoa; phylum Chordata; class Amphibia; order Anura; family Aromobatidae; genus Allobates; species Allobates femoralis. Next base: position 342,824,058 of record JARQOC010000005.1, on the reverse strand, counting down.
ACACAATCCTAATTCTCCCTGTATGGATCTTGGAAAGTGTACCAAAGGTCTCCCTAAACAATATCAACCATATACCATCAAAGAAAATGACGGCTATCCTACTTACCGCAGACCCATTGGCAAAACATATGACCACCATTCTAAGACAATAGACAATTCGTGGGTAGTTCCATATAACCCATTTTTACTAACCAAATATAAATCCCATATTAATGTCGAAGTATGTGCTTCCATTCAAAGTGTAAAATACTTATTTAAATACGTCTACAAAGGACATGACAAAGCCAACCTTGAAATTGCCCAAAATACCATCCAACATGATGAAACACACCAATTCGTGATTCCAGATATGTTAGTATGTTAGTGCACCTGAGGCTGCCTGGTGAATTTTTGCTTTCCCTATGCATAAACAATCTCATGCCATCATTCTGTAGCGGTACATCTACCTAATTCTCAACCTGTCTACTTTCATGAGGATGGTTCTGCAGACAACATGCATCAAAAGCTCCATTCCACTTCTACACTTATGGCATATTTCAATCTTAATAAGATCGACCTCAATGCACATAACTATTTCTACCGCTACATTCCTGAATACTACGTTTGGAAACAAGGCACATGGGAACCAAGAAAACGAGGCGGCCTCTCAGTTATTGGAAGAATGTATACTGTTAGTCTCAAAGACCAAGAACGCTATTTTTTACGTTTGTTGTTACTCCATGTAAAAGCTGCTACCAGTTTTGACAGTATTAAAACCGTCAATGGAGTTACACATGAAACCTTTAAGGATGCTGCTTTAGCACTCGGATTATTATTGGATGATACCATCTGGAAACAAACTTTAATAGATGCTTGCATTCTTAACATGCCTTCCCAACTTAGAGACATGTTTGCTTACATCTGTGTTTTTGGCCCCCCAGTAATCCACTTGAATTGTGGAATGAATTTAAGGACCATTTTGCAAGACTACTGTCATGCATACCACAGCGACACTGAAGAGTGTATACATTGTGAAGGATATGCTATGCAAGATGTCCAAGATATCCTCATAGTCCATGGAAAAACATTTGCTGATTTCAATTTACCACGCCCAGTCAAAAATCGTAAACACCTCCCTAAACAATATGATAAGGATTATGAGTTAACAAAAGCTGCAGAGATGAAGGAAACTCTTAATCACGAGCAAACTTTGGCTTACGATGTCATTACTCAAGCTTTACTCAATACCAGTTTAACACAAAAGTGCTTTTTCTCTCAATGGACCTGGTGGCAGTGGAAAGACCTAACTATACCATCTATTTACTCATTATTTGAGAGGACAAGGAGACATTGTGTCACCTGCAGCGACTACAGGAATAGCAGCTAATTTGATACAAGAAGGCCTAACTATCCACTCTCTATATGGCATACCTATTCCCATCAACGAAACATCTGTTTCCAGGATTAAAAATGATACTAATGCAGCCAAATATTTACAGAGTACAAAACTTCTCATCATTGATGAGTGTACGATGCTCCAAAATCATGCCTTGAATGTCATATATAGACTGCTGTGTGATATCATGACAACTAATGTTGCCAACAAAAATAAAACACCATTTGGAGGTAAAGTTATTGTTCTTGGAGGAGACTTCAGACAATGCCTTTCTGTCATCGCTCATGCAACAAGAACAGACATTGTAGATTCATGCAATAAATATTCACAACATTGGCAACATTTTACCAGACTACCGCTAATCAACAACATGCGCTCCACTGATCCTGAATACAGCACTTGGTTGCTTAAACTTGGAAATGGTGAGCTGTCTAATGAACATAACCTTGGAGAGGATGTCATTGAAATTCCTCCAGACATGCTTTGCACTGGCTCTATAGTAACCGAGATCTTTGGAGACCATATTTGCATTGATATTAATGACAAAGAAAGCGTCAACACTGCAGCATCACATGCCATACTATGTCCAAAAAATGAGGACGTAGATTTTCTCAACTCGAAAGTAATGGATCGCACCAGTGGTGATTATACGGTATACACAAGCGATGATTCTGTCGATGCTGATGAGACAGAGGAATGTGAACACTACCCATTTGAATTCTTAAACTCACTGACACCATCGGGAATGCCATCACATCTCTTAAAACTTAAAATTGGCACCATTGTCATGCTGTTATGAAACCTAAGCACCAAGAAAGATCTATGCAATGGCACTCGCCTCATTGTCACTGCCTTACTCCGCAACATCATACAGGCTAAAGTAATTACTGGATCAGCTGAAGGAGACATTGTCTTTATTCCACGAATCGATTTGTGTCCTTCAGAAACTGGGATACCTTTTAAATTAAAACGTTGACAGTTTCCCGTAAAACCTGCCTTTGCTATGACCATTAACAAATCCCAAGGACAGACCCTCAATCGCGTTGGCATTTTTTTTACCACAACCTGTATTTGCACATGGACAATTATATGTTGCATTCTCCCGAGTAAATCAACGCAGCAATGTTAGGGTCAAAGTGGTCGATACACCACTACAAGGACAATTGCTACCTAATAGCCCAAAAATCTTCACTAGAAATGTGGTTTACAAAAATGTATAACTTTAAACTGTTTAAGTTGGTGTTGGAATGGATAGATATGTAGATATATAAATGATAGTTACATTTAAAATAGATATAAATAATAGAGTTCTAAGACTTCTATACATAGCTTGATATGTTACATATATACATTTTATAAACAGATAGATATGTCTTACACTAATTATCTCTTTCACATATATGTCATGCAGACATTTAAATCCATAGAAACATACATTGGTTTAGGTATAAAAAGATTTAAAAAAAAAAAAAGGCACACATAGGTAGATTTCAACTACATAGGTAACACATACCTTCATAACTTAGGTCATAACAAAAGTTATTTTTTCATTTATTTATAGAGTTCTATTATTTCAATAGCACTTTACATACATCAGTAATACTGTCCGTGTTGAGGCTCAGTATGTAAACATCTTATCCACATTGAAACATAGGTGTCTTACATTTAAACATAATTATCTATATTAGTGTAACACACATTAAGTATAAGAGGGGAGATGTGTATCATCAAAATTCTTTCATTTGGTGATGTGAACCTGGATGCCAAAGTCCAGCATCATATTTGCTGCTGAGATATGTTATTTTGTCTTTTAACAGGGCCGGGTTTTTGTGAACAGCTAAAGAGATGGGCGGGATGGCTGTTCACCACATCTCCTTCTCACACAACACATGGTCAACACTACATCACCATCCTCCCGATGCGATAGCATCGGGCCTTAATCTAGTGGTTTAATAAAGGCCGTGACCATGAGGCTTTACTTAGGGTTAAATTGTAATAAAAATTAAATCCATGGGGGGCTTGGCCTGACTGCCTAAGGCGATGGTCGCATGATCCCGGAGCTCCGGTCCCCCCAGGCATAAAGCGGCTTATATTTAGCACAGCGGCTCCGTTCCTGACCTCCACCTGATTCCTCACCTCTGTTAACCTCCGGTGAGTGCATGGGGCGAGTTAAGCCCGCGCTCCCTCCACCTTCAAAGAGGGTTTCAGATTTCTTCTCCTCTGCCCCTCAGCATACAGGTCCTCCAGCTAATATGGCGCCGCCATCCCCTCGTCTGCCACGCTCCAGCAGGCGCGATGCACATGCTGCTGAAGCTATTAACCCTTTGCTGGGAGAAGCCCCTCTAACAGATGCAGGGATGAAAGAGCTATTAGCTGCCCTCCGGACTTCATTACAGGAGGATATGCGAGGCATGATGTCTGAGCTTAGAGGGGAGGTGGAAGATCTGGGAGCCAGAACTGATAGACTGGAAACTAAAATGGCGGAGATGGTGAAATCACATAACTCCCTATTAGACTCTCATGAACTTCTCCAAGAACACATGATTAAAGTACAGGCTAAAAACATGGACTTGGAGGATCGTTCCCGCCGGAATAATATCAGGTTGAGGGATATTGAGGAAAAGCTGAAGCCCAGCGAGTATAGGGCATATGTGCAAGAATTTATGCAGTCGATCCAGCCTGATGTGGATACCCGTGACCTTATAATTGACAGGATTCATAGGTTCCAAAGCCCTCAACGGTAGCTCCCTCCCTCCCTAGGGATGTATTAGCACGTATACATTTCTTTGAAACTAAGGAAGGTTTTCTGGGGGCTTTAAGGAGGAATACAGAGATCCCCGCCAAGTTTACCCACATTGAAGTGTTTCCGGACTTATTGCCTGCTACCTTAGCCCTGAGACGAGCCTTTCAGCCCTACACTAAGCTGTTACGAGAAAAGGACATTCAGTACCGATGGGGACATCCGCCAAAGCTTCTTATAAGAAAAGACGACAAGACCCATGTTTGTCTCACACCCAAAGCTGCTGCTACTCTCCTAACTGAATGGGGTATGGACCCCCCTGGTCCACCGGATTCGCCTCTGCTGGAAAATGGAGGGCTGGCCGCCTCCCGCCGCGGCCGGCGTCCCAGAATTGATCCTGAATGGTCATCTGTATGAACTTTCGATGTTCATCTGAGGTTATATATATGCCTGTGGGTTCCCTCTCCTATGGATCGCTCTCTTTATCCTGTACTGTATGTCGGACTAATCTCCTGTACCTTTTTCTAATCTCTCTCTCCCTGTATGTTTCCACTCCCTAACTTCCCTTTTCCCTCTGCCCCTTAATCTTTGACTCACTCCTATCCTATCCTCTTCCTTACTATTGAATCCCCTGTGACCCCACTACTGGCCCTATACTTCTGCCTCTCCCTTCCTCTTTCATACAGTGTACTCCACTGTCCTCCCTGCTCTTCTTCGCTATATAAATATCTTTTTCTTGTTATAACAGTTCTCCAAACTAATTTCATTCTAGTAGTCGTGATTCTCTCTTTCCTCTTTACGGGATACTATGCTGCCCCTGGAGTGTGATTTAAACACTCATTTGGACTCTGGACATTTGCCCTCTCTTTTTTATTTAGGGGGTATGTTAATGTTAATGATTGTGTTTTCTTTCCCTCCCCTTCTTCTCCCTCGGACCTCCCTTTCACCTCTCCCTATGAAGGCTATTATGTATGGTTTGCTTTTAATGAGGAGTATGCTTGACTATTACATTTTCCATGACCCACCATGAGCATTTCCTGTGTCTCGATAAATGTGAATGGTCTGAATTCCCCCACTAAGCGATCACTAGTTTGGCGCAGATTACTAAAGCATAGAAGTGACATCCTTTTTTTACAGGAGACGCACCTGATCAGCTCTGACAGGTATAGAATGTCCTCACCTACATATCCCCATAGATTCTTTGCTTCCTTGGATGCAAAGAGGGCAGGGGTTGCAATTTTTGTTCACAAACGTATAACTTTTGAGCTAGTTTCCTCACACCCGGACCCACTGGGCGGTTACCTTGTAGTAAACTGTAAACTGAATGGCTTAGACATGGAGTCGTGAGGACGCATCTCTGAAGAGCTCCAGTGTCCTCCGGCTTTATCAGCCCATAATTAGCCCACATTAGCCTGAAAGTGACCTGGCATGAAGGGGAAGACTGGGCTGAGATCCCAGGCGTCCAGGGAGACCGGCCTGAGCCCCAGGGGAGTGGACATTGCTAGATATATGTCGGCGCCCAGCAGCACAGGCAGTGCAAGCAGGAAGCCGGGAGGTGCAGTAATGGCGCCTGAGAAGATCGCTCCCGCCAGGACCCCACCGCAGGGAAGAGGAGCGGTTATGTCAGCAGCGGCGCCACGCCGCCCCACTGCCTCAGCTCCTAGGTGCACGAACGAAGGGAGAGTACAGGACCCAGCGCAGATGAAGGAGCAGCGATCCAGGAGTCTGGGAGTCGAGGAGGTACAATGTATGGGTGAGCTGCTGGGGAATACTTCTCCCTCCCCCTCTCCCTCTCACCCTGGACTCTGTGCACAGGAGATCGCTCCTATAGAGCCTGTGCATGCAGCGATGACTGCACCCCTGCCCCCATAGTGTGTGCATTCCCCTTGCCTGCCAGGGATTGTATATGGGGATATGGAAGGGGACACCGAGACCCTTGGGAGCCTGGGGCCAAGGAGTGAATTGCAATGCCCCCTCCCCTTGCACAGGGAGGCAATCTGCCTCTGGAGCCCATAGATGCTGCAGACATTAGTGCACGACTGAGCACTATGCCCACTAAAACAGACATGGAGCATTACATCCAGCGGCTGGAGGCAGTCTGTAGAGGGGAGATAGGCACCCTAAAAGAGGATGTGTCCGTTATTCAATCTGATGTTAACACCATTGAGGCCACGGTGGAGAGGCTTTCCTCCCAGGTCCAGGCTCAGCAGCAGCTCCTTGATCTTCATACCGGAACTTTTGATTTACTATTGGATATGATGGAGGATGCTGAAAATAGAAATTGACGTAACAACATTAGAATCCGTGGCCTGCCAGAATCAGTTGAGCCGCGGGATGTGGTTTCTGCCCTCCACCGTGTTTTTAACTCCTTACTAGACAGAGAGGCGGACATGCATATAGAAATTGATAGAGCCCACCGATCCCTGGGTCCAAGGAGCCCTGATCCAAGCAAGCCGAGAGATGTCATCTGCCGCATTCATTACTTCCGCATAAAAGACGATATTATGCTACGAGCTCGGGGTCTTGACTCCATAGAATTCAATGGGGCAGAGATTATGCTCCTGGCTGATCTATCCCGCATTACCCTGGCTAAGCGACGTGCGCTTCGCCCTCTGCTGGACGCCCTCAGAGACAGGCACATCCCGTATAGCTGGGGATACCCTTTCCAGCTCCAGGTGCGGGGAGAGGGGAACATGACCATACTGAGATCGCCGGCGGACTTACGGGACTTTACAGCTGCTTTGGACCTGCTGCTGGTGGAGCTGGGCGAGTGGCCTCGGCTCTCCACCTTTGCCTTGAGAGGTCCGAGTCGTGTGGGGGCACCCCAAGCTGAGCTGCCGAGTAAGAGGAGGAGGTCCAGACGACGTTGACGCGGATCCCCTGCTCGCTCCGGAGATGCCTGAAGGCCACCTCTGCTTTTACCTTTTTTTCCTGAATGGCTGCCGCTTTGTTTGGTTGTGGAGTATCCTCTCTTATGTTTTGGGGACATACAGTTTGTCTCCTCTCAGGGGTTTGGTGACCAATATTACAATATGTGTGCGAATATGTGTGCGATTGTTATTAGTTCCCGGTTATACGTGTGCGCACATCCGGTTTATGGGGCTCTCGCAGGGGATCATCACCCCCTTTTTTTTCATGTTAATGCTATATTGATAACATGGTAGTCACTTGATATGGCTATGTTTACTGGTTTATTTCATTTCCTTTTTCTTAGCAGGCTGTTGGCCGGGGGGAAAGCTGGTGGCCCTATGTTCAACCAAACCCCATGTTAGGACGTGTCGACGACACGGTTGTTCAGAGTCTTCTCTGACCTGCTTAGTTTCTGTTGAGCCTGAAGGTTCAGACCCTTTAGGTTTCTCAGGCGGATTACTATCCTCCGTCTGATTATACTTTCACGTTCTTTTTCTATTTTCTGTCTATTTCCTTGTTTTTTCCTTATACCTCTCATTTCCCCGCTTTTTCCACTTTTCCTCTCTCCCCTCCCTTCCTTGATCTACACCTTTCCCCCCTCTTTCTTGATCCGACTGTGGGGTAGAGCTCGGGGCATAAATGGCGACGCTACAGATATGTTCCCTGAACGTCAGGGGATTTAATGTCCCTGAAAAACGTTCCAAAATCTTATATCAAATGCATAAGAAAAGGGTAGAAATTCTCCTCCTTCAGGAGACTCATTTCCACTCAGGTAAACTCCCCGTACTAAACCTTAGGTACTACTCACAATGGTTTCACGCTAGTAACCCAGAATCCAAATCTAAGGGGGTCAGTATTGCTCTTCATAAATCCCTGAAGGCGCAGGTGCTGGCCTCGGAGGTCGACCCGGGTGGCAGATATCTGTTTATTAAACTCAGAATTGCCAATGACACTTTTACAGTGGCCAATTTCTATCTTCCTAACAGAGACCAGGCCCGTACGTGTAAGAGATATCTTCGCGCGCTATCGGCATTTGCAGAGGGATACGTGGTGGCGGGTGGGGATTTCAGTATGGTGTTGGATCGTGCCCTTGACTCCTCATCTGGTGGGTCGGCGGTGCCTCCTTCACAGCTGGAGAGCCTGAAGCGCATGTTGGTGTCCTTACGATTGGTGGATGTGTGGCGGGTTATGCACCCCTCAGACAGAGATTACACCTTTTTCTCTACAGTCCACAATTCCTATAGCCGGATTGATTATTTTCTGGTGAGCCATGGACTCCTGTCAAATGAACCTCGAGCGACCATTGAAGTGTCGGTCTGGTCGGACCACGCTCCCGTGATGCTGTCCCTCCAGCTTCTGGACATGTACAGGAAAGAATGGACCTGGTCTTTGAATCCAGGCTTATTAAAAGAACCTTCTTGTCTGGAGGCGGTGCGGACAGCAATCTCGGAATTTTTTGATATACATGGCAATGACCCCACGGCTCTTCCTTATCAGTGGGAGGCATTGAAGGGAGTTATCCGGGGAGTGCTCATTCAGCACGGAGCCCGACTGAAAAGAATCAGATCTGAGGCTATTGCCGGACTGTTGTCCTGGATTCAGACCTTAGAGACTACTCACAAACGAACAAGAGACACACAGGTGTTGGCTGATCTCCTACGGGCCAAGACAGACCTGACTGAATTGCTTGACACCAGATTGGCGAGACAGAGAGATCGTTTCCGCCGCTATTTATACAAATACTCTGACAAGCCAGGAAGGGCACTCGCGAGATTCCTGCACCCAAGGGCCCCCACCACGTTCATCCCTAACATAAAAGTAGGTTCCGGTGTTGTGGTCCACTCCCCCAAGGAGATAGTAGACCCCTTTCGACACTATTTTGACTCGCTATACAATCTTAAAGGCCCCCTAGCGGACATGCCTGATGGAGAGTTTCGGACGAGGGAGGAGGAGTACGTCCAGGGGACACCGCTCCCTCTTCTTTCGGAGGCTGAGGCGGAGACATTGCAGGATGCCTTGACAGAGGAGGAGATCTCTGACACCGTTAAGTCTATGGCGAGCGGTAAGAGCCCCGGGCCGGATGGCTTTCCGGCACATTTCTATAAGCTTTTCATAGACTTACTGTCACCTTTTCTGACTAAATTATTTAATTCCATCTCGGGGACCTGCCCTTTCGCCCCTCAGACATTATTGGCAACAATAGTGGTTATCCCCAAACCGGACAAAGACCCTGGTCTGTGCGCCAATTACAGACCCATATCCCTCATCAACACCGACGTAAAGATTTTTGCTAAGATCATAGCGAGCAGGCTGGGCCCTGCTCTCACGAAGGCTATTCACAATGACCAAGTGGGCTTTGTGCAGCATAGAGAGGCCAGGGACAATACGCTTAAGACCCTGCTCCTGACCTCCTACTTGTGCTCAGGTAGGATCCCGGCCTGCTTGTTATCCATTGATGCAGAAAAGGCGTTTGATCGCCTGGGTTGGTCTTTTCTCTGGGCTTCTTTGGAGCAGTTGGGACTTGGGACTGGTTTGTTGGGAAAGATTTTCGCTCTGTACAATGGCCCGACTGCCCGCCTTAGGGTGAATGGTGTTCTCTCGACCCCCTTTGCGATATGCAATGGCACCAGGCAGGGCTGCCCTTTGTCTCCTCTCCTCTGTTATAGCCATGGAGCATCTGCCGGTGGCTCTCCACACCTTGCCCGATATCCAGGGTGTATGGATTGGACAGCTTGAATTCAAACTCTCATTATACGCAGATGATTTACTTCTCTATGTTACAAATCCGATAATAGCCTTCCCAGTGCTCACCAGGGAGTTTCGGAGGTGTGGAGAGGTTTCAAATTTTAAGGTTAATTATACTAAAACAGAGGCATTTAACATCTCCCTGCCTGGTGCCGTAGTAGCGCAACTCCGGGAATCCTTTTCCTTTAAGTGGAAACCCTCTTCACTAAAGTATTTAGGGGTTTTGCTTTCAGCGGACCTAAATGACTTGTATGAATTGAATTATGCCCCATTCTTGAAAAGAACAGTTTTGGACTTGGCTAAATACAACAGGCCTCAGTTGTCCTGGTTTGGACGAATGAGTGTCATTAAAATGGATGCGTTACCCCGGTATCTATATCTTTTTCAAACCACTCCTATTGCCGTCCCAGACAATTTTTTCCAACGCTTACAATCGGCTATTAACGCCTTTGTGTGGGGTGCTAAGAGACCTCGGACCAGGTTCTCAGTTCTGACTCGACCGAAGAGCGAGGGAGGCGCGGGGCTTCCTGACTTTAAGAAATACTACCATGCGGTCTTGCTCTCCAGATTGGTGGATTGGAGGTTCAGCATGGTCCATAAACAGTGGGTGGTTCTGGAAGACTTGGTTTCCCCCACACCCCTTTACCACTTACCTTGGCTGCACAGGACCTCCAGACCTCCCGTGATGCGACTATCCCCACTTACTCTGACGGTTATTCGACGTTGGGACATTGTTAATCAAAAACTACAGCTGACGTCTAAGCCCTCTATTTGCCAACCCTGCATTCCCTCCAGCACTAACAAGAGCGACCTTCTTATGTTGGTTGGCATGAGACCGGGTTTGTCTGGGACAAGTTGCGTCTGAGTTTGCGGGGCTCTCTGGCGTGGAGGGGCTCCGAGACCGGGCGGGTGGAGCCGTGCTCCCCTGGATGGAGTTTGTACAACTGAGGGATTTTCTCTCTAGAACTCCCATGGGGGTCCAGACACCATTTGAGATTCTTATGCTCTCAGCTGAGGGCCCTGCCCACACAATGTCCCTGTTGTATGCCCTGGTCCTGTCCGGTCGGGAAACTAGCCCCCTTGGCTTCCTGAGGGCTTGGGAGGAAGACCTGCAGACCACATTCTCTGTACAGGATCGTCAGAAAATTTTCACACTCACTCATAAAATGTCAGTCTCTTGCTCTGCACAAGAGCGTAACTACAAGATCCCGACACGATGGTATCGTTGCCCCACCATCCTCCACAGAATAGATCCCGGAATCCCGGACACCTGTTGGAGATGTGAGAGAGAGAAGGGCTCTATGATCCATATTTGGTGGTCCTGCAGTCTCCTCCAGCCTTTTTGGTGTTCGGTCTTCGAGGCCTTTCGCCTAATGTCTGGGGTACATTATGTACCGACCCCCCAGATGGCTCTGTTGTCCCTAATACCCACATCTGTGTCCTCCGTGCGTAAAGGGATTTTGGGTTTTTGCCTGCTGGCAGCAAGGGAGATTATACCTCGACGTTGGAGGTCGCCCGAGGCACCTACCCTGCTGGAGTGGGTGGCTGAGATGGACAAACTGAATCGTATAGTATCACTGATGGCAGATGGTCTTCCGTCTGGGTCGAATCAGAGTCGCACATGGTTCCTGTGGCAATCCTTTAAAGAGAGCCCGAGTTTCATAACCTGGCTATCACAGACCCCTGCCCCCCCCCTGGCCCCATAGTCTGGATCTTTCTCTCCCCTCTTTCCTAGCTCCGTTTCCTTCTCTGTTCCAAAGTACCCTCCTGCCTTTCCCACCCCATCCCTTTCTTCCTGTTCTCCTTCCCTTTTTCCTTGTTCCCCTGGCCTGTTTTGTCTGGGGTCCTAGTGCTATAAGATCACCTCAAAGCCGAGGGACCTCGCCTTCTAAGTGGTTAAATACCTATTTCTGGCCTTCGGCGGATAGCTGGAGGGCCGTACTATGCAGAGGGCGATACGAGATCCCTGATTTACAGCAATAATCATAGTACTTGTTGTTTCCCCCTGGACTAGATGATGGTGTAATTTTCGCCTCTTATGTGTTTTCTGTATTTTATATTGTGAAAATTAATAAAAAGATTTATTGCAAAAAAAACAACTGTAAACTGAATAATATACCCTACTCTCTAATTACAATTTATGCCCCTAACGCTGGCCAGTCAGGATTCCTCACCTCTACTTTTGAAAGGATCTTTCCCTCCTCCACTGGGCGAAAGTTGATAGCAGGGGATTTTAATGCCCCTATAGATAGAAGCATAGACTGCTCCTCCCTAGCCTCGTATAGAAGAGACTTAAGTACGGTGGTTTCCATGTCTGGCTTGCATGATGTATGGCGGTACTTCCACCCAGACGAAAGAGATTATTCTTTCATGTCCCCAAGATTTGGGACGTATTCTAGGATAGATTACTTTCTAATAGATGACGCACTCCTCCCTCTCTGCACATCTGCAGAAATTGATTCCATAACATGGTCCGACCATGCCCCTGTCTCAATTGAATTGACTGACCCTCTAGCAATATCTCCCCCGGGACTCTGGAGAATAAATGAGTACTTACTCTCCTCCCTGGATAATATACCTGATCTTTCAAATCAGCTGCGGGAATATTTTCAGCAGAATGATACGGGAGAGGTTTCCCCAGAGGTCCTCTGGTACGCACATAAGGCAGTAATGAGGGGCAGCCTGGTGAAACTAGCCGCTTGGACCAAAAAGAAATATAATCAATCTATACAAGATACCCTTCAACAGATAAAGGTCCTTGACACCCAGAACAAGCTCTCTCCTTCTCCTGTGACGAAGGCAGCATTGATCGCCCTCAGACACCAATTTCGTGCTCTCTTACTGACCAGGGTGGAGAGAAACCTGGCCAAAATGAAAACCTCATATTATGGCATGGGGGACAGGGCGGGAAAACTCCTAGCACGAAGAATTAAGAGAAAAGAATCCCTTTCCAAAATTTCTCACCTCCTAACTTCTGAAGGTGCCCATATCCGCCACCCCATAAAAATAGCGGACAAATTTCGAGAATACTATGAATCACTATATAATTTGAAAGACTCACACGAAACACCTCAGCTCTCCGCAGAAACCATTAACTCGTTTTTGGATAAAGCATCTCTTCCGACCCTGTCATCAGATCAAATTACCTTACTCAATGCCCCTATTGTGGAAAGCGAAATCCTTCAATTAATTAAATCTTCTAAAAAAACTTCTGCGCCAGGCCCCGACGGTTTCACATACAGATACTACCTCACTTTTGCCCCGATTCTTGCCCCTTTCCTTCTAAAAGTCTTTAATTATTGGCAGGACACAGGTTGTGTGGGAAAAGAGGGTCTTCGCGCAACTATATCGACCATTCCCAAACCGGGCAAACCCACCACATTCCCGGGAAATTTTCGGCCAATAGACCTTTTGAATTGTGACCTGAAGTTATATGCAAAATTATTGGCTAATCGTCTTATGATTGTTCTCCCTTCGCTTGTTGGCCCGGACCAGGTTGGGTTCGTCCCGGGCAGACAGGCCAGAGACGGAACTAGGCGTATCATAAACCTACTGGAGATCATGGGGGGGGGGGGGGGGTCCCCTGGTGCACTCCTTTCGCTAGATGCGGAGAAAGCATTTGATCGGGTGCACTGGGGTTCCTTAGTGAGGTCCTAAACAGATTCCAGATAGGAGGACGTTTTAAACGTTCCATTATGGCACTATACTCGAACCCTAGTGCCACAGTTCGAGCCTCGGGATTTCTTTCCCCAGACTTTACCATTACGAATGGTACAAGACAGGGCTGCCCTCTCTCTCCCTTGATTTTTACTCTGGTTATGGAACCACTGGCAGCCATAGTCAGATTGGATCCGAAGATCTCGGGAATCAAAGTGGGCTCCTTGGAGCATAAAGTAGGCTTATACGCCGACGATGTCATTTTTATTTGTATTAATGTTCAGGTCACAATTCCGGCACTAATGTCCACTTTGGAAGATTTCTCCAAAGCTTCATTTTATAAATTGAATTTAACAAAATCGTCACTATACCCGGTTAATATTCCCCCCTCCATTCAAATAGCTTTACAGCAACAATTCCCCTTTACTTGGGCGGTGGGTGGTTTCGTTTATCTGGGCATTCTTATCATTAACACCAATAAATTGGTACGACTCAACTCAGATTTGCTTCTGAAAAGCATTAATTCTTTAATAGCATCATACTCCTCTGCACAGCTGTCCTGGATTGCGAGAATTCAGGTCACTAAGATGGTCCTGCTTCCTAAAATATTATATTATATGCGATGCATTCCTTTCCGATTCCCTCATAAAATTCTTAATCTTATCCAGTCAATACTGAGCAAATTTATTTGGCAGAATAAGCCCCACAGAATAGCCTCTTCGACTCTTACCCTCCCCACCTCTTTGGGTGGAATGGGAGCCCCTGATGTGCACTCCTATTATAAAGCTATTACCCTTGATATTGCTAAAGTTTGGTGGACATCCACGGAGGTGCCTCTCTGGTTACAAATTGAGAATTGGTATGCCCCGGGTCATTCCACCAGAATTTTATTAGAAGCTCGTCTTCTGTGTCGGGGTCCCGAGAACACAATGCTGAAATCCATGCAAGCGGTACTTATGGTCTGTACCAGTCTTGGAAGTAGTTGTCTTGGTTTCTTATCTCGCTATATCTCACTACGGGCAGTTGAGCTCATGGTTAACTCGCCATCCTTTTCCTTCGCCCAGTGGAGGTCGGGGGGGTCTCTCTGTTGGCTCAGATTACAGATGAAAACAAAATACTGCCCTTTGACACTCTAAGGAGTAAATTCTCTCTACCCCAATCATCATATTTTCAATATCTCCAGTTAAAGCATTTTGTTCATTCTATACACATACCAAAAGTAGATTTCAGTCAATTAGACCCTACTCTACAAAATTTTTTAAAACAAAATACTTCTGTGTCACACAGAGTCTCAGTCCTTTATAAGGCTCTAGCTGGTTATAGATCAGCACCCAAACTACCTTATATGCTGTGCTGGGAATCCAGGCTCTCATTCACTACTACACCTGATTTATGGAGATTGGCGGCCAATCATGCAGAACTATTTTCCTCCTGTATCAATCATCAAGAACAGGCGAAAAAGCTAAATTTTGATTGGTACCTCACCCCCAAAAAAATTGGCCAGGTTTGGCTCTCATCCCTCGCCTGGTGAGGATGTGGCGGAGTGTGTGATACATCTCATATTTGGTGGTCATGCCCTGTCCTGAAAAATTACTGGTTGGTTGTTGAGTCCCTCCTAGCTCAGCTCACTAGCCTTTCAATTCCTCTAACTCCCCAGATGGCCCTCCTAGATGTGGACTTATCGGACATTCCTTATATCATACGCCCCATGTTTACGAATGTTTTAATAGCTACCCGTCTTTGTTTGGCTAAACATTGGCGTTCTCCTATGGTTCCTTCGCAAGATGAACTAGTGACAAGACTCAATATTCACTTCCAACATGAAATATCACTGGCCCACAACTTGCGAAGAAAAACTAAAATCCTACAATGGTGGGACCCTTGGATCGCTTCACCTTACAACGTGGTGACAATTCCTTCTTAATATTTGGTTAAATATTGTACTAATTGCTTACTCCATCAAGTAATGTTATAGCCTTGAAAAAATTATTTCCCCTTCCTCCCCATCTATCCATATCTTCCCCTCCCCCCCCTTGTCTCTTTGTCTGTTTAAGCCTTGTTTTGGTTGTAATATATTTTGGAGTGCTAGTTACGATGGGCGCCTAACTTGTCTGTGTCGCCCTACGTTCCTTATATGTACTCTGTTGTGTAAAATTTATCTTTTTGTGATATTTTGAAAATATTCAATAAAAATCTAATGGTTTAAAAAAAAAAAAATTAAATCCATAAACAATACATATTCAAAAATAAACATTTCAATGGGAAAGTCATCCATCCATAAGTCTCTTCAATAAACTGTCAAATTCATTCTACGCCCTATTGTAGTGGGCGTGTTATCGCCCAAAAGTAAAGCCTCTCGACGATAAGGAAGGAAAATATACATCTTCCAACCAATATCATTGGGAGGGGGGTAGGTGACTTCTTTAACAAGCTTACTCAGCTGACTGACGCTTCGTCAATTAGCTGGCAATTTATATACCACTAGAAATAGGCCCGATGCTATTGCATCGGGAGGGCAGTCTTTATACCTGTGTCCCCTTGTGTGCTCTCTCCTGTCTGTGCTGTTTCTTCTGCTGTGCACTCTGTCTTACTTGTGCCTTTCTCTCCACTCTGTGTGCTCTCAGTCCCTGTGTGCGCTGTCTCTCCCTATGACTCTGCCTCTCTTGTGGCTTCTGTATCCCCTGTGCCTTCTCCCTCCCCTGTGCCCCTGCCTCCTCTCTGCCTTCTGGCTCCCGTGTGCCTGCCTCCCACCACTGAGCCACCATACAGTGCTAACCACTGAGCCACCGTACAGTGCTAACCACTGAGCCACCGTACAGTGCTAACCACTGAGCCACCATGCAGTGCTAACCACTGAGCCACCATGCAGTGCTAACCACTGAGCCACCATGCAGTGCTAACCACTGAGCCACCATACAGTGCTAACTACTGAGCTACTGTAGAGTACAGACTACTGAGCCACCATACAGTGCTAACAACCATGGAGCCACCATACTGTGCAGACCACTGAGCCACCATTCCGTGCTAACCACTGAGCCACCATTCTGTGCTAACCACTGAGCCACCATATACAGGGCTAACCACTGAGCCACCATACAGTGCTAACCACTGAGCCACAATACAGTGCTAACCTTTGAGCCACCATACAGTGCTAACCACTGAGCCACCATACAGTGCTAACCACTGAGCCACCATACAGTGCTAACTACTGAGCTACTGTAGAGTACAGACCACTGAGCCACCATACAATGCTAACCACTGAGCCACTATACAGTGCTAACCATGGAGCCACCTTTCTGTGCAGACCACTGAGCCACCATACAGTGCTAACCACTGAGCCACCTAAACACCGAGCCACCATATACAGTGCTAACTACTGAGCTACTGTAGAGTACAGACCACTGAGCCACCATACAGTGCTAACCACTGAGCCACCATACAGAGCTAACCACTGAGCCACCATACAGTGCTAACCACTGAGCCACCATACAGAGCTAACCACTGAGCCACCATAGAGAGCTAGCCACTGAGCCACCATACAGAGCTAACCACTGAGCCACCATACAGAGCTAACCACTGAGCCACCATACAGTGCTAACCACTGAGCCACCATACAGAGCTAACCACTGAGCCACCATACAGTGCTAACCACTGAGCCACCAGACAGTGCTAACGACTGAGCCACCAGACAGTGCTAACCACTGAGCCACCATGCAGTGCTAACCATTGAGCCACCATACAATGCTAACTACTGAGCCACCTAAACACCGAGCCACCATATACAGTGCTAACCACTGAGCCACCATTCCGTGCTAACCACTGACCCACCTAAACACTGAGCCACCATATGCAGGGCTAACCACTGAGCCACCATACAGTGCTAACTATTGAACCACCATACAGTTCTAACCACTGAGCCACCACACAGTGCTAACCACTGAGCCACCATACAGTGCTAACGACTGAGCCACCATACAGTGCTAACCACTGAGCCACCGCACAGTTCTAACAACTGAGCCATCATACAGTGCTAACTACTGAGCCACCATATACAGTGCTAACCACTGAGCCACCTCACAGTTCTAACAACTGAGCCATCATACAGTGCTAACTACTGAGCCACCAGACAGTGCTAACCACTGAGCCACCATACAATGCTAACCACTGAGCCACCATACAGTGCTAACCACTGAGCCACCACACAGTGCTAACCACTGAGCCACCTAAACACCGAGCCACCATATACAGTGCTAACCACTGAGCCACCGCACAGTTATAAAACCACTGAGCCATCATACAGTGCTAACCACTGAGCCACCATACAGTGCTAACCACTGAGCCACCTAAACACCGAGCCACCATATACAGTGCTAATCACTGAGACTCCGCACAATTCTAACCACTGAGCCATCATACAGTGCTAACTACTGAGCCACCAGACAGTGCTAACCACTGAGCCACCATGCAGTGATAACCACTGAGCCACCTAAACACCGAGCCACCATATACAGTGCTATCCACTGAGCCACCGCACAGTTCTAACCACTGAGCCATCATACAGTGCTAACTACTGAGCCACCATACAGTGCTAACCACTGTGCCACCTAAACACTGTGCCACCATTTAAATCACGTGCCAAGAGTGCTGATTGGGCCCGTGGTTTGAAAAAAAAACAAAAGTGTGAAACCATCCATTGTCAATGAAGCTTTCTCTCACCCAGACACCCAAGTTGGATCTCCGACCAGTTGACATATTCAGCACTGGCTCATTGCTATACTCATGAACATAGTTGTGGAGAACATAGCAGGCCTTAATTAGTGTTAACAATTTCACACAGCCATCCAGTCGGATGACTAAAGATCCTCCATGGACTAGTCATGATTTCAAAGGTGCACTCCACATAGTTACATAGATACATGCACGGCTCACCCGAAAATGAAATATCCACCGGTGGTCATTCAATCCCCTCTATGGGTATGGGCGCAGAATGTTTGGCATTAAAGTAAATGCCTCATCAGATACCATTACAAAGGGGATTAGATTTATAGGCCTGGGGGCATTGTGTGATTGTGAAGAATTTGCGTCCCGAATTTTGCAGTTCTCAGCACCCGAAAACTCCCAGTACTGCCATAGGCACCAATGTTTAATGGCAACAAATTTGTAATGTTCATTAGCCACCATCATAAGGTCCACAGAAACATATTTATTATAATTAACCGTGATACTGATGGTGGTGGCTACTATACCCTTACATGCTTGCTATCAAAGGCACCTATGCAGTGTGGGAACTTGGCCACAGTTTGAAAGCCTGCAGCAACCAGCAGCCACATCTCCTCGGTTGGAGAAGGCATCACTATGGGCTGCAGCTAGGGATAGGCGAACTGTTCGTTTTTCGCCAGGTTCGTGATGGCATTGCCCTTTTAAAGTAGGCAAACAGTTAATAGGCAGAATATACTTACCGGGTAGGCGTTCTCTTCCTGCTGTGCCACAGCACTGCGTCACTTCTGGGCCACCCCTTATCTTCTGGTTGTATGTGATTGGCTGTTGGAGCCAGTCATGTGAATGTCTTCAGAGGCCTGGAAGTGATTCAGCTCCGCGGCACAGCTGAAAGGGAAAACGCGGACCTGGTAAGTATGGGTATTGTTATTAACTGTCTGCTTATTTTAACAGGGTAACGCAGGTCATGAACCCGGGAAAAAACAAATAGTTTGCCTATCCTTAGTTGCAACTTCTGCCAGATCACATTACATGTGCACCTGACAGTTAATGAAATGTTGGATTTACTAATCCTGAATTGGAGGGGAAGTGATTTGAATCATTCCCTGTGGCCAGAAATCTATGAAAGAAAAGAAAGTGAAAGAATTTAGAAAACAAATAAGAAACCATAAAGACAATATTGACTAATCTAATATATAAAGCTGAATGTGTGTATGTGTGTGTGTATGTGTGTATATCCGGGATTGGCATCTACACCGTCGCAACTATAGCCACAAAATTTTGCACAGTCACACGTCTCGACCCCGGGAGCGTCATAGGCTATGTTGTGAGGCGAAATTTTAACCCCGCGCGTTCCAGTTCACCAAACAATTTTGCCCCTATCTACATAATGGGGAAAAAGGGAAAGGAAACGTGTGGGAGGAAAATCGACAGCTGCCAGCTACAGCTACAAAAATTTGCACAGTCACACGTCTTGACCCCGGGAGCGTCATAGTCTATGTTGTGAGGCGAAATTTTAACCCTGCTCGTTCCAGTTCACCAAAAAATTTTGCCCCTATCTACATAATGGGCAAAAAGGGAAAGGAAACGTGTGGGAGGAAAATCGACAGCTGCCAGCTACAGCTACAAAATTTTGCACAGTCACACGTCTTGACCCCGGGAGCGTCATAGTCTATGTTGTGAGGCGAAATTTTAACCCTGCGCGTTCCAGTTCACCAAAAAATTTTGCCCCTATCTACATAATGGGCAAAAAGGGAAAGGAAACGTGTGGGAGGAAAATCGACAGCTGCCAGCTACAGCTACAAAATTTTGCACAGTCACACGTCTTGACCCCGGGAGCGTCATAGTCTATGTTGTGAGGCGAAATTTTAACCCTGCGCGTTCCAGTTCACCAAAAAAGTTTGCCCCTATCTACATAATGGGGGAAAAAGTGACAGTTACCAGTTGACAGTTGTGAATGAGAGGGGCTTAATGATAGCGCCAAAGACTAACAGCATATACCAGCATATAGTCACTAAGGTGGGGCCCCAACATGAGATATTCACCACGCACGGGGACATGTATACACAACACACGCACACAAAGAGTAACAGCAAGTGTATAGTCGCTAAGGTGCAGCCCCAACATTGGGTACTCACCACGCACCCGAATAAACACACACACACCATAAAGAGACACACACAACACAGAGACACACACACACCCCTAAGGGGACACACACACACTCTATAGCGACATATGCACTCACCCCACAGGGACACACACACACACCACAATGAGACACACATGACACAGACACACACACCACATAGACCCCCCCCCCCCACAGGGACACACACACATAGCCACCCTATAGGGACACATGCACTCACCCCACAGGGACACACACACCACAAAGAGACATACACACACCACACAGACCCCCCCACAGGGACAAAACACACATACACACCCTATAGGGACACATGCACTCACCCCTCAGGGACACACACACACCACAAAGAGACACCACAACACAAAGACACACACCCCACACAGACACCCCCCCGACAGGGACATACACACCCTATAGGGACACATGCACTCACCCCACAGGGACACACACCACAAAGAGACACACACAACACAGATACACACACACACCACACAGAGCCCCCCCACAGGGACACACACACATAGCCACCCTATAGGGACACACGCACTCACCCCACAGGGACACACACACACACACACAAAGAGACACACACAACAGAGACACACACCACACAGACCCCTCCACAGGAACACACACATGCACACCCCAGTGACACACACACACCACACAAACAGACACAGATGTGCACAAATCACCTCACACAACTCGCCTCATACGTCTGGTATCTTTATTTTCCAAACATAAACGTCTGATTAAAAACAGCCAATGTGCAACACATGTGCCATATAGGGAATTAAGGCAGATGTCAGTCACATGAGCTGTCTATTATGTGTATGTGTGAGGTAACATATACTGCCCGGTCAGGGGGAGGGTTTACTGTTAGCTGGAGATTTATCAGGCTGCCTATAGCAACCAATCACAGCTCAGCTTCTATTTTCCTACAGGTCATTAATATGACATATTCAAATTCTATTTTGTTATAGCTAACATCAGTTATTTATTAACCCGGGCGTAGCCGGGTACTACAGCTAGTCTAATATATAAAGCTGAATGTGTGTATGTATGTCCGGGATTGGCATCTACACCGTCGCAACTACAGCCACAAAATTTTGCACAGTCATATGTCTGGATCTCGAGAGCGTCATAGGCCATGTTGTGAGGCAAAATTTTAACCCCGCACGTTCCAATTCACCAAACAATTTTGGCCCTATCTACATAATTGAGAGAAAGTGACAGTTACCAGTTGACAGTTGTGAATGAGAGGGGCTTAATGACAGCACCAAAGACTAACAGCATATACCAGCATATAGTCACTAAGGTGTGGCCCTGACATGGAATATTCACCACGCATGGGAACATGTATACACACCACATGCACACACAGAGTAACAGCTAAGGTGGAGCCCCAACATTGGATACTCACCACGTACCCGAGCACAAACACACACACCACAAAGAGACACACACAACACAGAGACACACACCACACAGACACCCCCCACAGGGACACACACACATACACACCCTATAGGGACACATGCACTCACCCCACAGGGACACACACCACATGGACATACACACATACACACCCCACAGGGACACAGACACACACACACACCCCCAGGAACACACAGACCCCATAGGGATGGACACTCACCACAGAGACACCCACCCCACAAGGACGCACACCACAAGGACTCCCCTCCCCCCCAAAAGGACACACACCACAGGGACCCCCCCACAGGGAGACACACACACCCCAGGGACACACACACCACACAGACAGACACAGATGTGCACAAATCGCCTCACACAATTCGCCTCATACGTCTGGAATCTTTAATTTCCAAAAATAAACATCTGATTAAAAACAGCCAGTGTGCAACACATGTGCCATATAGGGAATTAAGGCAGATGTCAGTCACATGAGCTGTCTTTTATGTGTATGTGTGAGGTAATATATACTGCCCGGACGGGGGGAGGGTTTACTGTTGGCTGGAGATTTATTAGGCTGCCTATAGCAACCAATCACAGCTCAGCTTCTATTTTCCTACAGGTCATTAATATGACATATTCAAATTCTATTTTGTTATAGCTAACAGCAGTTATTTATTGACTAGCTGTGAGCCCGATTCTGAAGAATCGAGAGTCTAGAATCTGGAGAGAGAGGGAGATAGATAGATAGATAGATAGATAGATAAAAGATAGATAGATAGATAGATAAAAAGATAGAGATAGATAGAAAGATAGATAGATAGATAGATAGATAGATAGATAGATAGATAGATAGATAGATAGAAAGATAGATAAAAAGATAGAGATAGATAGAGATAGATAGATAGAAAGATAGATAAAAAGATAGAGATAGATAGAGATAGATAGATAGAAAGATAGATAGAAGAGATAGATAGAAAGATAGATAGATAGATAGATAGATAGAAAGATAGGATAGATAGATAGATAAAAGATAGAGATAAATAGATAGATAGAAAGATAGATAGATAAAAAGATAGAGATAGATAGATAGATAAGATAGATAAAAAGATAGAGATAGATAGATAGAAAGATAGATAGAAAGATAGATAGATAGATAGATAGATAGATAGAAGTAGATAGATAGAAAGATAGATAGAAGATAGAAGATAGATAGAAAGATAGAAAGGCAGAAAGATAGATAGAAAGATAGAAGAAAGATAGATAGGTAGATAGATAGAATTAGAAAATATAGAAAGATGGATAGATACATAGAGATAAATAGATAGGTGAGTCGGTGCAGCCGCGGTCGCCGTGGCCGAAAATAAAACCAGGGGCCCGGCCATAAATTTCGCGAGACACCGCTAATGTATCTCTATGGGAAGTGAGGCGCTATGCTGATTGGTTGGCGCAGCACACAGCGACCAATCAGCAAAGCACCTCACTTAAGCGCGAAATTTGAAACTCAAAGTCCTCCATTCTAACGCTATGGGAAGTGAGGCGCTATTCTGATTGGTCGCTGTGTGCTGCCGGCGACCAATCAGAATCGTGCCTCACTTTCAGCGGTAAATTTGAAAGTCAAAGTCGTCCATTATATCTCTATGGGAAGTGAGGCGCGATTCTGATTGGTCGCTGTGTGCTGCCGGCGACCAATCAGAATCGCGCCTCACTTTCAGCGGTAAATTTGAAAGTCAAAGTCGTCCATTATATCTCTATGGGAAGTGAGGCGCGATTCTGATTGGTCGCTGTGTGCTGCCGGCGACCAATCAGAATCGCGCCTCACTTTCAGCGGTAAATTTGAAAGTCAAAGTCGTCCATTCTATCTCTATGGGAAGTGAGGCGCGATTCTGATTGGTCGCCGGCAGCACACAGCGACCAATCAGAATAGCGCCTCACTTCCCATAGAGATATAATGGACGAAAAGTCGTCCATTCTATCTCTATGGGAAGTGAGGCGCGATTCTGATTGGTCGCTGTGTGCTGCCGGCGACCAATCAGAATCGCGCCTCACTTCCCATAGAGCTAGAATGGACGACTTTGACTTTCAAATTTACCGCTGAAAGTGAGGCGCGATTCTGATTGGTCGCCGGCAGCACACAGCGACCAATCAGAATCGCGCCTCACTTCCAATAGAGTTTGAATGGAGGACTTTGAGTTTCAAATTTCGCGCTTAAGTGAGGCGCTATGCTGATTGGTCGCTGTGTGCTGCGCCGACCAATCAGCATAGCGCCTCACTTCCCATAGAGATACATTAGCGGTGTCTCGCGAAATTTATGGCCGGGCCCCTGGTTCTATTTTCGGCCACGGGGCTCAGCTGTGGTCGGTCGTTGGACGTGCCGGAGACTCGCAATGGCCGCTTCGCGGCCATTGCTCGCTCTCCGGCAGCAGCTCGCGCCGGCCAACGGCTTGCAATGGCCACTACGCGGCCAATGCTTCATGGGTCGCGTGGCTGCGAGGCAGCCACGTCCACGACGACGGAAGTAGCGCCGAATATGACGGAAGTGCGCTACGGCAATTATATATAAGACAAGGGCATAGCCGGGTAGTACAGCTAGTATAAGATAAAACCTGAATGCCGTCACTTCCAAGACATTTAGAAAAACATTTTAAAAATTTGCCATACGACATGGCAACGTTTCAGTTGTACTCAGCCTTTAAGTTCTTAACCTAGACAAAGGCAGATGGCAACTGAAATGTGTCCACGAGTTACGGAGTTATACATTTTTTTTTTTTTTTTTTTTTGTGATAAAGTGTTGTCATCCATTTGTCATGTACAATATACTTAGAGATGGAAATGGGACAGATAGTGAGAGACGGGTAGACATATCATGGCTTGCGGGGGGTGCTGACTACCAACTTAAAATCTGTAAGGGTACCTTTACACACGGCTACATTTGTAGCTTGTCACCAGGTAACTTACTGGTTGCAGTGAAATCATGGATACATGGTTCTATCTTGTTGCTGTGTACAAATGGAACCATGTATCCATGATTTCACTGCAACCAGTAAGTTACCTGGTGACAAGCTACAAATGTAGCCGTGTGTAAAGGTACCCTAAAAGTTGAGAATGAGCAATAGGGTCTTATCTACTATATAATTGCCTAGAATTCTACTTCCTGTCAAAAGCCAACTTCCGTGGCTTTGTCCGGAGATAAATGTCCGGAGATAAATGTCCGGAGATAAATAAAAGGGGGATCTCCAACCACATTTTAAAGGGGCGGTCCCCAACCACGTCTTAAAGGGGCAGTCCCCAACCACATCTTAAAGAGGCGGTCCCCAACCACGTCTTAAAGGGGCAGTCCCCAACCACATCTTATAGGGGCGGTCCCCAACCACGTCTTAAAGGGGCAGTCCCCAACCATGTCTTAAAAGGCCGGTCCCCAACCATGTCTTAAAAGGGCGGTCCACAACCACTTTTTAAAGGGGCAGTCCCCAACCACATCTTAAAGGGGCGGTCCCTAACCACGTCTTAAAGGGGCGGTCCCCAACCATATCTTAAAGGGGTGGTCCCCAACCATGTCTTAAAGGGGCGGTCCACAACCACATCTTAAAGGGGCCATCCCCAACCAGTTCTTAAAGGAGCGGACCCCAACCACTTCTTAAAGGGGCTGTCCCCAACCACTTTTTAAAGGGGCAGTCCCCAACCACATTTTAAAGGGGTGGTCCCCAACCACGTCTTAAAGGGGCAGGCCCCAACCACATCTTAAAGGGGCGGTCCCCAACCACGTCTTAAAGGGGCAGTCCCCAACCATGTCTTAAAAGGCTGGTCCCCAACCATGTCTTAAAGGGGCGGTCCACAACCACTTCTTAAAGGGGCAGTCCCCAACCAGTTCTTAAAGGGCCGGACCCCAACCACTTTAAAGGGGCAGTCCCCAACCACATCTTAAAGGGGTGGTCCTCAACCACGTCTTAAAGGGGCGGTCCCCAACTGTGTCTTAAAGGGGTGGTCCACAACCACTTTTTAAAGGGGCCATCCCCAACCAGTTCTTAAAGGGGCGGACCCAAACCACTTCTTAAAGGGGCTGTCCCCAACCACTTTTTAAAGGGGCAGTCCCCAACCACATTTTAAAGAGGCGGTCCCCAACCACGTCTTAAATGGGCAGTCCCCAACCACATCTTAAAAGGCCGGTCCCCAACCATGCCTTAAAGGGGCGGTCCACAACCACTTCTTAAAGGGGCCAACCCCAACCAGTTCTTAAAGGGCCGGACCCCAACCACTTTTTAAAGGGGCAGTCCCCAACCACATCTTAAAGGGGCGGTCCCCAACCACGTCTTAAAGGGGTGGTCCCCAACCATTCCTTAAAGGGGCTGTCCACAACCACTTCTTAAAGGGGCCATCCCCAACCAGTTATTAAAGGAGCGGACCCCCACCTCTTCTTAAAGGGGTTGTCCCCAACCACTTTTTAAAGGGGCAGTTCCCAACCACATCTAAAAGGGGCGGTCCCCAACCACGTCTTAAAGGGGCAGTCCCCAACCATGTCTTAAAAGGCCGGTCCCCAACCATGTCTTAAAGGGGTGGTCCACAACCACGTCTTAAAGGGGCCATCCCCAACCAGTTCTTAAAGGGGTGGACCCCAACCACTTTTTAAAGGGGCTGTCCCCAACCACTTTTTAATGGGGCAGTCCCCCAACCACATCTCAAAGAGGCGGTCCCAAACCACGTCTTAAAGGGGCAGTCCCCAACCACTTCTTAAAGGGGTGGTCGCCAACCTCTTAAAGGGACAGTCCCCAACCATGTCTTAAAATGGTGGTCCCCAACCACATCTTAAAGGGACCGTCCCCAACCAGTTCTTAAAGGGGCTGTCCCCAACCTCTTAAAGGTGCAGTCCCCAACAACTTTTTAAAGGGGCAGTCGCAACCACATCTTCCCAACCACGTGTTAAAGGGGCGGTCCCCAACCACGTCTTAAAGGGGCAGTCCCCAACCATGTCTTAAAGGGGCAGTCCCCAACCATGTCTTAAAGGGGCAGTCCACAACCACGTCTTAAAGGGGCCATCCCCAACCAGTTCTTAAACATAGTAAAATAGTTTTTAAGGTTGAAGGAAGACTTTAAGTCCATCTAGTTCAACCCATAGCCTAACATGTTGATCCAGAGGAAGGCAAAAAAAACCCCATGTGGCAACACTAAGCTCCACATTGGGGGAAAAAATTCCTTCCTGACTCCAGATACGGCAATCAGACTAACTCCCTGGATCAACGTCCTATCAAAGAATCTAGTATATATAACTGGTAATATTATAGTTTTCAAGAAAGGCATCCAGGCCCTTCTTAAATGTTAGTAGTGAGTCACTCATTACAACAGCATGAGGCAGAGAGTTCCAAAGTCTTACTGCTCTTACAGTAAAGAATCCACGTCTGTGATTATGATTAAACCTTCTTTCCTCCAGACGTAGAGGATGCCCCCTTGTCCCCGTCTCAGGCCTAAGAGTAAAGAGATCATTAGAAAGGTCTCTGTACTGCCCCCTCATATATTTATACATTATTATAAGATCACCCCTAAGCCTTCATTTTTCCAAGCTAAATAACCCCAAGTTTAATAACCTGTCTTGGTATTGCAGACCCCTTAGTCTTCTAATGACTTTTGTCGCTCTTCTCTGGACCCGCTCTAGTTCAGCTATGTCTTTCTTATACACCGGAGACCAGAATTGTACACAGTATTCTAAGTGTGGTCGCACTAGTGACTTGTATAGAGGTAAAATTATGTTCTCCTCATGAGCATCTATGCCTCTTTTAATGCATCCCATTATTTTATTTGCCTTTGCAGCAGCTGCCTGACACTGGCCACTAAATGTGAGTTTATCATCTATCCATACACCCAGGTCTTTTTCAGTGACAGTTTTGCCCAGTGTTTTACAATTAAGCACATAATTATACCTTTTGTTTCCTCTGCCCAAGTGCATGACTTTACATTTATCCCCATTAAAGCGCATTTGCCATTTAGCCGCCCAAGCTTCTAGTTTACATAAATCCTCCTGTAATATAGAATTGTCCTCCTCTGTATTGATTACCCTGCAGAGTTTAGTGTCATCTGCAAATATTGAGATTCCACTCTGTATGCCCCCTACAAGGTCATTAATAAATATATTAAATAGAAGCGGGCCCAACACTGACCCCTGTGGTACCCCACTGTTAACTGTGACCCATTCTGAGTGTGTTCCATTAATAACCACCCTTTGTTTCCTATCACTAAGCCAGTTCTCAACCCACTTACACATATTTTCCCCTATCCCCATTGCCCTCATTTTATGTATCAACCTTTTGTGTGGCACCGTATCAAAAGCTTTTGAAAAATCCATATACACCACATCCACTGCATTTCCTTGGTCCAGTCCAGAACTTACTTCTTCATAGAAGCTTATTAGATTAGTTTGACAGGAACGGTCCCTCGTAAAACCATGTTGATAATGGGTCATGAGGTTATTTTTGTTCAGATACTCCAGTATAGCATCTCTTAGAAAACCCTCTAGGATTTTACCCACAGTAGAGGTTAAGCTTACTGGCCTATAATTTCCAAGATCAGTTTTTGTCCCCTTTTTGAATATTGGCACCACATTTGCTATACGCCAGTCCTGTGGTACAAACCCTGTTATTATGGAATCTTTAAATATTAAAAATAATGGTCTATCTATGACAG
Source organism: Allobates femoralis (assembly GCA_033576535.1). Lineage (NCBI taxonomy): Eukaryota > Metazoa > Chordata > Amphibia > Anura > Aromobatidae > Allobates > Allobates femoralis. The sequence goes on along the minus strand of JARQOC010000005.1, from coordinate 342,795,654 downwards.
TACTTAATTCCTGCAGCACTCTGGGGTGTATCCCATCCGGGCCCGGGGATTTGTCAATTTTAGTGATTTTTAGACGATGCCGTACTTCCTCTTGGGTTAAGCAGGTGACATTTAATTGAGACTTTTTGTTATCACTGATCATATTGTCTGTCATGGGATTTTCTTGTGTAAATACTGTTGAAAAAAAGTCATTTAGCATATTGGCTTTTTCCTCATCCTCATCCACCATTTCACCCAGACTATTTTTAAAGGGGCCAACACCATCATTTTTTAGTTTCTTACTATTTATGTAGTTAAAAAATATTTTGGGATTCTTTTTACTTTCTCTGGCAATGAGTCTCTCTGTCTCAATCTTTGCTGCCTTGATTTGCTTTTTACAAATGTTATTTAATTTTCTGTATTTATTTAATGCCTCATCACTACCTACTTGCTTTAATTCCCTAAATGCTTTCTTTTTGTCACATATTGCACTTCTTACCGCTTTATTTAGCCATAGTGGTTTCCTCCTATTTCTAGCATGCTTATTCCCATAGGGTATATATTGTGCACATGTCCTATTCAGGATGCGAATAAACATCTCCCATTTGTGTTGTGTACTTTTATGTCTCAGGACATCGTCCCAGTTTATTGCACTAAGATCATCTCTCAACCGTTGGAAATTTGCCTTCCTGAAGTTTAGTGTCCTTGTGGCCCCTTTACTACACGTCTTAGTAAAGGATACTTGAAAGCTTATTAAGTTATGATCACTATTACCCAAGTGACCTCCAACCCGTATATTTGATATGCGGTCTGGCCTGTTGGTTAATATTAGGTCCAGCAGTGCCCCCCTTCTTGTTGGTTCCTGAACCAGTTGTGAAAGATAATTGTCTCTCATAGTTTTCAAAAACTTATTACCTTTGCTGGAACTGCAGGTTTCTGATCCCCAATGTATTTCAGGGTAGTTGAAGTCCCCCATAATAATGACTTCTCCCTGAGTCACTGCTTCATCTATTTGCTTTATGAGGATATTCTCCTCCACTTCCATTATTGTTGGGGTCTTATAACAAACCCCTATCAGTAATTTATTATTTTTTCCCCCTCCCCTTATCTCCACCCACAGGGACTCTACATTTCCATTAGATTCACCTATATTATCACGCAGGATGGGTTTTAAGGATGATTTTACGTATAAACATACACCTCCTCCTCGCCTATTTGTACGGTCATTTCTGAACAGACAATAGCCCTGTAAATTAACAGCCCAGTCATGGCTCTCGTCCAGCCAAGTCTCCGAAATCCCCACCATGTCATAATTATTTTCCAATAAAATCAATTCTAATTCCTCCATTTTGTTGGTGAGGCTTCTGGCATTAGTGAACATGCACTGTATGCATCTCTCTTTACCTCTCTTCCTTCCTACTAGTTTGACTGTTCTAACCCCACCCCCCATGCCACCCCAATTTTATTACTTGTGCCCAGGTTACTGTTTACACTATCTTCCCCTCCTATACAATGAATACCCTCCCCCCCAATCCCTAGTTTAAACACTCCTCCAACCTTCTAGCCATTTTCTCCCCCAGCACAGCTGGGGGACCACAAGGGGCGGACCACAACCACTTCTTAAAGGGGCTGTCTCCAACCACTTTTTAAAGGGGCAGCCCCCAACCACATCTCAAAAAGGCGGTCCCAAACCACGTCTTAAAGGGGCAGTCCCCAACCACATCTTAAAGGGGCGTCCCCAACCACATCTTAAAGGGGCCGTCCCCAACCTCTTAAAGGGGCAGTCCCCAACAACTTTTTAAAGGGCCAGTCGCAACCACGTCTCCCCAACCACGTGTTAAAGCAGAAGTTTCCAACCACATCTTAGAGGGGCGGTCCCCAACCACATCTTAAAGTGGCGGCACCCAATCATGTCTTAAGGCAGCGGACCCCAAGTATGTCTTAAAGGGGCAGTCCCCGACCACTTCTTAAAGGGGTGGTCCCCAACCTCTTAAAGGGACAGTCCCCAACCATTTCTTAAAAGGGTGGTCCCCAACCACATCTTAAAGGGACCGTCCCCAACCACTTCTTAAAGGGGTGGTCCCCAACCTCTTAAAGGGACAGTCCCCAACCATTTTTTAAAAGGGTGGTCCCCAACCACATCTTAAAGGGACCGTCCCCAACCAGTTCTTAAAGGGGTGGTCCCCAACCTCTTAAAGGGACAGTCCCCAATAACTTCTTAAAGGGGCTGTCCATAACCACGTCTTAAAGGGGCCATCCCCAAACATGTCTTACAGGAGTGGACCCCAACCACTTCTTAATGGGGCTGTCCTCAACCTCTTAAAGGGGCAGTCCCCAAACACATCTTTAAAGAAACAGTCCCAACCAACTATATATGGATTCTAGACTACCTGTTTCTTTAGAATCGGGCCGCCATCTAGTCTTTTTATAATCAGTTAAAAATGGTCTAAATCAGAATTGCTCACCTGATGAGGTTGTGTCACACACAACCAGCTTGATCGCTCAGAAATGCAGCTGCTGCAGGGACCGTACCTCCACAGATTACTGCGGTAAACAATCAAATATTCGGACAAAGTACCTCAGGTCCGCGCTGCTGCAGGATAGAAGTAAATGACACCAGAAACACCGGGATGCCTGGTTGAAAAGTGATGAATAGCTTTATTTTCTGACGCATTTCGGAGCTGCTTGCCGGGCTCCTTCCCTGAGGGCCGCTTTACACACACCAACTTCTGTGACCAACTTCTGAACAGATCTCTGGTTGAAGTGAAATCATGGACACATTGTTCCATTTTGTGGCTGTGTACAAATGTAACAATGTGTCCATGATTTCACTGCAACCAGAGATCTGTTCAGAAGTTGGACACAGAAGTTGGTGTGTGTAAAGTGGCCCTTATAGGACTAAGTCTGAGTATTTTTATTATTAGTGTAAATTCTGAATACTAATGGCTAATACCAGTTCCTATACTATGCTAACGTTTTCAATTCCTTAGCGGATTACGTATATATAAATGTATATACCAGTGACTTAATGAGACAAGACTGTATTCTAATAAAGGAATATTTATTAAACAAACCAAAACGTCTACAGTAATATAAATATATTCTAGCTATCACAAATAATAGTACTAGTGTGTTTGTATGATATATATATATATATATATATATATATATACATACAAAAAACAAAACAGAAAAAACTGCACAGCACTCACAGACACAATGTGAACTGCTGCCAGCAGGGCCACTGGGTCAAACAACTAGAAAAAAAATCTCCGCAGCACCCAGCCACCACCAATGATGCACAAATGCTAACAAGCTATATATATACCGTGACAAGGTGACCCCAGGTCTGATGAGTCCTAACGTCGACATCCATGTCCTCCTTTTCCTCCCTGTCCCACTCTCAAGTGGTTAGACACTATTTCAACCTCAGACGACCTGTGGGTGATGAGGGTGCAGATTATATCATAATTCACTAACTTGTACAATAACTAATAATTATATCCCGCCCATGTTACCTAAATATACATTTACACTACATTAATTACACCGGCTAGCCTGATACTAAGCTATCCCTGAACACTAAGGGGTTAACATATATAGAGAGCAAAGCAGAGAAACAAAGGGTTAACAGCAGGGAATGCAGTAGTTAATAGCATGGGAAAGAAAAACATAGGGTTAATTACAAGAGAACACAAGGGGTGAAGAGATACTGCACGCTGGCTTCAAACACCGGGATCTTCAGGAAGGGTGGAGGCACATTAGTGTATGGCAACCAACCTGTCATCATAGGGTGTTAAATAAAAAAAAAAAAAATGTGTGGGGCTGCCACCCTCAGCTGCCTAATTTTACCTTGGCTGGCAAAAAAAATGCGTGTGCACTGCCCTATTTTTAATTGCCAGCCAAGGTAAAACTAGGCAACTGAAGGCTTGTATTCTCAGCGGGGTGAGGGCTCATTGTTTTAGGTTTCCCCCCTGTTAAAAAATAACAGCCCGCAGCCGCCCCTGAAAATGGCCCATTTATAAGAGGCTCCATTTCCAGACTCTTTCAGTGGTTTAACAAAGTAGAGCTTCATATACAAACAAAACAGTCATAAAAAAACAGTTGTGGAAAATACAGTAATTAAAAGCAAAAAAAAAATATTGATGACTCTGCTCGCAATAGCTTTCAATCTACAATAAGGTGGGGGTGACACAATGTACAGGTGCTTATTTACAATCATGGCCCAGCCATCTTGAGAAAGTGTGAAATAGATAAGCGTAGGGCCGGCTTCACACCACGGTGAATACCGATCTGGGGCTGTCAGGGGTGAACCTATGTCTAAGGCTGCCTTCACATCTCGATTTTGAGGCATCCGAGTGTATCCTTGTCAAATCGGATACAATCGGATGCGGTTGTGGCTCCCATGTATCCCTGATTGTTCGGATGTGTCCTTTTTGCCATCCAATTTAAGCATAATCCGTAGCCTTCCGATTTAGTCACGGATCCAAAATCATACTCTGCCCCGATTTTGGTGTTCGTGACTAAAATCGGACACCCCGGATCTGTGATGGCCCGTAGGGCTACAAAATGGGAGCCTATGTACATCGGATCCAAGTCTAAATCGGATCCGATGTCGGCTCCGTGTTTATGTACTGCGCATGCCCAGAGGCAGTGCTCAGTACATAACCCTGCCTGTCCCTGTCTGTCCCTCCTCTATCTCTGCTCCCCCCTGTTCTCTATCTTGTCCTCCCCCTGTCTTATCCCCTGTCCTCTCCCGTCCGGTATATAAAAAATAAAAAAATCCTCCCAGAGGATACATTACCTGTCCGCCGGCTGCAGGAAAGCGACAGTCCCCTTCTGGCTGAAGGACCTCTCTCGGATCAGTGACATCACGACCGGTCCTTCAGCCACCAGAAGGAGACTGTCACATCCCCGCAGCCGTCGGACAGGTAATGTATCCTCTGGGAAGATTTTTTTTTTAATTTTTTATATACCGGAGGGGAGAGGACAGAGGATAAGACAGGGGGAGGACAGGATAGAGAACGGGGGAGCAGAGATAGAGGAAGGACAGACAGAGACAGATAGAGAAGATGTAAGGAGAACAGGAAGAGACAGGGACCACAGTATCTACACGGATCCTGCATCAAATCGGATACGGATGGCTATTTGCCATCCGTTTGCAGGGATCCATGTGGATCCGTGGCTGTCTTGGGGATCCGACCTAAACACTGACCCCACGGACAGCCACAAATTGTAATGTGAAGGCAGCCTAAATCACTTAATTAGGGAGAATGATAGCCTGCTCTGAAAAGATGTGCTTTTAGGGAGTGCCTAAAACTATGTAAATTGTGGATAGTCCTAATTTCTTGGGATAGAGCATTCCAGAGATTTGGTGCAGCCCAGGAGAAGTCTAGGAGCCGGGAATTGGAGGTTCGGATTAGTGCAGATGTTAGTCTAAAGTCACTCCCAGAGCGAAGAGAACGGGTGGGGTGATAGACAGATATGAGGGTTGGGGGGTCCTGCACCGTTAAGAGCTCTGTGAATGAGAACAAGCAATTTGAATTGTATCCTATAGTGTACGGGCAGCCAGTGCAATGACTGGCACAGAGCGGACGCATCTAAGTAACAGTTAGTTAGATAGGTGACCCACCCTGGCTGCTGCATTAAGGATAGAGTGGAGAGGGGAAAGTCTAGTGAGGGGGAGACCAATTAATAGTGAGTTGCAATAATCAAGGCCGAAGTGGCCACTGCGAGGGTTTTAGTTGTTTCCGTGGTGAGGAAGGGGTAAATTCTATAGATGTTCTTCAGTTGCAGGCGAAAAGAGCTGGCAAGAGATTGTATATAGAAAATGAATGAAAGATCAGCATCAAACGTAACACCCAGACAGTGAGCCTGCTGCCTAGGCACTATTGTGATTCTTCACACAGAAAGGGAGATGTCAGATTTAAGGAAGTTAGTGGAGTGCGGAATTATAAGGAGGGTGTTAATTCTAATGTTTCATTTCATTGTTTTGCTGAAATGCGGAATCTGGGTCCACATCTTCTTCATCCTATTTTAAGTGAGCTATCAGTTTAAACATAGAAGAAATTAAACCCCTTTACCCCCGAACAATTTTCCGATTTGTTTTTTCCTCCCCTTCTTCTAAGAGCAATAACTTTATTTTTCCAACAGTATAGACATGAGGGCTTGATTTTTTGCGGGACGAGTTTTACTTTTGAATGACAGCATTTATTTTACCATATAGTGTACTGAAAAACGTGCAAAAAATTGCAAATGCAAAAATTGCAAAAACAAGTGCAATTAAACAATTTTAATTTTTAATTTTTATTTTATTCATCATGTTCACGATATGGTAAAACTGATGCATCGTTATGATGCCTCAGGTCAGTATGAGTTCATTAGATACCAAACATGTATACCATATATACTCGAGTGCAAGCTAATTTTTTCATCAGATTTTTTATGCTAAAAAAGCCCCCCTTAGCTTATACTCGAGTGAGAATGTTAAGCTGTAGGGGGTCGGTGACCTTAGGCTGGAGCAGGCTGCAGAAGCAGCAGGTGGTCAATTGGGCCCGCTCATTAGGCTGTTGTAATATTCACTGCACTCTCCCTGCCCATCACCTCCCAGCACTGAAGCTGGTGCTGCGAGGTGGGTGGGGGAGTGGCACATATTATTTTAGTCTAATGAGCCTAATGATCATGTGTGTGGATGTTCACTGCTTCCCTCACTTTGGTGTGGGAAGCAGTGAATATCCCAGTGACTGACAGTTTAACTCACCTCTCCATCGCTCCTATACAACAACGTGGCATCCTCCTGCCTTGTGCTGACATCTGACCATGTGAGTGGCACAGGACAGTGATGTCATCGCTATGCGCACCGTTCACATAAGGTGCCAGGACAAGAAGACAGGGGGATGCTGCGGTGCTGCAGGGGAGCAATGGGGAGGTGAGCTAAATCATTTATTTTTTGTGTGTGCCAGGATGGGGGCCATATACCATAATGGCGGGATGATGTACTAGGATGGGGGGGATGATATACCAGGATGGAAACCATGTACCAGGATGGAGGCCATGTACCAAAGTGGAGCGATGTGCCAGGATGGGGAATGATATACCAGAATGGGGGGGGCTATGTACTAGGATTGGGGATGATATACCAAGATGGGGGGCTATATATCAGTATGTGTGCTATGTAGCAGATTGAGGGATGATAGGCTAATACTTGAGTCAATAAGTTTTCCCAGTGTTGTTGTGGTAAAATTAGGGCCTCGACTTATATTCGGGTTAACTTATACTCTAGTATGTATGATACTTTTATAAGTGGTGAAAAAAAATTCAGAAGCTTGTAAAAAAAAAGCTTGGCGAAATTTTCCATGACCCATAGCATTCTCATTTTTCAGGATCTAGGGCTGTGTGACAGATTATTTTTTGCATCTTGAATTGACGTTTCTAATTATACCATATTGATGTAATGTTCTGATCGTCTGTTTATTTCAATGTTGCAGCTTTAAAAAAATGTAATTTTGACAGTTAAACAAAAATGCAGAAAACATTGGGCATGCTCATTCTTTCCCAAGTGCAGCAAAAACTGGGGTATTTGATACTTTCAGCAGACTTCCAAAACCAATGTGTGTGCTGAAAAGCCCAAATACAGATACAGATTAGCATAGATTTGCATAAAATCATAGCCGTGCAGAAAATGCAGCAAAAACGCAGGAGAAACATCATGTGGGCACATACCCTTAGGGCACCTCAACACTGCACAGTCTGATCTCTTCTCCTGTTGATAGATGTGCTAATGCACGACTCTGAAGAGGAGAATTGATCACTTTTTGTGTAAGCGGCGAGTATTGCTTACAAGAAGTGGGTCATGATGGTAACCGGGAACATCAGCTGTCCCCGTACTGACATGGCAACCTGTCAGTATCTTGTGTTCACATCATGGGGCCACTGATCGCAGCGGGGAAACAGTACACCCCACTTCAGCCCCTCAGTGTTTGACAGCGCACGCAACGTATTAATAGTTACTTGCACATTTCAGCTGAGATCAGCTGATAACTGCACGGGGGGATGCGAGCTCAGTGTGTAAGCTCTCATAAAATTTAGGGCGCTGACACATTACATACCCAGTATGTCTAATGTCAAAAAGAAGTTAATGGCTATCCTTAAATTGCGCATTATAGGCATGACAAAGTTGTAAATATTGATAAAAGAATTTTATAAGTATAGTTTAATACTAAATGGATTTCTTGAAAACTTTAAAGTGCACCATCCCTTACCATTTGTGCCAAGTACATTTTCTGCCCATTTATGCATACCTTCTAGTTTATAAACTTCAAATAAATTAGAATTATGCCATAATGGGGTATATTTTGTTTGATAGCATTGTCCAAGACCAACCTGATGAAGTGGCTGGTTACGCCACGAAACGCGTAGGCTCATTAAAGTGGATTGATAACTAATCTTCTGTGGACCGTGTGTTTTTGGCCAGCGCGGTGAGAAAGCCCGGCTACTATCTGTTTGTTTGGATCTTCTTATCTTCCCAGTGGGTCACCAACAGTGGCCATACACTTACGTGCAGTTCCCAGTTTGTTGTGACTCACACAACTTCACCAGGTGAGTCAAACAGATTGGGGATACGGTGACAATTTTAATCTGACAGTACTACCCTATGTGCGCTTCCCTTACCTTTATTTAAGTACATTTTCTACCCATTTATGCATACCTTCTAGTTTATAAACTTCAGATAAATTAGGATTTTGCCATAATAGGGTATATTTTGTTTGATAGCATTGGCCAAGACCAATTTTGGGGGCCAATTAACCACGTGAACTGCTGCCATCAATCGCGACAGAAGTATCAAAGGGGCTAAAAGACTCCCTTTGGCAGGATCAGCCTCACGTGATTATATCCGATTGTTGCCATATTACCCTGATGTCATCTGATGACTCCGGGTTACGGTGACCTGTAAGATCCTGCTTTAAGTATGTTCTTGCAGGAATAGTCAGTGAATCACTGGCCGGTCTCCCGCAGTAAAAATATCCATATCAATATCCATTTTGATACTAAAAAGTGTTTTAAAACAAAACAAAAAGTACACATAATTGGTATCACTGTGTCCGGAACGACCCGCACTATAAAACTTACGTTATTTATTATGTACGTCAAACACTGTAAACAAAATAATAAAAATGCCAAAAGTGTCGCTTTTTCATCACGCCGACACAAAAAATTTATAAAAATATAAAATGCAATCAAAAAGTCATGTAAAAAAAAATTAATGAAACAGTCAAACAGTTGCGCAAAAAACAGCCCTAATATGGCTCACTTTGAAAAAGAAAAAAAAAGTTACAGCTATCAGAATATGGCAAAGCAAAAACAATGATATTTTTGTAAAATTTTAGTTTGTGTAAAAGTAGCAGAGCCTAAAAAAAGCGATATAAATCTGGCATCATCACTGACCTACTGAATAATATAGTCTTGTCACTTTTACAGTACGGTGAACTGCACAAAAAAATAAATCTACTATATAATTGTCTTTTAATTGACTTTTTGCGTCTGTCGCCGAAATCGCGCGCCACACAAAGGCAGCTCATTGGTTGCCGCCGAATAGGACTATGCAAATAGGCGCGAGAATTCAAAGTTCGAATTTCGCGCCTATCTGCAGCCGGGTGAGCGCCGCTTCCACAGGTGTACACTGTCCAACAGATATCCAATCAGAATAGCGTCGCGCGCCATATTTCAAATACACTGTACTCAGAGTACAGTGTATTTGAAATATGGCGCGCCGCTATCCTGATCCCGGTTGGCGAGCCGCTGAGCTCCGGTCAGCGGCGAGCCAGCCGGGATCAGGATAGTGGCGCGTGCCATATTTCAAATACACTGTACTCAGAGTACAGTGTATTTGAAATATGGCGCCATGGCGCGCGACACTATCCTGATTGGTCGGTGCTCAGCGTGGCGACCAATGAGAGAAGCTGCACCCGGTTTGAATGCCGCTCCTCCGATTGGTCGCCGCGTTCAGCGCCGACCAATCAGAATAGCGGCGCGCGATACGGCGCCATATTTCAAATACACTGAGCCGCAGTACTCTTCTGATTGGTCACCGCGGCCGCAGCGACCAATCAGAAGAGTACTGCGGCTTGGCGCGCGGTTTGAATGCAAACTCCATCCTTGCAGCCTCCTCCATCCCCTCAGCCTCCTTCGTCCTCACAGGTTCCCCATCCTCACAGCCTCCTCCATCCTCACAGCATCCTCCATCCCCTCAGCCTCCTCCATCCCCTCAGCCTCCTCCATCCTCACAGCCTCCTCCATCCTCACAGCCTACTCCATTCCTCAGCCTTTCCATCCTCACAGCCTCCTCCATCCTCACTGCCTCCTCCATCCTCACTGCCTCCTCCATCCTCACTGCCTCCTCAATCCCCTCAGCCTCCGCATCCTCACAGCCTCCCCATCCTCACTGCCTCCTTCATTCTCACAGCCTCCCCATCCTCACAGACTCCTCCATCCCCTCAGCCTCCTCCATCCCCTCAGCCTCCTCCATCCCCTCAGCCTCCTCCATCCCCTCAGCCTCCCCATCCCCTCAGCCTCCCCATCCTCACAGCCTCCTCCATCCTCACAGCCTCCTCCATCCTCACAGCCTCCTCCATTCTCACAGCCTCCCCATCCTCACAGCCTCCTCCATTCTCACAGCCTCCCCATCCTCACAGCCTCCCCATCCTCACAGACTCCTCCATCCCCTCAGCCTCCTCCATCCTCACAGCCTTCCCATCCTCACAGCCTCCCCATTCTCACAGCCTCCCCATCCCCTCAGCCTCCTCAATCCCCTCAGCCTCCTCCATCCTCACAGCCTCCTCCAACCCCTCAGCCTCCCCATCAAAACAGCCTCCTCCATCCTCAGAGCCTCTTCCATCCCCTCAGCCTCCTCCATCCTCACTGTCTCCTCCAACCCCTCAGCCTCCCCATCCTCACAGCCTCCTCCATCCTCACAGCCTCCCCATTCTCACAGCTTCCTCATTCTCACTCCTTACTCCTGTCTATTAGGTCTGTCATTCAGTGTGACACAGTTTACTCCTGCCTACAAGGCTGTGAGTCAGTGTGACGAACTTTACGCCTGTCTACAAGGCTGTCAGTCAGTGTCACGAACTTTACTCCTGTCTATAAGGCTTTCAGTCAGTGTGACACAGTGTGACACACTTCAATCCTGTCTACAAGGCTGTCAGTCAGTGTGACGCACTTCACTCCTATCTACAAGGCTGTGAGTCAGTGTGACGCAGTTAACTCCTGTCTATAAGGCTTATCAGTCAGTGTCACGAACTTTACTCCTGTCTACAAGGCTCTCAGTCAGTGTGACGAAAATCACTCTTGTAGACAGGAGTGATTTTCGTCACACTGACTGAGAGCCTTGTAGACAGGAGTAAAGTTCGTGACACTGACTGATAAGCATTTCACTCCTGTTTACAAGGTATTCTAGAATACCCGATGCGTTAGAATCGGGCCACCATCTAGTAAAAACAATAACCGAATACAATTCCTGTAAGCCCAAACAACACCAAGATTTGCCATCTTATAAAAACAGCATATGCTTTGTAGATTACTGTGCCCATTTATATAATCTTAACAATTACCCCCTAACCCATGGGTTGATAACTGTTTTCCTGCTGTGGGCCATTTAGAAATTTCTAACATCATTCAAGGGCCGCACAAAATTATTAACCTGAAAATTACCATGCTACATTTGGTCATACTATTAGCTCACACCTAATGTGGTGGCTGGAGCTGCTTCCCTTCGGTGCAGCTATGATGTTAGGGGATCTTGATCTTGTTGCTTCTCACAACTGCTATTACAGGTTTGTGGTAGCCTGGAGAGCAATCAACTCTGTGTGACAACTTTTGTAACTTATATACATCACATAGGAGATGCTGGGACTGCTGTATATACATCACATAGGAGACACTGGGACTGCTGTGCATACATTACATAGATGATGGGACTGCTGGATACATCACATAAGAAACACAGACTGCTGTATACACATCAATGGAGATGCTGGAACTGCTGTAGATACATCACACAGGAGATGCTGGGACTGCTTAAAATACATCACACAGAAGATGCTGGGACTGCTGGGTATACATCACTGGAGACATGCAAGCAAATACAATCCAGGAGATACTGGCATATAAATCACTAAGGGGTATAAACATAACTGCGGGGGCTCAGGTATGACTGGGGGCGCAAATATATTACTGGGGAGAATATACATCACTGTGGGGCACATACACATAAATGGAATATAAAGCACTTGGGCATTTTTACAGAACTGGGGGAATATACATCATTAGATATATACATCAGTGGGGTGTATATACAGCACAGGTCCACCAGCATCACCGGGGGGCACAGGTATTACTGGGGGGGCACATAGAAAATTGTATAATTATGTGTTTAATTGTATAACACAAAAGGGTCACTGAATAAGACCTGGGTGTATAGGTGGAAAACAAACTCACATTTAGTGGCCCGTGTCAGCTGCTGCAAAGGCTAATAATCTAATGGGATACATTAATAAAGGCATATGATCACGAGGAGGACATAATTCTACCTCTACACAAGTGACTAGTGTGTCCAATTCTGGTCTCCGGTGTATAAGAAAGACATAGCTGAACTAGAGCGGGTGCAGAGAAGAGCGACCAAGGTTATTAGAGGACTAAGGGGTCTGCAATACCAAGACAGGTTATTAAACTTGGGGTTATTTAGCTTGGAAAAACGAAGGCTTAGGGGTGATCTTATAATAATGTATAAATATATGAGGGGACAGTACAGAGACCTTTTTAATGATCTTTTTAAACCTAGGCGTGAGATGGGGACAAGGGGGGCAATTCCTCTATGTCTGGAGGAAAGATGGTTTAGTCATAATCACAGACGCAGATTCTTTACTGTACGAGAACTGAGACTGTGGAACTCTCTGCCACATGATGTTGTAATGAGTGACTCACTACTAAAATTTAAGAATGGCCTGGATGCCTTTTTTGAAAAGTATAATATTACAGATTATTATATATACTAGATTCCCTGATGGAGCATTGATCCAGGGTACTAGTCTGATTGCCGTATGTGGAGTCGGGAAGGAATTTTTTCCCCAATGTGGAGGTTACCGATAACCACGTTTTTTTTTTTGCCTTCCTGTATATCAACATGTTAGGCTATGGGTTGAACTAGATGGACTTAAAGGGAACCTGACTCCTCCAAATCACCCCCAACCCTATGAATACCTGTCCCTGCACCATGAGAGATCATTAGTAGCGGTCCTTTTCTGTAAAAAATGAGTGGTGTAACATTGCCAAAACAACATTATTCACTTACAAATCTGCGACTTCTTGTCCATGAAAAAGTCTCACAGGGTGTTCCCTGTGAGACTCTAAGCCTGCCTGAGCAGCTCATTATCACGCCCCGATGGGCATGATAAATAATCCTTCTCCTCCTCGCCCTGCTGTATGGGCGTAATAGCCGGTGTGACGCTATTTGCGTCACATCCGGTCATGGTGACGTCTGTACACCCTTTAGGTGTACCGCCGACATCACCATGCGCATTGCGCATGCGCGGCTTTTGCTTTACACCTAAAGGGTGTATAGACGTCACCATGACCGGATGTAACGCAAATAGCGTCACACCGGCTATTTCGTCCATACAGCAGGGCGAGGAGGAGAAGGATTATTTATCATGGCCATCGGGGCGTGATAATGAGCTGCTCAGGCAGGCTTAGAGTCTCACAGGGAGCGCCCTGTAAGACTTATTCATGGACAAGAAGTCGCATATTTGTAAGTGAATAATGTTGTTTTGGCAATGTTACACCACTCATTTTTTACAGAAAAGGACCGCTACTAAGGATCTCTCATGGTGCAGGGACAGGTATTCATAGGGTTGGGGGTGATTTGGAGGGGTCAGGTTCCCTTTAAAATCTACCTTCAAACTACGAAACTATAGTACTGGATGCACAGAGGTGACAGGGGGCACAGAGATTACATGGGGCACAGGCAGAACTCGGGGATTCAGATCACCAGGAGGCACAGAGAGTCATATTTAATGCTGCAGCAGTTGCTCCTCCTCTGGAGCGCATTTTGCAGTAAGCCCACATATATATTGCGTCTTTATGCTGACATGCCAGTGTGAGGATGTATTCTTTCATGAACGCGCACACAGCATTCAGTAGTGAAAACTGCATGCACTTAGGAGTTAGGGTCAGCAGCCAGCAGGAAGAGACTGCTGCTCGAGCAGTGTAATCTCTGGGATCCTGACCGCAGGTCGCATAAAAGGTCATCATGGGCCCGAGGTTCCCCATCCCTGCCCTGATCCCTCAAGCCACCTCTCAAAACTATTCAGGCTTGTCTTGATAAAATTAGGATACCGTGTTTGTCGTTCGAGCTAGAGTTCTTAAATTCCCCCTTCTCTATTCAGGAAATTTAGTCAGTTATCAAAACAACCAAGATTAATTCTGCCCCAGGGCAGATTGGCTAACTAGCCAATATTATGACCAATTCTCAAAGGAGCTAGCCCCCTACATTTTGCAAATCTTCCAGCAGTGGCAAAGTTCCAAAGCTTTTGCACCATCTAACTTAGAGGTGGCGATCATTACTCTTCCCAAGCCCAGTAAGCCCCCAATAGCCCGAGGCAATTTTAGACCGATTTTCTTTGCTAAACTGCAATGCTAACATTTTTCTAAACTTTTAGCCACCAGACACCACAAAATCCTCCCTTCACTAATAGCACCTCATCAGGTAGAATTTGTGGCAGGATACCAGTTGAAAGATGGGACAAGAATTAAATATCTAATTAAAGAGGCTGAACCAGCCAGGGAACCCAGTGCACTACATTCCCTTGATGCTGAAAAAGCATTTGACAGGGTGCACTGGGGATACTTGGATAAAATACTGTATAAATTTGGCTTTATAGGTCCCATAAAATCAGCTATAATGTCCTTGTATACTAATTGTAATGTCTCAATCCTTGCGTCCACCTATCTGTTATGGTACCTTTACACGCCACTACGGAAGGTTAGAAACCACTGGGTGTCTCACGTGCACGTTTCAACGGTTCCTAACGGTACCTGATACCGCATTTACATGCCGCTACAAGGTGCTCCACAGTAGGTTTTTTTCAATCCCCGGAAGCACCGACGAGTGCCGCAGGTTACCTTCTGTAGAGCACCTTCCCTGATTTACACGCCGCTACCACAAGGGAATATGGGCGGACCTGGGGCAGCAGGGACAAAACATAGGCGTGCTAGAGTTGTGGATTACGAGATGCTTGTACGGTGATTGGACAATGCAATAGCATCATGATTGGCCAGCCAGCGCAGGAAGGCTGGCTAATACATGATGCTATTGCAATTGTGTAGTGTGACTGGTCATCTCCTTAAATATGCCGCCCTATGCAGGGACAACCAATAGTAACGCAGGAGCTTCCACCAATGTATCCCGGAGGCTGTGTCACACCCCAGGGAGTTCACTAGGTGTCAAAAATACCTTCCTGTTCCTCGATTACACGCCGCTACCATAGGGTTTATACCTACTTGTTTTTGAGCACGGCTGAAAGACAGGTGTCGACAGAGACCGGTGGCAACAACCTGAATTACATGCCGCTACCTCGCGGTGTTTTGAAGGTACAAGTTACAATTGTCTCCGACACCCGGTGGTTTCTAACCTTCCGTAGCGGCGTGTAAAGGTACCATTAGGGTACTTTATCATTAGCAATAGAACTTGTCAGAGGTGCCCTCTTTCTCCATTAATTTTCGCTATAGTCATGAAGCTCCCTGGCGGATTCTTTTTATGTACAGGCGAACATTGAGGGGATAAGAGTGGGAAGCAACAGTCACACAGTCAGTATTGTATGCGGATGATGTAATCACAGCGTGAACTAAATTAGTTTACTTCTTGCCATCGTGAAGGCCCTTAATTTTTTCTCGCATGTCTCATACTCTAAACTTAATGCTTTAAAATCCCTTATTTTTCCTATCTCTGTTCCAATCAGGGTCAGACAGACGCTAGAGCAAGTGTTTCCATTCAAATAGTTGACAGAAGGTATTCCATACTTGGGCATAAACCTCACTACCTACCATCGATGAATGCTGAACCAAAATTTAGATTCTATGAATTCAGTCCCTAAAAACAGAATATGAGAGATTTGCAAACTTCTCCTTGATCTAGATTGCTAGGATCCTTGCCTTTAAAATGAATTTGCTCCACACAATTATTTATGTCTTTAGATATATACCTTTAAAAGTTCCCTCCAACTATCTAACCAAACTCCAGTCCTTGATGAGATTTAGCTGGAAAGACAAAAAACCCAGACTCACAGTTAAGGTGATGCACTTCCTATATAATATGAGTGGCCTGGGGGTACCCAACCTTGTCACATACCACAAAGCAGTGATCTTGTAGGCATCTAGAGATTGGTCGCTTTGCAACCTCTCAAATTAGTTGATGCAGATAGAAATTATCTCTTCAAACAGGTATTCCCACCATAGAAGAACCATTGAAGTAGAATATATTAAATCATCTTCCTACACATCTGTCCTAACGACCACAATATCCCTCCTTTATTACTGGAAAAAATGGGCAAAGTCTCACCTCACATTTACTATCTCAGATCTGTCTTTAAAAGGAAACCACCATCAGGTTTTTAAGGTAGAAAGTAAAAGCAGCACCATACAGGCACTAGGATGCTGAATTGAATCATACTTACATTCTTTTGCTTAGAAGGCTGCCTGCAGAAATTGAAGTTGAGGAAATGGAGCAGCGGTCATTGACATGTGCAGCAGGGGTGGGACTTTGTGGGTTGGGTACTCAAAAGATTTCTCCTCTCGCCTCCTTGGAAAGTTATATACCATATCTCAATGTCTCTGGGTGGGTGGAAAAGGGACTAGTGAGAATAGTAAATATCTATCATAACTCTTCCCTTTTACAATTTGAGATAATTTTCAAGACGTTCTTCTTGAATTGTCGTTGCTTCTATAAATACCATCAAATAACACATTTAACACATATAACACATGAAACCCATCCCCCAACCTGTCCCTCCAATACCCCCATTTTAGAAACTGTTCCAGAAGGGAAGCTTTCTTATATGGACAAATGGGAGAGTAGATTGGATATTACCCCATAGATTCAACAATGTCGTGAAGCCTCCACACGGTCCCTCCGGCCATCCTCATGAATCAATCACTTTAAAACTTTGAAAAAATATCCAGATGGGATGGTACCTTACACCTGACAGACTGGCTCACATCGCTCCAAATCACTCAAGTTTATGCTGAAAAGGATGCCCTTAGAAAGGCTCCCAGGTTTCCGGTTCCGGCTCTGGCTGCAACAGGCGTGTAGAGGGAGAGCTCCCGCTGCCTCCCCTTCCCCCCCTTTGCCCGCAGAAACCGGTACACGTTGCCTGTCCTGAGAGGCTCTGGGACCCCGAATCACGATAGATTGCCACCAGTAACCCAGAGGTATGGACTGATACATTTTAAGGAGCGCAGGGACTGGGGACGACCCCGGAGCCCTCTCCGTAGAGCTGCATGTGCGTGGACCCAGCATGGCACCAGCGGTAAGAGCTCCCCACCCCCAGATGCGAAACACCGAAGGGGAAGAAATGGCTCAGCAGGAGGCAAGAGGGGTTAAATGCCAAGCTCAGCAACAGATGGAACAGGAGGGATATAGTGGGGAGGAGAGCTTGGGCAAGGAGCAGAGGACGGGAAAGGAATCCGCCCTTGATAATTTTGAGCTGCCTGGAGCAGTGATGGACAAGGCTGGAGAGGATGCAGGGCACCAACAGGCTGACAATGGAGCAGACTTGAAGCACACTGAGCCTTCAGCACCGCACCATACAAGTGATCAAGCCCACAGGCAGCTTTATACAGATACTGAGGTTGCTAACATGGGAGCCAGAGGGGGCTCTAGGAGCACCAGCTGAGACACCAGCAGTGAGAGCAGAGGCAGGCGGAAGAGGCGAGGTACGAGGCACAAATGTCTGAGTACCAACGGGCACACTGCTGCACCATTGATTATGGACTTCAGGGTGACGAATGGAGAACATGAGCAGAGTCACTTCCTGTATTGGGAGACAGCCAAGGCGGTTTTGCGAGGACATCTGATGGGATACACAGCCACACTTAAAAAGAGAATGCATGAACAATACACTAGGGCCAGCAAACTTCTTAGAGAGGCATACACAGATTTTGTGGCGGACTAGTCTGCTTCAGCAAAAAGGAGATGGTTGGAAGCGAAAAAATGTTTTGACTGGTGGTCTTACAAGAAGGAACAATTGTTTCGGACAAAGCAGGTAGCTGTGGCTTCCATAAATAAATGGCTCTCCATAAATACGGGAATAAAGCCGGGAAGATGTTGGCCAATTTGGCTAAGGGGCGACGACAACTTACGCTTATCCCGAGTTTGAATAAAAAAGGAGGGGGCCAGACTTCCGACCCAGGGAAATAAACATAATATTAGGCGAGTTCTACAGAGAGCTGTTTGGGATGGTGTAGAATCTCTTGGGGATGGGGGGAGTGGTTACAGAGGGCAAAGATGCCAAGCTTCTCAAATCAGGAACTAGAGTTCCTGAATGCTGAGATTTCAGTGGAGGATGTGGCAGCGATCATCAGAGGGTTAGGGAACAGCAAATCTCCAGGTCCCAATGGATTTACTAGCAAATTCTATAAGATTCTAAATGATCAGATTTCTTCCACGCTAATGGGTATGTTTAATAAATTGATGGGAGCAGAAGGAATATCTAAACATGTTAACACAGTACATAAACCTGTTACCGAAAGGGGATAAAGATCTGGGGAACCCTTCCAGCTACAGGCCAATCTCTCTTATCAACCAAAATTTTAACCTGATTTCCAAATTTCTGGCAGATAGGCTGGCGGTAGTTTTACCCAGAGTAATTACCAGTTGGGTTTCGTAAAAGGCCGATCTGCTGTATCCAATATTAGAAAAACCATGTTGTTCATGGATGTGGTTAAGGGTGAAAGGGAAAATCAAGCAGGGTGCCCAGCAGGGGCGTAACTACCACAGGTGCAGGGGTTGCGATCGCACCCGGGCCCTGCAGCCTAGGGGGGCCCCAAAAGTCCCTTTGGCCCATAGAAAAAGACTAATACTATTAAAGATTTGCACTAATTGGGGGCCCCGTAGGAGCCTTCGCATCGGGGCCCTGGGCCTGAAGTTACGCACTGGTGCCCAGGTTTGGTCACATTGGATGCTGAAAAAGCTTTTGATAATGTGGATTGAACGTGGCTGGAATTGGTCCTGGATCAAATTGGGTTGAGGGGAAGACTGCGTAGTTACATTCAGGTATTGTATTCGAATCCACAGGTCAGAGTATGCACATTGGGATGTTTATCAGATATATTTTACCTTGAGGAAGGGTACCCGGTAGTGGGTGTCCACTATTGCCTCTGCTTTTTAACATAGCTATTGAACCCCTGTCGAGGATACTTAATAGTGGCGTCAGTTATGAAGGGATTAAGATAGGAGTTAGGCTGGGGTCACACACACAGATATTTGTGCAGATATTGTTCACAGATCTCTGGTTGCAGTGAAATCATGGACAGATTGCTCCATTTGTACACAGCCACAAAATGGAACCATGTGTCCATGATTTCACTGCAACCAGAGATCTGTGAACAATATCTGCACAAATATCTGTGTGTGTGACCCCAGCCTCAAGGAGATAAGATCTCTGTTGTATGCGGACGATAATATACTTTTCATGAACAGACGATCCACATAAGCACTTAGCCCAGAGACTAAATCTTATACAAAGGTTTGGGAGGTTTTCGGGCTTCAGGCTCAACAAAAGAAATGTGAGCTGTTGTACCTGAAGGGAGGCGACCGGACAATTAAACTTTTGCAACAGACGGAGCTATTGGGAATTCTAATTGTGAAATTGTCAATCAAATATTTAGGTATTCATCTGGATCTGATACATGTGGATGAAAGGAGATGGATGATGGAGAAGGAAATGGTGGAGAAATTTGCCCTTAATGCATTTCAGAGTCTGCAATACTCGCATATAAGGGCTTTCATATTGCGAGACTGCAGGATATCTCTAGAGAATTGCGTAAAAATGAATTTGAGTTGATTGAATGCGATCTGTCTAGCTTAAGTTTGTCAAGGTTCTATGGTATTCTGAGAGAATGGCTGACTCCAGTAGGCAAACAGACATGTGCAAAAGCATGGGTGTGGCAGATAGGAGACCCGAATATTATGGAAAAGATTATGCAGGGCTGGAGTATGTTCAGGAAAAATGTTATTAATGAGAATTGGAGGGACACCCAGTTCAGACTTATACACAGGGCTACATATGGTTTCAATCTTCCACACCGCTTACGTAACCCAGACAGTAGCCAGAGATGCCCGAAATGTGGGGCAGATCGCACAGATATGTTTCATGGTCTATGGGATTGTAGAGCCATGCAAGGATTTTGGAAATCGGTACATTGCTTGAGTGCTGGAATTGGAGGGAGAAGATTGGGACCTGGATCTGATGCCTGGGATTTTTAACTATGTCACGGGCAGTGGGGAAGAAGTCACTCTTACATGACATTCTAGCAAAAAAATGTATCTTGAGGCATTGGCATTGGCTCTGCGCTTTCCTCTCCATTACCTTGTATAGGCAGCGCGCGCTCCGAAGCACGAGTGAAAATCTCCCGCCATCACCGCGCATGCGCTTGTTGAAGCGCACCCGGAAGTTTCAAAATATGCGATTCCAGGTGCGCTTCAAGAAGCACATGCGCGGTGATGGCGGGAGATTTCAATCACGGTTTTGGAGCGCGTGCTGCCTATACAAGGTAATGGGGAGAAAAGCACAGGGCAGCGCAGAAGGTCGCAATCTATGCGCCTGTGAGCTAGGCTGCAGCTGCCTGTGACTGCACCTACTCCAGCATTTGCGCTGGCGCAAGGCAGGCAGAGTAGCCTAGCGCATTGAGCAAATTGATGTGAAAAGGGCCTCAGAATTTGTGGAACAATCAGAGAAAAGGTATATTAGAAACATGTCACCACTTCTGTATTTTTCACCCACTCCCGGTTTTGACTACAAATGCTGAGGTAAAAACTCACCAAATACTGAACATGTGAATGTGGTCTTAGAAGAGATGAATACGGTACTTGTTTTCACTGGAGAACCTCTGTAAGTGCATATTTGACATTATGTAATAGTTACAGGACAGGGAGGGGATAAACAGCTTCCAAGTATATCTCTATTGGAAGTAGAGAATCTTCCCCTTATTAATAAGAGATAGAACAAATCATCAACCACAATCCACTAAACCAAGACCAATAGTACCACATACAACGGAGAAATACCACCACACCGTAAACAGACCACTTATTACCACCACATAGTGACTGAATAATACCACATAGGGAGAAATACCATATCATCAACAAACCACTTATTAATTTACCACCACATAGTGATCAGTATTGTAGTATTCAGTTACTAATAAAACCCACATTACTAATAACAATAATATTATCATCAGTGACAATATTCACAGGACTTCTGTATATAGAGTATAGTGTAAGTGTACAGGTAATACTGTGACTTACCAGTGATGTCTCTAGGTGAAGTCATTCATTTTTGCTTTTCCTCTTCATAGAACGCAAACCATTATCATGTCTTACAGCAATTAGGTCCCCAGGCTGTCACTTAAAACTAATAATGTATCTTCCGTATTCTGGCCCCTATACAGTAAATATGTCCCCTATCCTGGCCCCTTCCAAAATAATAACACTGACACTCAGGGTACAGGGTAATGACACTGGGGGTACAGGGTAATGACCCTGGGGGTACAGGGTAATGATACTGGGGGTACAGGGTAATGACACTGGGGGTACAGGATAATGACACTGGGGGTACAGGATAATGACACTAGGGGTACAGGATAATGACACTGGGGGTACAGAATAATGACACTGACACTGGGGGTACAGGATAATAACACTGACACTGGGGGAACAGGATAATGACACTGGATGTACAGGATAATAACACTGGGGGTACAGGATAATGACACTGACACTGGGGAACAGGATAATGACAATGACACTGGGGGTACAGGATAATGATGCTGACACTGGGGGTATAAAGCATGGACGCTGACACTTGGGGTACAGAGCAGGGGCGTCGACACTCGGGGCACAGGACAGGGGCGCTGACTCTTGGGGCACTGGCACTCGGGCACAGGGTAGGGGCACTGACACTCTGGGTACAGTGCAGGGGTGTTGACATTCAGGGTACAAAGCACGGGTGCTGAAACTTTGGGGTATAACATGGGATAATTACATTGACACACGTCTTTTTCCCTCAGCAACAAGCTATCCCATGATATCCAATGATAGGTTTAGCTAGATGTTGAGGAAAGAGCTTCTTTCCTCATTATATATACTGTGACTGTACCACACCGGCCTTATAGCAGTATATATACTGTGCCTGCACCAGCCTTATAGAAATATATATATATACTGTGCCTGCACCAGCTTTATAGCAGTGTATATCTATCTATCTATCTATCTATATATACTGTCCTTACACGCACAGGCACCACACGCGCACATTGCACAAGCACACATATTGTACATGCTCACCTGTTGTACAGGCACCATGCATGTCGCCCAAGCACCATGTACATCCCCAAGAACGCATGTTGCACAGGACCATGCACTCCCATTGCACAGGCACCACAAACGCACATCACACGGGCACCATGCCCGTTGCACGAGCACCATGCCCATCACACTGGCACCATGCACGCATGCTGCATAGGCACCATGCACGTTTCACAGGCCCCATGCACATCGTACAGGCATCACACACGCACAGGCACCATACCTATTGCACAGGCACCTCGCACGCACGCCACAAAGGCACCACGCATGCCACACAGGCACCACACACGCACATTGCACAGGCACCACGCACATCGCACAGGCACCACGCACATCGCACAGGCACCACGCACATCGCAAAGGCATCATGCACATCGCACAGGCACCACGCACATCGCACAGGCATCACGCATGCACAGGCACCATACACATCGCACAGGCACCATGCACATCGCACAGGCACCATGCACATTGTACAGGCATCACACACGCACAGGCACCATACACATCGCTCAGGCACCACGCATGCACGTTCACAGGCATCACGCACATTGCGCAGGCACCACGCACGCACAGGCACCGATACACATTGCACACGCACATTGCATCGGCACCACACACAAGACACACAAGAACCAAGCATGCACATCACACACATGAAACAAGTGCAGTGTACACAAGTACAGCACAATCACATTCTCCACATGACAGTAAATTCATAGTTTCTTACCCCATCCCATGCTGTGTCCATTCCACCAAGATGTGTCCTGCACATGTAGTAGTGGGCCCCAAATGTTAAGCTCCCCCCACCAGTGGCACTAAGCTCCACCACCACAAGAACAAGTTACTATGAGTTATTTCTGCCCCACACTGATTGTGCAGCTGCTGTATTCTAGAGACGGAGCAGCAGACTGCACAGCAGCACATGAAGAAGAGTGAAGGAACCCCATCTTCGACCCCCTCATAAGGCACCGTGATCCTGGGGACTGGTGATCAGAAGGGTCCTGTGCAAGCACACAGGACTTCTAAATGGCAGGAGTCCTCCTCCTCCTGATTGCACCACCACATGGCTAATTTGCATCACAAATTAGCCATGTGGAGTGTTAGCATCCCAGCACTTGCTGGAGTGCTGTCAGTCACCGGGCCCCTCACACACAGGAGGCAGTCCAGTGAGGCGTTGTTTGCAGCCCTGAACGCTAGCTCTGGGGGACCCGCTTAGACGCTCTCTGTCAGGGGGGTGTGAGGGGCAGGGCCACAAAGACGTCGGGCCCGTAGGGGGTTTAACTGGTTCCCTGGCAGGCCAGTCTGACCTTGGTTCTGCGTCTCACAAATGTTCTTCAAACTTTGATTTGTCTGTCCATAAAACTTTTTTCCAATCTTCCTCTGTCCAATGTCTGTGTTCTTTTGCCCATATTAATCTTTTCCTTTTATTAGCGAGTCTCGGATATGGCTTTTTCTTTGCCACTCTGCCCTGAAGGCCAGCATCTCAGAGTCGCCTCTTCAGTGTACACGTTGACACTGGCGTTTTGCAGGTACTATTTAATGAAGCTGCCAGTCGAGGAGCTGTGAGGCGTCGATTTCTCAAACTAGAGAATCTAATGTACTTGTTGCTCAGTTGTGCAGTGGGACCTCCCACCTCTCTTTCTACTCTGGTTAGAGCCTATTTGTGTTCTCTAAAGGGAGTAGTACACACCATTTTAGGAAATCTTCAGTTTCTTGTAAATTTCTTGCATGGAATAGCCTTCATTTATAAAACAAGAACAGACTGTTGAATTTCACATGGAAGTTCTCTATTTCTGGCCATTTTGAGAGTTTCATAGAACAAACAAATGTAATGCTCCAGATTCTCAACTAGCTCAAAGGAAGGTCAATTTTATAGCTTCTCTAAGCAGCCAAACCATTTTCAGCTGTGCTAACATACTTGTACAAGGGTTTTCTAGGGTTTTCTAAACATCCATTAGCCTTCTTACACAGTTAGCAAACACAATGTACCATTAAAACACTGGAGTGTTGGTTGTTGGAAATAGACCTCTATACACCTATGTAGATATTGCATTAAAAAAACAGACATTTGCAGCTAGAATAGTCATTTACCACATTAACAATTTATAAAGTGTATTTCTGATTCATTTAATGTTAGCTTCATTGAAAAAACTACTTTTCTTTAAAAAAATAAGACAATTTCTAAATTACCCCAAATTTTTGAATAGTAGTGTATGTATTAGATTCTTGATAGAGCATTGATCCAGGGAGCTAGTCTGATTGCCATATGTGGGTGGAGTCAGGAAAAAAAAATTTCCCCAATGTGGAGCTTAATGTTACCATATGTTTTTTTTTTACTTTCCTCTTTATCAACATGTTAGGCTATGAGTTGAACTAGATGGGCTTAAAGTCTTCCTTCAGCCTTAAAAACTGTTACTATGTAATCCATTTATTAGAGCACACATATTTCCTCAATCATCCTCATTGTTCCTGATTTTAGGAAGTCCTCTCTTTCCACCAGGGTTTCCCCCGATTTTCCGCATGTCTATACGACAGGGCTGTTACTACACTTCCGTAACGGGAACGCCTAGCCAACGAGGGAGGAACTCCCTCACCTCATGCCCTCGATATGTGGAGAGCCAACCAGTTGACCCATTTCTTGAAATGCCTGCCCCCAAGACGCAGTTCTCTGGGTCTACGACACCTTTTGAGTAGGAGTGTTTAGGTACGGGCCCAATTAGACGCACTCTTTCTAGGGCTTAATGGACTAATTAATACGCCTTCAGAAAGCACTAAAACCAAATTTCAATTACTATGGAAGGAAGACCTTCAACTCCAATTTTCAGAGGTTCAATGGGAAAAGTTATGTCATCAATCTTACATCTCCTCTCGTGTCCAGGAGGCGAGCTTCAAATTTCTTTGCAGATGGTACAGAGTTCCAAACAGACTGCACTAAATCTTTCCAGAAGTGAGCCCGCTCTGCTGGAGATGTGAGGAGGAGGGTAGTTTCTGGTCGTGCAAATGTCTTGCCCTGTTCTGGGATAATGTGCAAAAAGTAATCTATAGAGTTACTAGATTGACCACTTATCTGGAACCGGCCCTAGTCCTTTTACATCACAGCAACATCCCAACGAAACAGTACAAGAAGTCATTATTACGTCACTTAATTATGTCCGCTAGAGCCTTTATCCCCCTCCTGTGGAAAAAAGACACCCCTCCCATGATGGCTATGTGGTTCACCAGGGTAATCAGATAATGTTGCTCGAAGATCTCACCTCCATCATTCACAATTCCCAGGACTGGTTTGTTCGAACCTGGTACAATTGGACAGAATTTAAGGGATCTGACGATTACTGCCAGAGACAGGTTGAGTGTGCACTGTGACCGCACCTGGACATCCGTGCTCCCCCCTCTTGATGAAACCTTTTACCCATCTTGACCCCACTCCCTTTCCCCCTTTCTTATACATTTTTTTTTCTTTCTTTTTTGTTCACACCTTACTCTGTTTCTTCCAGTTTGTTAATTCATAGCTAAGTTCATTTTTTAGTTCTTTCCACCCTGGCTGAGTTGTGTAGATATACTGAGTAAAAGAAGTTCTAAGATGACTCCTCGATAGCAGTTGGCGATGGCATTTTCGATATTCTTACTGTATGGAATCTCAATTCCTTTTGCTTTTTTCCTGATTACTGACTCGTAATGCTAAACATGTCTTGGTATATTTCCTGTATTTTGTGTTTTTTGTACATTATTCTTTACACTGAACTATTTTCTATATTGTTATTAATGTTAATAAAAACTAAATTTATAAATAAAAAAAAACAACAACTGTTGCCCCTGGAAAAATTGGAAGCTGAAAGGGACAAAACCAAACCAATGGATCAGTTTTTCAATAAATGGAGAAGGTTCATTGAACAGAAATGCTCCCATGACCAGATAAAATGGATAATAACTCCGTTTATGCATGTGGTGTGCTACTTAATGAATGATCTTCAGGGTACTCTGGGGAATTTAAAAGCTCCTGAGTGAGCCTCCTGCTAAGTGCATAGGATATTGGACCTTGGCTATTGTCGGTGAATTTTTTGTCCAGTTATTACATACATACATATACAGTGTGTGTGTGTGTATATATATATATATATAAATTACTAGCTGTAGTACCCGGCTACGCCCGGGTTAATAAATAACTGCTGTTAGCTATAACAAAGTAGAATTTGAATATATCATATTAATGACCTGTAAGAAAAATAGAAGCTGAGCTGTGATTGATTGCTAAAAGGGCCTAATAAAACTCCAGCCAACAGTAAACCCTCCACCTGGCCGGGCAGTATAAGTTACCTCACACATACACATAATAGACAGCTCATGTGACTGACATCTGCCTTAATTCCCTATATGGCACATGTGTTGCACATTGGCTGTTTTTAATCATATGTTTATGTTTGGAAAATAAAGATAGCACACGTATGAGGCGAGTTGTGTGAGGTGATTTGTGCACATCTGTGTCTGTCTATGTGGTGTGTGTGTGTCCCTGTGGTGGGGGTCTGTGTGGTGTGTGTCTCTGTTGTGTGTGTCTCTTTGTGGTGTGTGTGTGTCCCTGTGGGGTGAGTGCATGTGCCCCTATAGGGTGTGTATGTGTGTGTCCCTGTGTGGGGGAATCTGTGTGGTGTGTGTCTCTGTTGTGTGTGTCTCTTTGTGGTGTGTGTGTGTGTCCCTGTGGGGTGAGTGCATGTGTCCCTATAGGGTGTGTATGTGTGTGTGTCCCTGTGGGGGGGTCTGTGTGGTGTGTGTGTCTGTGTTATGTGTGTCTCTTTGTGGTGTGTGTGTGTGTCCCTGTGGGGTGAGTGCATGTGTCCCTATAGGGTGTGTATGTGTGTGTGTCCCTGTTGGGGGATCTGTGTGGTGTGTGTGTCTGTGTTGTGTGTGTCTCTTTGTGGTGTGTGTGTCCCTGTGGGGTGAGTGCATGTGTCGCTATAGAGTGTGTGTGCGTGTCCCCTTGGGGGTGTAAGTGTGTGTCTGTGTTGTGTGTGTCTCTTTGTGGTGTGTATGTGTTTGTTCGGGTGCGTGGTGAGTATCCAATGTTGCGGCTGCACCTTAGCGACTATACACTTGCTGTTACTCTTTGTGTGCGTGTGGTGTGTATACATGTCCCCGTGCGTGGTGAATATCTCATGTTGGGGCCCCACCTTAGTGACTATATGCTGGTATATGCTGTTAGCCTTTGGTGCTGTCATTAAGCCCCTCTCATTCACAACTGTCAACTGGTAACTGTCACTTTTTCCCCATTATGTAGATAGGGCCAAAATTGTTTGGTGAACTGGAACGCGCAGGGTTAAAATTTCGCCTCACAACATAGCCTATGACGCTCTCGGGTCCAGACGTGCGGCTGTGCAAAATTTTGTGGCTGTAGTTGCGACGGTGTAGATGCCAATCCCGGATATACACACACACACACACATTCAGCTTTATATATTACTAGATGGCGGCCCGATTCTAAAGAATCGGGTAGTCTAGAATCCATATATAGTTTATTTACTAATAGTTAGGGGTGTATATGGTGGGTCAGCGGTTAGCACTGTATGGTGGCTGAGTGGTTAGCACTGTATATAGTGGATCAGTGGTTAGCACTGTATATGGTGGCTCAGTGGTTAGCACTGTATACGGTGGCTCAGTGATTGGCACTGTATATGGTGGCTCAGTTGTTAGCACTGTATATGGTGGCTCAGTGGTTGGCACTGTATATGGTGGCTCAGTGGTTGGCACTGTATATGGTGGCTCAGTGGTTGGCACTGTATATGGTGGCTCATTGGTTGGCACTGTATACGGTGGCTCAGTGGTTAGCACTGTATACGGTGGCTCAGTAGTTAGCACTGTATATGCTGGCTCAGTGGTTATCACTGTATATGGTGGTTCAGTGGTTGGTACTGTATACGTGGCTCAGTGGTTACACTGTATATGGTGGCTCAGTGGTTGTCACTGTATATGGTGCCTCTGTGGTTAGCATTGTATATGGTGGCTCAGTGGTTGGCACTGTATATGGTGGCTCAGTGGGTAGCAGAGTATACGGTTGCTGAGTGGTTGGCACTGTATACGGTGGCTTAGTGGTTAGCACTGTGGTGGCTCATGTGGTTAGCACTGTATGGTGGCTCAGTGGTTAGCACTGTATGGTGGCTCAGTGGTTAGCACTGTATATGGTGGTCAGCGGTTAGCACTGTATGGTGGCTGAGTGGTTAGCACTGTATATAGTGGATCAGTGGTTAGCACTGTATATGGTGGCTCAGTGGTTAGCACTGTATACGTGGGGCTCAGTGGTTGGCACTGTATATGGTGGCTCAGTGGTTGGCACTGTATACGGTGGCTCAGTGGTTATCACTGTATACGGTGGCTCAGTGGTTAGCACTGTATATGGTGGCTCAGTGGTTGGCACTGTATACGGTGGCTCAGTGGTTAGCACTGTATATGGTGGCTCAGTGGTTGTCACTGTATATGGTGCCTCTGTGGTTAGCATTGTATATGGTGGCTCAGTGGTTAGCACTGTATATGGTGGCTCAGTGGTTAGCACTGTATATGGTGGCTCAGTGGTTAGCACTGTATATGGTGGCTCAGTGGTTAGCACTGTAATGGTGGCTCAGTGGTTAGCACTGTATGGTGGCTCAGTGGTTAGCGCTGTATATGGTGGCTCAGCGGTTAGCACTGTATGGTGGCTGAGTGGTTAGCACTGTAATATGTGGATCAGTGGTTAGCACTGTATATGGTGGCTCAGTGGTTGCACTGTATATGGTGGCTCAGTGGTTAGCACTGTATACGGTGGCTCAGTGGTTGGCACTGTATATGGTGGCTCAGCGGTTAGCACTGTATGGTGGCTGAATGGTTAGCACTGTATATAGTGGATCATGGTTAGCACTGTATATGGTGGCTCAGTGGTTAGCACTGTATACGGTGGCTCAGTGGTTGGCACTGTATATGGTGGCTCAGTGGTTAGCACTGTATACTGTGGCTCAGTGGTTGGTACTGTATATGGTGGCTCAGTGGTTGGCACTGTATATGGTGGCTCAGTGGTTGGCACTGTATACGGCGGCTCTGTGGTCAGCAGAGTACGGCGGCTCTGTGGTCAGCAGAGGACGGCGGCTCTGTGGTCAGCAGAGTACGGCGGCTCTGTGGTCAGCAGAGGACGGAGGCTCTGTGGTCAGCAGAGTACGGCGGCTCTGTGGTCAGCAGAGGACGGAGGCTCTGTGGTCAGCACAGGATTGAGTGGTCAGCACAGGATGAAGGCTCAGTGGTCAGCGCAGGAAGGAGGCAGAATGGTCAGCACAGGAAGGAGGCAGAGTGGTGAGCGCAGGAAAGAGGCAGAGTGGTGAGTGCAGGACGGCGGCTCTGTGGTCAGCGAGGAAGGGGTCTGGCAGCAGAGGACGGGGCTCTGTGGTCAGCAGAGGACGGGGGCTCTGTGGTCAGCAGAGGACGGGGGCTCTGTGGTCAGCAGAGGACGGGGGGCTCTGTGGTCAGCAGAGGACGGCGGCTCTGTGGTCAGCAGAGGACGGCGGCTCTGTGGTCAGCAGAGGACGGCGGCTCTGTGGTCAGCAGAGGACGGCGGCTCTGTGGTCAGCAGAGGAGGGCGGCTCTGTGGTCAGCAGAGGAGGGCGGCTCTGTGGTCAGCAGAGGAGGGCGGCTCTGTGGTCAGCAGAGGAGGGCGGCTCTGTGGTCAGCAGAGGAGGGCGGCTCTGTGGTCAGCAGAGGAGGGCGGCTCTGTGGTCTGCAGAGGAGGGCGGCTCTGTGGTCAGCAGAGGAGGGCGGCTCTGTGGTCAGCAGAGGAGGGCGGCTCTGTGGTCAGCAGAGGAGGGCGGCTCTGTGGTCAGCAGAGTACGGCGGCTCTGTGGTCAGCAGAGTACGGCGGCTCTGTGGTCAGCAGAGTACGGCGCTCTGTGGTCAGCAGAGTATGGCGGCTCTGTGGTCAGCAGAGGACGGTGGCTGAGTGGTCAGCACAGGATTGAGTGGTCAGCACAGGATGGAGGGTCAGTGGTCAGCACAGGATTGAGTGGTCAGCACAGGATGGAGGGTCAGTGGTCAGCACAGGATGGAGGCTCTGTGGTCAGCAGAGGACGGCGGCTCAGTGGTCAGCGCAGGAAGGAGGCTCAGTGGTGAGCGCAGGACGGAGGCAGAGTGGTGAGCGCAGGAAGGAGGCAGAGTGGTGAGCGCAGGACGGAGGCAGAGTGGTGAGCGCAGGACGGAAGCAGAGTGGTGAGCGCAGGACGGAGGCAGAGTGGTGAGCGCAGGACGGAGGCAGAGTGGTGAGCGCAGGACAGAGGCAGAGTGGTGAGCGCAGGACAGAGGCAGAGTGGTGAGCGCAGGACGGAGGCAGAGTGGTGAGCGCAGGAAGGAGGCAGAGTGGTGAGCGCAGGACGGAGGCAGAGTGGTGAGCGCAGGACGGAGGGTCGGTGGTCAGGGCAGGACGGAGGGTCGGTGGTCAGCAGAGGACGGCGGCTGTGTGGTCAGCAGAGGACGGGGGCTCTGTGGTCAGCAGAGGACGGCGGCTCTGTGGTCAGCAGAGGACGGCGGCTCTGTGGTCAGCAGAGGACGGCGGTCTTTGGTCAGCAGAGGACGGCGGCTCTGTGGTCAGCAGAGGAGGGCGGCTCTGTGGTCAGCAAAGGAGGGCGGCTCTGTGGTCAGCAGAGGACGGCGGCTCTGTGGTCAGCAGAGGACGGCGGCTCTGTGGTCAGCAGAGGAACGGCGGCAGAGTGATCAGTGCAGGAAGGAGGCAGAGTGGTGAGCGCAGGACAGCGGCTCTGTGGTCAGCACGAGGACAGCAGCTCTGTGGTCAGCAGAGGACGGCGGCTCTGTGGAAGCGCAGGAAGGAGGCAGAGTGGTCAGCGCAAGGAGGGAGGCAGAGTGGTGAGCACAGGAATGAGGCAGATGGTGAGCGAAGAGACGGCGGCTCTGTGGTGCAGCAGAGGACGGGGCAGAGTGTCATCGCAGGAACGAGGCAGATGTGTAGCGCAGGAAGGAGGCAGAGTGATCAGCGCAGGAAGGAGCAGAGTGGTGAGCGCAGGACGGCGGCTCTGTGGTCAGCAGAGGAGGGGGCTCTGTGGTCAGCAGAGGACGGTGGCTCTGTGGTCAGCAGAGGAGGCGGCTCTGGGTAGCGAGGAGGGGCTCAGTGGTCAGCGAGAGGACGGTAGGCATCGGTGGTGAGCGCAGGAGGGGCTCTGGTCACAGGAGCTCGTGTCAGAGCAGGACGGGGCAGGCTCAGACAGGCTGGCGAGAGGCGCTGTGCAGCAGAGGACGGGCCGAGTGGTCAGCGAGAGGCAGTGTGAGCGCAGGAGGGCCTGTGGTCAGGCAGAAGGACAGGACAGGCAGCGAGTGGTAGCGCAGGACGGGCCGGTGGTCAGCGCAGGACGCGGCAGAGTGGTAGCGGCAGAGAGGCAGGCAGAGAGGTGGCTCGGCAAGGACGGCGGCTGTGGTCAGCGAGGACGGCGGCGGGTACGCAGGACGGGGCAGAGTGGTCAGCGCAGGAAGGAGGCGGTGTCAGGCAGGAGGAGGCGGTGTGGCAGAAGAGCGGTGTGGCGCAGGACGGCGGCTCTGTGGTCAGCAGAGGAGGGCGGCTCTGTGGTCACAGAGGACGGCGGCTCTGTGGTCAGCAGAGGAGGCGGCTCTGTGGTAGCGCAGGAAGGAGGCGATGGTCAGCGCAGAGGAGGCGATGTGGTACGCAGAAGGAGGCGTTGTGGTCAGCGAGGACGGCGGCTCTGTGGTCAGCAGAGGACGCGGTCTGTGTCAGCGAGGACGGGCAGAGTGTCAGCGAGAAAGGGGCAGTGGTAGCGAGACGGGCTCTGTGGTAGCGAGACGGTCTTAGCAGGAGGCTCGTGTAGGAGAGGGCGTGGTAGCAGAGGGCGTGTACAGGAGCGTAGAGGAGGCTTGTGGTAGCAGAGGAGGCGGAGCAGAACGGCGTGTCAGCGAGGAGCGTGTCACAGAAGGGGTGTGCCGGACGGTCTGGTCACAGAGGTCTGTGGTCGCAGGAGGCGTGCAGCAGGAGGGCTGGTACGAGAGGGGTCAGGAGAAGTGCAGGGCAGAAGAGGACGGGGCGTGGTAGGAGGAGGCGAGTGTACGCAGGAGAGCAGAGTGGTGGCGCGAGAGAGGTGCGAGACGGCGTGTGCGAGGGGGGGGTACGCGAGAGCGGTGGTCAGCAGGAGAGGCGTGTAGCGAGGGTGTGGCGCAGACGGCTGTGGTCACAAGAGGGTTTGGTCAGGAGGGTGGTCAGAAGAGGCTTGTCGCAGAAGGCCTGTGGCGCAGAGAGGTCGTGAGCAGAGAGCTTTGCAAGCGCCTGGTCAGCAGAGAGGGCGTGGCAGAGGCAGGTCGGGTCAGCAAGAGGACGGCGGCTCATGTGGTCAGCAGAGGACGAGGGCTTGTGGTCAGCAGTGGTGAGCGCAGAGGCGGCTCTGTGGTCAGCAGAGGAGGGGCTCTCGTGGTCAGCAGAGGACGGGGCTCTGTGGTCAGCAGAGGAGGCGGCTCTGTGGTGAGCGCAGGAAGGAGGCCAGAGTGGTCAGCGCAGGAGGGGGCAGAGTGGTGAGCGCAGAAGGAGGCGGTGGTGAGCGCAGGACGGGGCTCTGTGGTCAGCAGAGGACGGCGGCGGTGTCAGCGAGGAGGGAGGCAGGGTGAGAGCAGGACGCGCTCTGTGGTCAGCAGAGGAGGCGGCTCTGTGGTCAGCAGAGACGGTGCTCTGGGAGCAGGGACGGGTCTGTGGTCAGGCAGAGGAGGCAGAGTGGCAGCGCAGGAAGGAGGCAAGTGGTGAGCGCAGGAAGGAGGCGTGGTAGCAGGACGGCGGCTTGTGGTCAGAGAGGGGCTCTGTGGTCAGCAGAGGAGGGGCTCTGTGGTCAGCAGAGGAGGGCGGTCTGTGGTCAGCGAGGAGGGGCTCTGTGGTCAGCAGAGGACGGCGGCTCTGTGGTCAGCAGAGGACGGCGGTTGGGTCAGCAGAGGAGCAGGGGCAGGGCTGTGGTCAGCAGAGGACGGGGGTCTGTGGTCAGCAGAGGACGGCGGCTCTGTGGTCAGCAGAGACGGCGGCTCTGTGGTCAGCAGGAGCTCTGGAGCAGAGGGGGGCTCTGTGGTCAGCAGAGGACGGCGGCGTCCGGTGGTCGGTCGCAGAGGAGCGGTTGTGTCAGCAGGAGGGGCCGGTGGTCAGCGCAGGAAGAGGCTGTGGTCAGCGCAGGAAGGAGGCTCTGTGGTCAGCGCAGGAGGAGGCTCTGTGGTCAGCAGAGGACGGGGTCTGTGGTCAGCAGAGGACGCGGTCTGTGGTCAGCAGAGGACGGGGCTCTGTGGTAGCAGAGGACGGGGCTCTGTTGAGCGAGGAGGGGGTCTGTGGTGAGCAGAGGACGGGGGCTCTGTGGTGAGCAGAGGACGGGGCTCTGTGGTGAGCAGAGGACGGGGGCTCTGTGGTGAGCAGAGGAGGGGCTCTGTGGTGAGCAGAGGACGGGGCTCTGTGGTGAGCAGAGGACGGGGGCTCTGTGGTGAGCAGAGGACGGGGCTCGTGGTCAGCGCAGGAAGAGGCGAGTGGTCAGCGCAGGAAGGAGGCTCTGTGGTCAGCAGAGGACGGGGGCGTGGTCAGCGCAGGAAGGAGGCCTGTGGTGAGTGGTCAGCGCAGGAAGGAGGCTCTGTGGTCAGCACAGAAGGAGGCTCTGTGGTCACGCAGGCAGGGGCTCAGTGTGAGTGCAGGACGGAGCAGAGTGGTGAGCGCAGGACGGAGGCAGAGTGGTGAGCGCAGGAGGAGGCAGAGTGGTGAGCGCGGACGGAGACAGGTGGGAGCGCAGGACGGAGCAGAGTGGTGAGCAGGACAGAGCGAGTGGTGAGCGGGACGGAGGCAGAGTGGTGAGCGAGGACGGAGGCAGAGTGGTGAGCGCAGGAGGAGGGTCGGTGGTCAGGCAGACGGAGGGTCGGTGGTCAGCAGAGACGGCGGTCAGTGGTCAGCAGAGGAGGGGGCTGTGTGGTCAGCAGAGACGGGGCTGTGTGGTCACGAGGATGGGGCTGTGTGGTCAGCAGAGGATGGGGCTCTGTGGTCAGCAGAGGAGGCGGCTCTGTGTCAGCAGAGGACGGCGGCTCTGTGGTCAGCAGAGGACGGCGGCTCTGTGGTCAGCAGAGGACGGCGGCAGAGTGATCAGCGCAGAAGGAGGCAGAGTGATCAGCGCAGGAAGGAGGCAGAGTGATCAGCGCAGGAAGGAGGCAGAGTGGTGAGCGCAGGACGGCGGCTCTGTGGTCAGCAGAGGAGGGCGGCTCTGTGGTCAGCAGAGGACGGGGCTCTGTGGTCAGCAGAGGATGGCGGCTCTGTGGTGAGCGCAGGAAGGAGGCAGAGTGGTCAGCGCAGGAGGGAGGCAGAGTGGTGAGCGCAGGAAGGAGGCAGAGTGGTGAGCGCAGGACGGCGGCTCTGTGGTCAGCAGAGGACGGCGGCAGAGTGATCAGCGCAGGAAGGAGGCAGAGTGGTGAGAGCAGGACAGCGGCTCTGTGGTCAGCAGAGGAGGGCGGCTCTGTGGTCAGCAGAGGACGGTGGCTCTGTGGTCAGCAGAGGACGGCAGGTCTGTGGTCAGCGCAGGAAGGAGGCAGAGTGGTTAGCGCAGGAAGGAGGCAGAGTGGTGAGCGCAGGAAGGAGGCGGAGTGGTGAGCGCAGGACGGCGGCTGTGTGGTCAGCAGAGTACGGCGGCTCTGTGGTCAGCAGAGGACGGCGGCTCTGTGGTCAGCAGAGGAGGGCGGCTCTGTGGTCAGCAGAGGACGGCGGCTCTGTGGTCAGCAGAGGACGGCGGCTCTGTGGTCAGCGCAGGAAGGAGGCAGAGTGGTCAGCGCAGGAAGGAGGCAGAGTGGTTAGCGCAGGAAGGAGGCTCTGTGGTCAGCAGAGGACGGCGGGTCTGTGGTCAGCAGAGGAAGGCGGCTCTGTGGTCAGCAGAGCACGGCGGCTCTGTGGTCAGCAGAGGACGGCGGCTCTGTGGTCAGCAGAGGACGGCGGCTCTGTGGTCAGCAGAGGACGACGGCTCTGTGGTCAGCAGAGGACGGCGGCTCTGTGGTCAGCAGAGGACGGCGGCTCTGTGGTCAGCAGAGGACGGCGGCTCTGTGGTCAGCAGAGGACGGCGGCTCTGTGGTCAGCGCAGGAAGGAGGCAGAGTGGTCAGCGCAGGAAGGAGGCAGAGTGGTCAGCGCAGGAAGGAGGCTCTGTGGTCAGCAGAGGACGGCGGGTCTGTGGTCAGCAGAGGACGGCGGCTCTGTGGTCAGCAGAGGACGGCGGCTCTGTGGTCAGCAGAGGACGGGGGCTCTGTGGTGAGCAGAGGACGGCGGGTCTGTGGTGAGCAGAGGACGGGGGCTCTGTGGTGAGCAGAGGACGGGGACTCTGTGGTGAGCAGAGGACGGGGGCTCTGTGGTGAGCAGAGGATGGGGGCTCTGTGGTGAGCAGAGTACGGGGGCTCTGTGGTGAGCAGAGGACGGGGGCTCTGTGGTGAGCAGAGGACGGGGGCTCTGTGGTGAGCAGAGGACGGGGGCTCTGTGGTGAGCAGAGGACGGGGGCTCTATGGTGAGCAGAGGACGGGGGCTCTGTGGTGAGCAGAGGACGGGGGCTCTGTGGTCAGCAGAGGACGGCGGGTCTGTGGTCAGCAGAGGACGGCGGGTCTGTGGTCAGCAGAGGACGGCAGCTCTGTGGTCAGCGCAGGAAGGAGGCAGAGTGGTCAGCGCAGGAAGGAGGCTCTGTGGTCAGCAGAGGACGGCGGGTCTGTGGTCAGCGCAGGAAGGAGGCTCTGTGGTCGAGTGGTCAGCGCAGGAAGGAGGCTCTGTGGTCAGCACAGGAAGGAGGCTCTGTGGTCAGCGCAGGCTAGGTGGGCGGAGCCATGGCGGGAGCCCCGCGAGGTGGGCGGAGCCATGGCGGGAGCCCCGAGAGGTGGGCGGAGCCCCACGAGGTGGGCGGAGCCACGGGGGGAGCCCCGCGAGGTGGGCGGAGCCATGGCGGGAGCGGTGTAGCGGGATGGCGGCTGGGTAAGTATACTGGAGTGTGTGTGTGTGTGTGTGTGGTGTGTGTGTGTGTGTGGTGTGTGTGTGTGTGTCCCTAACGCACTTCCGTCACTATGGCAGCCACGTCCACGACGACGGAAGTAGCGCCGAATATGACGGAAGTGCGCTACGGCAATTATATATTATACATATATATATATATATATATATATATATATATATATATATATATTGTGAGGCACCGCCGCCATGATCCTCATGGCAGGAGCGCATCACATGCAGGATCAAGGTTTGATCCTGTGCACACTGGCCAGTTTGACTGTGATAATGCTGTGTGAACCAACTTTGAACACAAGGTTTCATGTTACTAATGAGTGGCTCATAAGATCGAGGAGTCCATGAGGAAAGGGATGTAAGGGCTGAGTGCTGACAACCCGGAACACAGGGAGTTAACCTGAGCTGTGTGAAAGGCTGATTACCAGCAGCTAAGGGGGTGTGTCCAGTGTGGGTGTGGCCGGCACGATAAGAGGTCAGCCAGCTGAGTGATTGAGAGATTCATTCTCAGCCAGACAGCAGCCTGAGAGGATGCAGGCTGATTACCAGCCTGAGAGCTGAGCAGAGCCAGTCTGTGTGAGGGACTGGAGATTGTGCTGAGACCAGCCAAGTGCAGAGCAGTCCAGAGGCTCTGTGTGAATGAAGGAAGCATGCTAGCTCCATGCCGGTGCCGAGGTCCGAGGTTGTGATAGCACCTGGTGGGGAAGCCGTGGCTGAACCCGGTGGATACTGGTCCGGGCGTGGGGTGAACCACGTCCGGGAAAGGAGCCCTTGGGGGACGCTTGGTGGACCCGGTACACAAGTAGCGAGACCCGGATCCGTGCCCGGTAAGACAGCGGTTCCCGTGTAACGGAGTGAGCTGTGTGTGAGTAATGCCAGGCGGGCATAACCGCTATAGGGTCCGACTAGGCAGTCGGTAAAGGACCCGTTGATGTATGTAGGGGCTTAGGCAATTGCCCTGAATGTAAGATGATGACCTATGTAAGAACATTGTATAATAATGTGGGGAGAAAGTGACCCAGCCAGTATGGATGATGTTGGAGGCGTTCCGTCCCTGTGGGACGAGAGGGAGGCTTGCCCTGCTGCTTGCAGAGGGTACCCGTCCCTCAACCACGGCCTCTAATGGTGTGGGTGTGCCTGTGGTGCCAGACACAGGGGTAATAGGGCTCCTAGTAGATAACGGACGAGGTTCCCGTGTACTATGGTTTGCCAGTCCCTGTAATGGGCCATGGAGGAGCCACAGTCCATGGATGATGGGCTGTGAGCGTGTGGAAGAAATGTATGTGATCCATGGACGTTTGAATGATGGATCACACATGGTATGTAAGGCCCGGTCAGGCAGGAATCCTGACTACGGGGTAATGTTAGGTCATCAAGCTGGGTGACTAAAGCCAGGCGGCAGGTACCGCCATTAGGACCCACAGGGCCCGTTGAGGCGTATGTAACGAAGGTCAGAAGCAGGGGTTAAAAGGGCTCCTAGAGTGGGGACACCATGGTTGAACCAGGTGGACGCTGACCTGGACATGGGGTGAAACATGTCCAGGAAGGAGCCCCTTGGGGATACATGACATGCCCGGTACTCAGGTTGCTCAATCCCTGTTATGAACCCGGAGGGGTCATTGTCGAAGTATAACAAATGTATTTATCATA
The DNA here is from genome assembly GCA_033576535.1 of Allobates femoralis. Classification (NCBI taxonomy): domain Eukaryota; kingdom Metazoa; phylum Chordata; class Amphibia; order Anura; family Aromobatidae; genus Allobates; species Allobates femoralis. The sequence continues at coordinate 342,757,389 of JARQOC010000005.1, read as the reverse complement.
AATGTACTGTAAGATGTGTAAGTAGGCCGGAGGCCGTAGCTACCACGGGAGCAGTTGTTAGAGCTCCAATGGGGAGAGAGGCGTGGTTACAGGTTATTGTGAATGTATATGTGCAATGTTCTATGTAATGTATGATGTATTTATGTAAAGTGTTTAGAATCAATGTGATATGTGTCCAACATGCTACCCGGGTTATGTTATTATATGTGAAAAATAAATTGGTACACATTGGTTAAACTTATAAACACGTGTTTTGTCGTTATGCAAGCGGGTTCCCCGATTGCTACCTCACAATATATATATAAATAATGTAATGCACATACATATACACATATCTACTATATAATCTCCTAATCGTGCCTGTCTGACGCCAAATTCGCGTGCCAGCGCCAGGGAGCCCATTGGCATCAACCAATGAGCGAGGAGTATGCAAAACAGCTGCGGGCATTCAAAATTTGCGCCAAGCTGAAACCCGGCAACAGCGGCGCATTGGCGCCGTTGTCGCCGGGATACACGCTTCTGGCCGCGGCAATCGTCGGGAGATCATCTGGATTTCGAAACGGTGGCCTCAGCGCGCGTGACCCAGCCAGTCATCTCCCAGCTGGCGAGCCGTTGATCTCTGTGCAGCAGCAGCTCAGCCGCGGCCACCTGCTGCACAGAGGTCCGCGGTGAGCCAGCCGGGAGATGACCGGTGTCAGCTCCCAGCTGCTCGCAGCAGCACTGCCCCATGCAGCATTCAAACTGCGCGCAAAGCCGCGCCGCGGTACTTTTCTGATTGATTACTGCGGCTGCGGTTTGAATGCCGCGTCTCTCATTGGTCGCTGCGACCGACCAATCAGAGGAGCGGTGCACGCCAAGGCGCCATATTTAAAATACTTCTAAAATAATTTTAAATATGGCGCCATGGCGCGCGACACTATTCTGATTGGCTGCCGCGTTCAGCAGCGACCAATCAGAGGAGCGGCATTCAAACCGCGCGCCAAGCACATTGTATTTCAAATAAATTTATTGTTCTTTATTTTATATATACTAGATGGTGGCCCGATTCTAACGCATCGGGTATTCTAGAATATGTATGTAGTTGACATACTGTGACTGACAGAAGTTGTTTAGTCAACGTGAGTGAACTACATACACATATATATTTATATACTGCGTATATGTGTATGTGTATGTGTGTGTTGTATGTATATATATATATATATATATATATATATATATATATATATATATATATAGCAACACTATGGTATATGGCGGTACATTACAGCACATGTATAGCAGCACTATAGTATATGGCGGTACATTACAGTACATGTATAGCAGCACTATAGTATATGGCGGTACATTACAGTACATGTATAGCAACGCTATAGAATATGGCGGTACATTATAGTACATGTAGAGCAGCACTATGGTATATGGCGGTACATGACAGCACATGTATAGCAGCACTATAGTATATGGCGGTACATTACAGTACATGTATAGCAGCGCTATGGTATATGGCCGTACATTATAGTACATGTAGAGCAGCACTGTGGTATATGGCGGTACATTACAGCACGTGTATAGCAATGCTATGGTATATGGCGGTACATTACAGCACATGTATAGCAGCACTATAGTATATGGCGGTACATTACAGTACATGTATAGCAGCGCTATGGTATATGGCAGTACATTATAGTACATGTATAGCAGCACTATAGTATATGGCGGTATATTACAGCACATGTATAGCAGCACTATAGTATATGGCAGTACATGTATAGAAGCACTATGGTATATGGCGATACATTACAGTACATGTACAGCAGCGCTATGGTATATGGCGCTACATTATAGCACATGTATAGCAGCACTATGGTATATGGCGATACTCTGCTCCCCACGGCCCCCCGCTCCTCCTGGCCCCCGCTCCTCCACAGTAAAAGTAAATTTCAAACAATCCTCAGTGAGGATGCTCACTTGTCCGCCGCCTCGCTCCACCTCCGTCTTCTAGGTCCTACAGGCCTTTAGGACCTGTCGTTGACTGGGAAACCCATCAGCTGATTGGTCACATGACCGCTAACTGCCGGGGGGGCAGGATTGTGTCGGGGGGGCAGGATGGAGCGAGCGGGGCAGGATGGAGTGGGAAAGGGGGCAGGATGGAGGGGAATGGGGGCAGGATGGAGGCAAAGGGGGGCAGGTGGAGCGGAGTGGGCAGGATGAGAGCGGGCAGGATGGACGGAGGCAGGATGGTGGCGGGGGCAGGATGGAGCCGGAGGAGCAGGATGGTGGCGGGGATGGGGGGCAAGGATGGTGGGGGGGCGGGGCAGGATGGAGCGGGCGGGGCAGAATGGAGCTGGCGAGGCAGGATGGAGCGGGCGGGGCAGGATGGACCCAGGGGGGGCAGGATGGAGGCAAGGGAGCAAGAACAGTGGTGGGCAGGATGGAGCAAGCGGGGCAGGATGGAGCGAGAGGGTCAGGATGGAGGCGAGGGGGCAGGATGGAGGGAGGGGCAGGATGGAGGCGGGGGGGCAGGATGGAGGCGGGGGGGCAGGATGGTGGCCGGGGGGATGGTTCAGGATGGGGGGACAGGATGGTGGCGGGGGGCAGGATAGAGTGAGTTGGGCAGGATGGAGCCGGAGGAGCAGGATGGAGCCGGTTGAGCAAGAACAGCGGGGGCAGGATGGTGGCGAGCGGGGCAGGATGGTGGCGAGCGGGGCAGGATGGTGGCGAGCGGGGGCAGGATGGTGGCGAGCGGGCAGGATGGTGGCGAGCGGGGCAGGATGGTGGCGAGCGGGGCAGGATGGTGGCGAGCGGGGGAGGATGGAGGCGGTGGGGCAGGATGGAGGCGGTGGGGCAGGATGGAGCCGGAGGAGCAGGATGGAGCCTGAGGAGCAGGATGGTGCCGGCTGGTCAGGATGGTGGCGGGGTGGGGGGGGGGGAGCAGGGCGGGATGAAGCCGGCGGGGCAGGATGGTGCCGACTAGGCAGGATGGAGCCGGCAGGGCAGGATGGTGGGGGGGGGGGGTAGGATGGAGCCGGCGGGGCAGGCTGTTGGCGGGGGGTGCAGGATGGTGGTGGGGGTGCAGGATCGAGCCGGCAGAGCAGGATGGATGCGGGGGGAAAGCAGGATGGATGCAGGTTGGCAGGATGGATGTGGGGGGGGCAGGATGGATGTGGGGGGGCAGGATGGATGCGGGGGGGTAGGATGGATGCGAGGGGGGGCAGGATGGAGCCGAAGGGGCAGGATTGAGCCTGGAGGAGCAGGATGGGGGGAGGGGGCAGGATGGAGCTGGCGGGGCAGTATGGATACGGGGGGCAGGATGGAGGCGCTCCTCCTGCCCCCTCTCTCTCCGCGGCCCCAACTCCCCCTGCCCCCCTTCCCGCTCCTCAATAGTGATAAAAATAAAAAAAATCCCATAAGGATGCTTGCCCTCCGCCTGCGCGCTCCACCTGTCTTCTAGCTCCCAGGACAGTACCTGTCGTTGCCTGGGAAACCGATCAGCTGATCGGTCATATGACCCCAGTTAGCAATCATGTGACCGATCAGCTAATCGTTTTCCCAGGCAACGACAGGTCCTCAAGTCCTCTAGTAGCTAGAAGACAGGTGGAGCGCGCTGGCGGACGGTAAGTATCCTTATGGGATTTTTTTATTTGTATCACCATTGAGGAGCGGGGGGGGCAGGGAGAGTGAGGGCCGCGGGGAGCTGGGGAGCGATGGTGGCAGGAAGAGCGGATTGGGGCAGGAGGAGCTGGGGTGCCGCGGGGGGCCGCAGGGAGCGCGAGCAGCAGGAACGGGGGGTTGTGAGGAGAGACTGTGTATCCCAGCTACAGCGGCGCTAAACACCGCTGTAGCTGGGCAGCAAATGGGCGCGAAATTCGAACGTTTAATTCTCGCGCCTATTTGCATAGTCTGTGCTGGAGGCGGGCGCCAATGAGCGGCCTGTGTCTGGCGCGCGATTTCAGCGACACACACTCAAAAAACCCTTAGACAATTATATAGTAGATATATATATATATATATATATATATATTATATATATATATATATATATATATACAGTGTTGGCCAAAAGTATTGACATCCCTGCAATTCTGTCACATAATACTCAGTTTCTTCCTGAAAATGATTGCAATCACAAATTCTTTGGTATTATTATCTTCATTTAATTTGTCTTCAATGGAAAAACACAAAAAAGAATGAAGCTAAAAGCAAAACATTGATAATTTCACACAAAACTCCAAAAATGGGCCAGACAAAAGTATTGGCACCCTCGGCCTAATACTTGGTTGCATAACCTTTAGCCAAAATAACTGCGATCAACGCTTCCAGTAACCATCAATGAGTTTCTTACAATGCTCTGCTGGAATTTTAGACCATTTTTCTTTGGCAAACTGATATTTGAAGGGTGCCTTCTCCAAATTGCCATTTTCAGATCTCTCCACAGGTGTTCTATGGGATTCAGGTCTGGACTCATTGCTGGCCACCTTTGAAGTATCCAGTGCTTTTTCTCCAACCATTTTCTAGTGCTTTTTGAAGTGTTTTTGGGTCATTGTCCTGCTGGAAGACTCATGGCCTCTGAGGGAGACCCAGCTTTCTCACACTGGGCCCTACATTATGCTGCAAAATTTGTTGGTAGTATTCAGACTTCATAAGGCCATGCACACGGTCAAGCAGTCCAGTGCCAGAGGCAGCAAAGCAACCCCAAAACATCAGGGAACCTCCACCATGTTTGACTGTAGGGACTGTGTTCTTTTCTTTGAATGCCTCTTTTTTTCTCCTGTAAACTGATGCCTTTATCCAAAAAGAGAGTACATTCTTCCAAAACATTGTAGGCTTTCTCAGGTAAGTTTTGGCAAACTCCAGCCTGGCTTTTTTATGTCTCGGGGTAAGAAGTGGGGTCTTCCTGGGTCTCCTACCATACAGTCCCTTTTCATTTAGATGCCGACGGATAGTATGGGTTGACACTGTTGAACCCTCGGATGCAGGGCAGTTTGAACCGGTTTGGATGTTAGTCGAGGTTCTTTATCCACCATCCGCACAATCTTGCGTTGAAATCTCTTGTCAATTTTTCTATTCCGTCCACATCTAGGGAGGTTAGCCACAGTGCCATGGGCTTTAAACTTCTTGATGACACTGCGCACGGTAGACACAGGAATATTCATGTCTTTGGAGATGGACTTGTAGCCTTGAGATTGCTCATGCTTCCTCACAGTTTGGTTTCTCAAGTCCTCTGACAGTTCTTTGGTCTTCTTTCTTTTCTCCATGCTCAATGTGGTACACACAAGGACACAGGACAGAGGTTGAGTCAACTTTAATCCATGTCAACTGGCTGCAAGTGTGATTTAGTTATTGCTGTTAGATGCCACAGGTAAGTTACAGGTGCTGTTAATTACACAAATTAGAGAAGCATCACATGATTTTTCTAACAGTGTCAATACTTTTGTCCACTCCCTTTTTTATGTTTGGTGTGGAATTATATCCAATTTGGCTTTAGGACAATTCTTTTTGTGTTTTTTTCATTGAAGACAAATTAAATGACGATAATAATACCAAAGAATTCGTGATTGCAATCATTTTCAGGAAGAAACTGAGTATTATCTGACAGAATTGCAGGGGGTGTCAATACTTTTGGCCAACACTGTGTGTATATATATATATATATATATATATATATATATATATATATATATATATATATATATATATGTAATATAAAGTTGAGTGAATGTATCATAGCGCTGTACAATGTACTAGCCTCACCTACTCCACATGGCCCCACCCACTCCACATAGCCAGGCTCACTCCACATACCCACCCACTCTACATAGCCATGCCCACCCCACATAGCCACACACCCCCACGTAGCTCCAACCCCACATAACCACGTCCACTTCATAGCTTCTCTCCCTCCACATAGCCTCACCCAATTTGTATATCTGCTTCTCCTAATAGCCCCGCCCACTTAATAGCTCTGAACCTTGTTATAGCCCTGCCCCTCCAGTTAGCTTCACCCCATTATGTGTGTGTATCATAGCTCTGCCTCTTTCCAGATATGAGAATCTTTTTGTTTTTATGTGCAAAATAATCATTCTATTTTGTTATAACTAAGAACAGTTAGTTACCATCCCCAGTATACCACAGGAGCTCGCAAATAGACCCCAGTATACAGCAGGAGGCCACACCCCCTCCAGTACATAGCAGGAGGCTGCACACAGGCCCCAAGTATACAGAAAGAGGCTGCACACTGCTTTCAGCATACAGCAGAAGGTCACAGAGCCCCAGTGTACAGCAAGAGAGCAGAAGACTGCACACAGCCCCCAGTGTTCAGCAGGCGTCCCATTTACTATAGCTAGTAGATATTTTATATACAGTGTGTGTGTATGTATATATAATATTTATTCACCGGTCTGTGAATTTTTCTTTATTGCGCAGATAACAGGTACATAGGTGCAGGGAGGGGGTGAGAGTTCCACGGACTATGGTGCCGTTTTGTCCTTGAAGACCTGTAGAAGCGCTGAAGTGCACCATAGTCAGTGGATCTCTCAACCCCTCCTTGCACCTATGTACCCGATATCTGCACAATAAAGAAGGATTCACAGACCGGTTAGTTGCAGCTCCTTTCTTCTTTTCCATCTAAATGTTGTGATACTGGCTTTTGAGTTGTGGCGCGTGCAATCCAGTGATTTACTGGAATTTTATGACACTTTTCTCTGCAATCGAACCTGGAATCTTTCAACTGAAGGCATGATTGCATTCAGCATCCCAGCGCCTCTAAGGCACTAGCTTCACTTTATAGCCGTAAATCCTGTTGATTGGTCCTTTTTAAACTACTTTTGCAGTAAAAATGGTCCCTCCTTTCTTTGATAAATACCTTGAAAGGTTTAGTTTCCAAAATGGGATTACTGTTGTTCTAATACCTTGGAACAGTGCAACTCTGTTATGCACAAAAATTTTATAACTTTTCAGTATTTTGTGTAAACACTTTGATGAATCAAGGAAACAGTGTGTATCTTGAAGGTAAAATTAATACTTAATTGGAGCCATAACAAAAAAACAGTACTGGTTTATGACTAATTATGAATTAGTCCAGAGCGGTTTGTAAAAAGAAAAAAAATGCTTTTTGGCCCCCAAGGGCTGTTTTCCCTGGTGGTCTCTTGTTTTTTTTCCATTGTCAGGTGACCAATAATTTAGAAAGCAGTATCTTTTTTTGAATAGTTTTATCTGCTAAAGAGAAAAAAAAATGTATAGGGGGCATAAAAAAAAAGGGCATAATCACCAAAATTAGCATGTTGTGCCTTATGCAATTCTTCATTTCCACAAAGATGTGACACACTTCTGCTGAAATCCTGTTAACAGAGCGGCGGTTTCTTTTCCTTCTTGGCTCTGTTGACAGGCTTGGGCTGCCAACATCATGCTGATTCACAATTGGCTCCTCCATTTAGGCATTGTGGCACAACAGGTAGGTAATTAGTAACTACCTGCCTGTTAAGTGCCTTTGCACATTTTTTTTCTGTTTTTTCCACAGAGTACCAGCTATTCCTTTAGTAAGGACAAAGGATTTAAAGTTTAACTCTTACTTTTCTTATAGGAACTCAAAGAAATGAGATCTTGAAAGCTATAGAGGTTTTACCTATCTTAAAGGAGAAAGTTGCCTATCTGTCAGGTAAGTTCTAAGCAATTTACTTTTATTATTTTTAGATATAAAATACAAATTACAATGAACAAACTAACAAGTGAGACTGGTACAGAAAGAATGAAAAGAAAGGAGACTGCGCCTCACCAGTTAATACCTTTTCCAATTGCTTTAATCCGTTTCCCAACAATACAACGCGACGTTTAGATCCACAAATCATTATCAAGCTTATCAATCTCTGGAGGTGCTGTCTCCTTTCTTTATATTTTTGAGTTACGAAGTCCAGAAGGACTCCCTGGTTGAGGACGTGTGCGTCATTGAGGGGATGAAGTTTATGACCCCGCATTGCTATATGGTGCTGTGAAGTCCTCTTCTGTGTTCTGTACAGAAAGAAGACTGACTTTGCAGGTTTACAGTCTACAGGACAATGTGGAACTTTTTTAAATACAGGAGGAAACACGAGAAAATTGTGCAAAATAGTTAGTTTTATTAAAAGGGTAAATTTTTATTATAAAAATTATCCAGAGAGATGTTACATGAAAAGAGTGACAACACCCAAATGGAGAAAAAACAAGATAAACAAAAAAATATAAAACAGCGAACCTTTGCTATGCAACCAGATGGTCAATGTACATATATGTATATATGTACACTGTGTTCCAAATTATTATGCAAATTGGTTTTAAGTGTCATAGGGTTTTATTTTTATTTATTTTCAATGAAACCCATTGATGGTATTGCGTCTCAAGGTTCTTTGGATAATTGAAATCAATCTCAGATATCTGGGATAATTAGTTTGGCAGGTGAGCCCAATAAAAGGAAAACTGGGTGTTCCACAATATTACGCAGGCCACAGTTTTCAAGTGACATGAGAAAGAAAAACGATGTCTATCCTGCCGAAAAAAAAACAAATAGTGCAATGCCTTGAACAAGGGATGAAAACATTTGATATTGCACGAAAACTTAAGTGTGATCATCGTATTGTGAAGAGATTTGATGTGTTCATGCAGATAAAGGCAGAATGAGGAAGGTTTTATGCCAGACAAGTTCATCAGATTAAGAGAGTAGCTGCTAAAAAGGCCTTACAAACCAACAAACAGATATTTGAAGCTGCTGGTGCCTCTGGAGTCCTTCGAACCTCAAGGTGTAAGATCCTTCAAAGGCTTGCTGTGGTGCTTAAACCTACTATTCGCCCACCCCTAAACAGTGCTCACAAGCAGAAACAGTTGCAGTGGGTTCAGATATACATGAAGACTAATTTTCATACAGTCTTGTTTACTGATGAGTGCCGAGCAACCCTAGATGGTCCAGATGAATAGAGTAGTGGATGGTTAGTGGATGCCACCATGTCCCAACAAGGTTGTGACGTCAGCAAGGAGGTGGGGGAGTCATGTTTTGGGCTGGAATCATTGGGAAATAGCTGGTAGGCCCCTTTAAGGTTCCTGAAGGTGTGAAAATAACCTCTGCAACATATAAAAGGAGATAAACTCATGGTGTGGCCACCATCTTCCCCTGACCTCAACTTTATAGAGAACCTTAGGAGTATAATCAAGCAAAAGATCTATGAGGGTGGGAGGCAGTTCACATCAAAACAGCAGCTCTAGGAGGCTATTCTGACATCATCCAAAGAAATACAAGCAGAAACTCACCAGTAACAAAACACAATATTGCACAATTTTACTGCAACAAGTAATGTTCCCCCACAGGGCTTGATAAAACGACACGATCTCAAGCTGAAAGAGCATACTATTAAGGGGATAAGGCTGCTTTCACATTGCGATTTTCTTGGATGTGGCTGTTGTAAAATTGACAGCCACGGATCCGATTTGGCCCCCAATGTATCCCTATGGGCAACGGATCTAATCGGATTTGGCCTTATTGCCATCCGATTTGTGTCGGATCCGTTTTGGTTCAATTTTTTGCTGTGCCCAAAATCAGAGACAGCTCCGATTTTGGGCACAGCAGCCAAATCAGACCGAATCGGTTCCGACCCATTCCGCAGCCATTAACATGGGGGCCTTTGGAGCACAGGTCCGAGGAACGATCAGCTGTCAGACCCGATTTTACTGTACTGAACATGCTCAGTACACTAAAACTGCTGTGCGCCATCTAAATTAAGTAAAAGAAAAGGGTTAAAAATAAAAACTATTCTCACCTTCCAGCAATCCCCCGATGCCTCCAACAAGCTCTGGATAACTACAGGACCTGGCATTACGTCACAACTCGATCAGCTGATCGGGTCACATGACCGGTTACCGCGGTAACTGCGGTCATGTGACCTGATGACGCTGACGGGTTTTGATTTAACGGTAGGTCCTGTAGTCACCCGGACCTTGCTGGAGGCGTCGGGGGATCGCTGGAAGGTGAGAATAGAGTATTTTTTATTTATTAACCCCTTGCTTTTACTTAATTTCACTTCCGCAATGTATGTATATACATTGCAGAAGTGAAAGTGCCCTGCTGCCTCCTGTCATCTCTTTCTGTGTCCGGACCTGTGAAAATCACGGCCTCCCACACAGAAATAGGTTACCTCTGACGCCGTCCGTTCCTGTCCGTTGGGTCCTGCAAAAGTAGGATCCCACGGACTGGAAAAATAACGTGATGCGAAACCAGCCTAAGAACAATGTATCTCATAGGATCAGGGCTCATCAGCAAGAGAGGATGCAGAGTTATGTACTTGGATTACAAGCCGGTCCATATGACAAACAGAACAACATACTGTATACCTCCCATCGTATGTTTCATGAACTTGGGACTGTTGCTAGCTTCATTAGGGAGAAACTGGTGTCTCACATAAAGGGGCTTGTTTGTATGGCCACTCAGCTCACAGCTGACCACTCACAGCTGATCTCCATGTCCATCGGCGGCACATGTGCATTCATTCCCCCTGTACCCGGAAGACGTCCGACAATCCCAGTGACGTGATTGTGCATGCGCTGGCACACGACAAGTGTTGCCATGATGCTCGGGCCCTCGCATCACTGGATGTCGGGCCAAATGCCGGGAGCGAGTGCTCAGAACGTGCAGGCGCAGTCAAGTGCCTATGCCACAGGTGTCAAGTAAATCCTCCTTGGGCAAGTCCATAGGACCTGGCAGTGCATCATCCAAACTCCACCTGTGTTCATCACATGATCAGCCGGCTCTGAGGAGACAAGCAAGTGATTTCTACTAACTCAAGGAGTGTAAAATATCCTCTCTTCACACAGAGGTCTGATGATAATCAACCTTATGGACCCTATTTCCCTATACGTTTAATCTGGTTGTGTGGATTCGTGCACAACCTGGAAAGGTTAGTGTTCATTTAATAGAACCACATTGTGGTGAAATTTAGTAGTGTGGCGCAACAGTGCTGTTTTTTTCTGTTTCATAAGTAAACCCTCCTAGAATTCCAACTCCAGCTACCCTTTCAACTCTAAACAATAATAATTGTCATCAGATCTTAATTTTTTAGCAGCAATACATTAATATACATAGAAATAGGGGCGGGAGGGGGAGCGGAAGGAAAAGGAGCCAAAATATAATTGTCATAAGTTGTAAAAATCCTGTTGAAGCCTCTGAATGTAGATTTTCGAATGCACATGCCTTGCTGATGCGAGGACATGGAGATCAGATGTGAGCGGTCACATGACCGAGCTGAGTGGACATAAAAACAAACTGCTTCATGTGAGACACCAGTTTCCCCCTGATGAAGCCAGCAACAGATCCTAGTTCGTGAAACGCACATTGGAGGTATGTCTTCTGTTTTTCATGTGTATCGGAGCCTGTAATCCAAGTACATAACTCTGCAACCTCTCTTGTTGATGAGCCCTGTTCCTAATATGAGAGACATTGTTCTTGCACCTTAATAGTATGCTGTTTCAGCTTGAGAGAGTGTAGTTTTATCAAACGCTGTGGGGGAACAATTACTTGTTGCAGTAAAATTGTTCAATATTGTGTTTTGTTACTTAAAGGGACACTGTCAGGTAATTTTTCAGTATGATACTAATATTACTCTTGAATAGTGCTTGGGCAGACCTTTTAAAAATATGTAAGATCATTATTGTACCGTTTGTAGTTTCCATGTTATCAGCATTGTCAGACCCTGCAGAGAGCTGCTGCATTAGTCCTGTCCCATTATAAGCAGAGACGATTAGTCCTGTGCTGTGTAAACGTTCCATATAATTATTCACTCCCTCTCAGCAGCTCTCTCCTCCCTCCTCCCTTTGCTAACAGTGCAGTGTCAGGTTTCACTTACAGATCTGTTCAGTTGATATCGCCATGGTGGGAGAGAGCTACTGCAGGTCTGCCTGATCTAGACTCCATTTGTTTCTGTAAGGCTGCTTTCACACTGGGGTTTTTTCAAAAATGCGGCAGTTACGGTAAAAAACCCTTCATCTACCGCATTTGCCGCATAACGGCCACACTTTCGGCAAGCCCCATGCATTGTCTATGGGGCTTGCGGTATGTGTGCGGCTTCGGCTGACCGAGTTTTTATTCGCGTCAGCATCTGCCGCAACTGCCGAAACCGCACTTGACGCGGCTGCTGCACACTTGCCACAAGCCCCATAGACAATGCATGGGGCTTGTCGCAAGTGCGGCTGTTATGTGGCAAATGCGGCAGATGCGTTTTTTTTATCGTAACTGTTGCATTTTTGAAAGCCCCAGTGTGAAAGCAGCCTAAAGCAGATATCCTGCTGTGCTGTGCTAGTTTGTGTTGTAGCTCATCTCTTGTGATGCTGCACACAGAGAGCAGAAAGGAGAATACAGTCCCCCCACTGATCTCTTGTGTTGTTATGTGACATGCCTATTCATGTATAGGGAGTGGACAGGAGAGAACTAAGTGGATCATTCACTGAGAGTGACAGATGGAATGAATCTCTTTATTTGCAGTTTACAGAAGATATGAGGGGAATATACATAAAAGAAAATACATCAATAGAGAGAGTTTAGAGGGAGGAATTAGAAAATTATATCAGTTACATGTGGATTTTTGACCTGACTGTTTTCCTTTAACCCTTTCTACCACACGGTTTCATCGATGGTGCTAAAAGACTACAGGCTTTTTATCTTTTTGACAGCGCATGACCGTGCGCACCCATTCACGCCCATATGTGATCTGTGCGCAGGCGGATGCCTGCGCACAAATCGCACAGTCTCGTCCGCACCAGGGACGTGACATGTTGCATTCCTGGTGCGGACAAGATTGTGTGATTTGTGCGCAGGCATCCGCCTGCACACAGATCACATATGGGAGTGAATGGGTGCGCACGGTCATGCGCTGTCAAGCCTAGCACCGTGCGCTCCCATTATAAAGATAGGAGCTGGCGGCCGCTGCGGTCACATTGCGGATCCCCTCTGCAGAACGCTGCGGAGGGGTCCGCAAATGTGAACCCAGCCTAAAATGGCTTGGTCTAAGGAGCTAGGCCCATTGGTAGCAGGTTCCAGTTGTACTGTAAAGAGATCCAGATGCAATTTCCGGGACCAAACCTGATTTTGATCCCTGTTCCAGATGTGTTCAAAGCAGCAGATGTAACAGCAATCAGTCATTTGTGAGGGAATCCATGATTTACTTGACAGATACACAGGAACTGTACATATGATCAATGGAAAAAAAAACAAGACATCATAAAATGGCTGCTGTAGCAGAGAGAGTAATACAAATCAAGAAACACTACTTATATATGCTTAATAAGATGCCCTACTTATCAACTGAAGATCTTGTTCTTGATGATCATCCAGAAAGTGAGATTTAACATTAATTTGCTTCATTGTTGGGCTAACACTTTCCATTTAAGCAAGTACAAGACATCCCTGATTGTCTTAAAATTAGTGATGGGCAAACCCGCCGATGTTTGGATTCAGCCTGGCCTTTTTTTTTTTTTTTTTTTTTTTAAGTTCCAATTTCGGGGCCAAAAGTGACTTGAACTTGAGTCCTAACCCTGAACATCGAACTTTTAAAGTTATGAGATAGGGTGGGGGAGCTGTAAAAAGGCTGCTCATTAACTTCTTGGATATAAACTGCACTCTGCCTTCAACAGCCAATCTCAGATGCTGTCACAGAGAATTGGCATCTGTGATTGGCTGTTGGAGTAACCTGGAAGCTGCCCATACCTTCTAGAATGCTTTTCAGATTACACCAGCAGCCAGTCACAGACACCAATTCTTTGTGACAATGTCTGTGATTGGCTGTTGAGCCTCTCACCCATTGACTGACATCAAAGTACTGTAAAAAAATAGAATTACAAAAAAATGACAGAGCTTTGCTGTATTTTTGATTATTAGCGCAGATAAAGCGCACAGCTACTGGCTGCCTCCCCCAGCTGCCTGGCTGTACCTTGGCTGGCAATCAAAATAGAGGGATGCCCATTGTTTTTTTTAATTATTTAAATAAATAATACAAAATGTGTGGGCTTCACCCTACTTTTGATTGCCAGTCAATGTAAAACCCATGCAGCTGGGGGCTGGTATTCTCAGTGTGGTAAGACCCCATGCTGAAAATTGGAGCCTGCAGCCATTCCTGAAAATGGCGCATTCTTTTGTAGCACCATTTTCAGGCACTTTACCCAGCTCTTCCAGTGGCACTGGTGGCAGTGGCATACTGGGTAATAAAGGGGTTAATGCCAGCTTTGTATTGGCATCTGGGACTAAACCCAAGATTCATAATTCAGATATTCAGGTTTGCTACATCGCTGCGAGCAGACGCACGTTTGTTCACTGCAACTAGCAGGCACACACTGACACCCAGGTGCCATGAGAAAGGTCAACCAAGTTCACAGCTGAGCCGTGTCAGCTGTGAACTTGGATGACCCAAATGAACTGCATCACAGCACCTAGATCCCAGCCGTAAAGTGAACGCTTCTCTAGCTCATGGCTGTTTACACTGCGATGATGCAGGTCATTGTGGTCATCCGAGTTCATAGCTGACGAGGCTCAGCTGTGAGCTTTTTTGTATCAACTAAAAAACACACAGGGGAAACGTACAAAGTGGGGAAGAGATACATTTAGCTTCAGCAGATCCAAGCAGCAAACCAGCAGGCTCCAAGAAACACTGCTTTGATCCTAGAATCAATCAGGAACCCCTGAGGCTATCACGAGCAGAGCATCTTGGGAGTCAAGGGAAATATATAGGCAGCTCCAAGGTAAGGAATCAGCTGGGTCCTAGTGACCTCCAGCTTTAACTAAAAGGGAAATGCCTCTACAGGAGGACCGGTCGGCTGGGGACATGAGTTATCTGGACTCTTTGCTGATCTGCAGTGGTGGTTTTGCTAACTGAGAAACTATCTCAATAATAGAGGGGCACACAATGTATGCTCTGTTAAAACTAATACAGCTTTAGACATGTGCAGAGAGGAGGGAGGGCTTTTATTTTTTGCCCCCTACTTCCATTTCTCTAATTTTTCATTAACGTTATATTTGTCATCTCTTTTTCAATTTAACAAGGGTAATGTTGACTTCTTATGTGTAAGTTCTGGTATGTGCTCTCCCTCTTCTTTTGTTCAGGGAGGATACGATGGTCTTAAAGACAATGAAACTACTGCAGCCGGATATATTATACAACTGCTCTCATTAGAGGGTGGGGCAGTGGGGGGCAATGTTTGATGCCATTGATCTGTCACATTCTTTAGGATGATTATGGGTATAATATGGTTTACTTATGACGGCTTAACTTGGTTGTTACCAAATTACTGCAAGTGACTTGAAGTTCGGCAGGAAGGAGGGGGGGCAACACGGGAGCTGGGAAGTGTACTTGTATGCGAGAAGATCGAGGAGAAGGACTTCACCTGGAAGATGGGGCTGGGATGGGAGAACCCATAGCTCTCATGGAGCATGTACGAGAGGGAGGTTGGAGGGGGGGAGGGAAGGGGGGAGGGAGGGAATTGGCAGTGGGAAAGATAATGACAGCAGAAGCAGCAACTGGTTATGTGTAGAAATTGTGATTAACATCGTATTATGGGTACTTTTAGAATTATGAGCTGGAACGTCAGGGGCTTGTCGGAGAAAACTAAGAGGGCAGCGATTCTCAAATGTGCTCAGGATCAAGGAGCCTTGGTGGTGTGTCTCTTAGAGACTCATTTGAAACGCGAGAAGACTCATGTTCTTAATAGAAGATGGATACAGAGATCGTACCACTCTACTCTCTCCAACTATGCCAGGGGGGTGTCGGTTTTGATTAGTAGATCCACGCCTTTTGAGGAAATTGATGTCTATATTGACCCAGAGTGGCCATTAAAGGGGTGTTCTATGGACAACTATTATGTATAGTGGCAATGTATATCCCCCCTTATTCTAGCACACAAATTAGAGTGATGAGGGAATTTGCAGAAAAAGGAAGGGTGCTACCGTTGTTAATGGTTGGAGATTTTCATAATGTAGTGGACAGTTTTTGGGATCGCAATAAGAGGCAGGCTAATGTACGGGAGGGCAGCATGACAGTCTTTGGTAATCTTATAAAGGAACTAGGTTTGGTTGACACATGGAGGGCTAGGAACACTGGCAAGAGATGCTACTCCTGTCACTCTGCTTCGCATGGCATGCTGTCACGTATAGATCTGGCCCTGGCGGATAGCTGGGCTGATGGTGTGATTGGGGAAGTACGATACCTACCTCGGGTGTTATCGGACCATAGCCCTATCGTTGTATGTGTCAGTTATGGGTCTCGGAGTGGAGTGATCAGGGAGGGGTGGAAGATGCATCCGGTTTGGCTGCAGCACCTTAATGTTCAAAAGATAGGGGAGGAAGTGGAGGAATTTTTCACACTTAATGAGGGGAGTACGGATAAGTTAGTGGAATGGGATGCCTTGAAGGCCTTCCTGAGGGGGATCTTGTTCAGAGATATATGTAGACGTAAAACACTAACTAAGTGGGAGGAATTGGAGAGTTTGGAGGCATTAGAGAAAGCAGAGGAAGCCGCCATAATTGATACTACAATGGAAGCACAAAATGATCTTAAAACAGCTCAGGATCGGGTGAACAAGATTCTACTGGATAAGATGGCGAAAAGGCAGGCGTTTAGAAAGGCTGAATTTTATGCTGAAGGGGAAAAAGTGGGACACCTGCTGGCTGTCATAGCAGCGTCGCAGAATGGCACTACACATATTCATGAAATGGTGGATGGGGCTGGGAGGACGGTCACGAAAGTGGAAGACAAACTAACCGTCTTTACAAGCTTCTATAGTGCACTCTATTCCTCGGAAGGGAGGGTCGTGGATGGGGAGATAGATAATTTTCTGGAAATGGGAGTGCTCCCTAAGTTGAATGAGGAAAGCAGAGAGAGACTGGAGGCCCCCATTACAGAGGAGGAGATGACACATGCTCTGCATGGCATGGCAAATGGAAAAGCCCCAGGCACTGATGGTTTACCGACAGAAGTGTATAAGCAGTTTTCAGACCTTTTACTCTCTAAACTGCTACGGGTATTTGAGGAAGCCAATAGGAAACGACTACTGCCGGATTCCATGAGGAAGGCAATGATAGTGGTAATCCCGAAGGAGGGAAAGGACCCCAAGATACCCGAGTCATATAGACCAATTTCATTGTTAACTACCGACGTTAAAATACTGGCAAAAGTATTGGCTACTCGACTGTCTGGGGTTGTCTCCTCCTTAATACATCCGGATCAGTCGGGGTTCATGCCCAGTAGATCTACAGCGACCAACATATGTAGATTGTACCTCAATCTCCAGCTGCAGGCCGATTAACGTGGGAAGTAGAGTAATCGCTTCACTAGACGCCCATAAGGCGTTCGATAGTGTACAGTGGAATTATCTGTGGAGGGTTATGCAGCGGATGGGGTTTGGGCCGCGATTTATGGAATGGGTACAATTGCTATACTCTCAACCTAGGGCCAAACTTAGAGTAAACGGGGCGGTGTCTTCATCTTTCCAACTTGCTAGGGGAACTCGACAGGGATGCCCCTTGTTGCCCCTCCTTTTTGCCATAGCAATTGAGCCGCTGGCTGCGGTTATCAGGAAGAAGCGAGAGATCAAGGGATTCCAATATGTGAGGTTGGAAGAGAAAATTGCTTTGTATGCTGATGATCTCCTGTTGTTTCTTGGAAATCCAGAGGGATCATTGAGCTGTGCCATGCAGATTATTGAAAGTTTCGGTACAATATCGGGATTGAAGATTAATTGGTCCAAATCTGTACTGTTCAAAGTAGATCGGGGAGTGGAGTGGTCAGAGAGAAATGTAGAGGCGAATAGGTTGCAGTGCACGGAGGTATTTAAATATTTGGGGGTGCAGGTTTCTATGCCTATTTCAGATTACTTGAATGTCAATCTTGTGCCTTCGGTTAAAAAACTCCGAGAGAAGATAGAGGTTTGGGTTAAGTTGCATTTAACGGTGGTGGGGAGGATCAACCTTCTTAAAATGATTATAATGCCCAAATTACTTTACATCCTACACAACGCACCTATCTGGATTTCCAAGAAATGGTTTAGGTCACTAAATAGTTTGTTTAGAACCCTGGTATGGGGCAAGAAACAGGCAAGAATTCGATTAGAGATACTTCAAAGGCCTAAAGACGAGGGGGGTTAGCGCTCCCGAATCCTGAATTGTATTTCTTAGCGGCTCAAAGCCAACACTTTAGGGGATGGGCATGTCCGGGGGGGAAGGGGTCCATACAGTATCTCCTGGAGCACTGTATGAGTGATAGACCAGTAATGGAAGGCCTGGAAGGGAGGTCTATGAAACGGCTGGGAGGCGCCAGTCCCACGCTGGACCTGATACAAAGTGTTTGGGATTCATTCAAGAAGGTGAGAGGGATACAGGGACTAACCAAGTATACGCCCATATGGAATAACAATGGTCTTCCTGAGTTACAAAAAATTGGGACTATAAGAGAATGGGATGCCAAAGAAATAACTCGGATGGATCAAATTTTGGAAAATGGGAATATGAAGCCATTTCAACAGTTGCAGGGAGAATTTTTACTATCGGGCACGGAGTGGTATCATTATGAACAAGATAAACATGCCATTAAATCCCAGAGGAATACACAAAGTATGAAGGTGGAAGTAGACCTGGTCCTTGATTATGTCTGCCAGGAGGGGATTACCAGAGGGGTTATCTCGAGCACATACAGGGATCTCATGCACACAATTTTGCTTCAGTTTCCACTGAAGGCAAGGGAAGGCAGAGCTTGGGCATATTGAGAACGATGTATGGGAGACCATCTTGGAATATATTCCAAAGCTCTCTTTAAGTGAACCTGCAAGATTGTCACATATCTATGTAGTCCACAGGGTTTATAGATCCCACTACGACTGTATAAAATGGGGCTGTGGGAAACCTCTGCATGTCCTAGGTGTGGGAGTGACGGTGCGGGTATACTCCACATGATGTGGGAATGCCCCAGGTTGTTGGCCACATTCTGGTCTGGAGTATTGGATATGATTGGAGGGGCGTACGGATGTGTGGTTCCTGGAGATCCTGTTACATGCTTATTGGGGTATGTGGAGGAGATTCCAGTTGTGTCTAATATGAAAATAGCCATTGCAAGGTTATTCTACTGTGCTAGGAAATTAATTGCGCAACATTGGACTGGGACTGACCCTCCTACTAACGAGGAGTTTTCCAAATGAGTGGAGTATATCCTACAACTAGAAAGGGGCATCTATGAAAAGAGAGGGAAGCAATCCCTACATGACATCATATGGGGACCATGGATTCAGTTTAATGGATTGTGAGATCTGCTGTACGTTCTGAGACGTGTGCGGGTGGGAGGATGAGCTGCTGACGTGGGAGGAAGCCAGATTAAGGGAAAACAACATATACCATATTTTTCGCTTTATAAGACGCACCTGTTTATAAGACGCACCCCCAATTTTGGTAAAAAAAAAAGAGAAAAAAAATAATTTTTAATGTTAAATGGGGTCCGTCTTATAATGCCAGTGTCCGTCTAACAAATCATATAGGGTTTATGTCCCACATAGCCCCCTCATCCTATTACATGGTCCTTCATCCTATGATATAGCCCCCCATCCTAGAATTAGCCCCCTTAATCTGGATATGGCACCCTTATATTGGATATAGCCCCCTTGTGCTGGCACACGTCCCCCAGTGATGGCAGATGTCCCCCATTGATGGCACACGTCCCCCAGTGCTGGCACGCAACCCCCGAGCTGGCGCACAACCCGCAGACCTGGCACACGTCCCCTTTTGCAGGCACACGTCCCCTATTGCAGGCACACGTCCCCCATAGATGGCACACGTCCCCCATGGATGGCACACGTCCCCTATTGCGGGCACATGTCCCCTATTGCAGGCACACGTCCCCTAGTGCAGGCATACGTCCCCTATTGAAGGTACACGTCCCCTATTAAAGGCACATGTCCCCTATTGAAGCCACACGTCCCCCATGGATGGCACACGTCCCCCATGGATGGCACACGTCCCCCATGGATGGCACACGTCCCCCATGGATGGCACACGTCCCCCAGTGATGGCACACGTCCCCCATTGATGGCACACGTCCCCCATGGATGGCACATGTCCCCTTGTGCTGGCACACGTCCCCCATTGCAGGCACACGTCCCCCATTGCAGGCACACGTCCCCCATTGCAGGCACACGTCCCCTTGTGCTGGCACACGTCCCCTATTGATGGGACACGTACCCTATTACAGACACATGTATATTCCCATGTCCTGCATACCGCCGCCCCACATAATACACCCACCCCCTCCATATGCTGAGCCCCAACCCCCCCCTGTAATATGCTGCTTCCCCCTCCATTAAGAAGATGGTCCCTCGCCCTGCACTCCCCCAGTCATTAATATGCCCCCCACGTTGGCCAGCAGCAAATGAAATAAAAAAAGCCTCCTTCCTCACCCTCTGGCGATAAGCGACAAGCTCACAGCGTCACCGCTGACTCCCGGTCTCCATGGTGCTTGGCTTCTTCCGCTCATGTGATCGGGCATACAGCGATGACATCATCGCCCGATCACATGAGCGGAAGAAGCCGAGCACCATGGAGACCGGGAGTCAGCGGTGACGCTGTGAGCTTGTCGCTTATCGCCAGAGGGTGAGGAAGGAGGCTTTTTTTATTTTATTTGCTGCTGGCCAGCGTGGGGGGCATATTAATGACTGGGGGAGTGCAGGGCGAGGGACCATCTTCTTAATGGAGGGGGAAGCAGCATATTACAGGGGGGGGGCAGCATATGGAGGGGGTGGGTGTATTATGTGGAGCGGCGGTATGCAGGACATGGGGGGCATATGGAGGGGCTGCAGAGAGAGCGGGAGATCTCTTGCTCCCGCTCATTTAATATGCACTGCTCCCTGCCGTCCGTCTCTCAGTGCAACTTCAGCACTGAGAGGTGGACAGCGGCAGTGCATATTAAATGAGCGGGAGCAGGAGATCTCCCCGCTCTCTCTGCAGCCCCGCAGCCAGCCCACTCCAGCCCCGGACATGCTGCAGAGCTGCCCCCCAGCCTCCCCTGCAGTGTATAATCCGTATTCGGATTATAAGACGCACCCCCCACTTTCCCCCAAAATTTTGGGGAACAAAAGTGCGTCTTATAAACCGAAAAATACGGTAGTTCTTTGCTGCATTGTTTGTGAAGGGAATGGAGGGAGGTACTGCTGCCGAGGGATGGGGAGGGTGGGGGTGGGGTTCATATTAAAATTATTGTATTTATGCCATGCTGAATTGAAATTACTGACGTGTGTTTATCAAAAGTTCAATAAAGTATTTAATTTAAAAAAAAAAAAAAAGGGAAATGCCTCTTAAAGCGACAGACATTTTTTCTTTAGGGTGTGGACTGTTTGGCCAAACGCTGGGACCTCCTGCGAGTGACCTCTACAGTCTCGTCCGTGCCTCCTGACACACCCTTGACAATACTCCCCCCATTCTACAAGTGGTCTCCGGACACTCAGGACCAGGCTTGTCAGGATGGGAGAGGTGAAAGGCACAGACCAGCGTGGTGGTGTTCACCTCTGACGCTGGCACCCACATCCTCTCCTCGTGACCGTAACCCTGCCAGTGCACCAAATACTGAAGGGAATTCTAAATTCCCATCCACACAGAATGTTTCGGGCGGCAAAGGAGACGGCTCAGATGAAGGCACATATGGTTTGAGGAGAGATCTATGAAACACCTTGTAAATTCTGAGTGCTTGGGGCAACTTGAGACGAAAAGCTACAGGGTTAATGACGGCAGTTATCTTACAAGAACCAATAAACCTATGTCACAGCTTCCATGAAGGCACCTTCAGCTTAATATTCCTGGTAGACAACCACACATAGTCATTCACACATAGGTCCAGACCTATACGTTTGTATCTGTCACCCAAGAGTCTCAAGTTACTCTGCACCCCCTGCCATACAGAGGAGAGAAGAGGCAAATCGGTCCTCCTCAGGAACTCACAAAGAACCTTTACCACTAAATTTACCAAACTGAGGAGGAAACCCATATGCACTAAAAAATAGTGACTTGCCGGTTGACTCCTGGTGACAATTATTTATGGCAAATTTGGCTAAAGGTAAACAGGAAGCCCAATTCCACTGTTTTTCGGAGATAAAACACCGAAGATAAGTCTCCAAATTTTGATTTTGCGCTCAGTCTGCCCATTAGACTGAGCATGGAAAGCAGAAGAATAGGACAACGTTACCCCTAATCGAGTACAAAAGGCTTTCCAAAACTTGGAAACAAACTGAGTATTGCGATCTGAGACCACATCGGAGGGAACCTCATGAAGTCTCACAATCTCACTGACAAACACCTGTTCCAGTGTCTTGGCATTAGGAAGTACAGGTAGTGCCACAAAGTGTATCATCTTGCTGAACCTATCAACCAAAACCACCGTTTTGCCTGCAGACACAGGGAGATCCGTGATAAAATCCAAAGACAGATGTGTCCATGGTCTATCGGGAATGGACAATGGCATGAGAGATCCAGGCGGATGGGTATGCGGAACCTTAGCGTGTGTGCAAACACTACAAGCAGACACGAAGTTAGTCACGTCCTTCTGCAACCCTGGCAACAAAAAACGACAAGACAAAAGATCCAAGGTAGCCATACTACCCGAATGACCTGCCTGTACAGAGACATGATGTTCTTTAATTACCTTGAGGCGCAAATCAGGCGGTACAAAGAGTCTCCCCAAAGGGCAGGAGACAGGGGCACCCCCCTGAGCCTTCAACACCTCCCCCTCCAAATCTGGGTAAAGAGCCGAAACAACTACCCCCTCCTGTAAAATGGAAACGGGACTCTCTTGATTACTACCACCCGAGAAACTACGTGATTACACATCTGCCTTCACATTCTCAACCCCCGGACGGTAGGTGACTGTGAAATGAAATCTTGTAAAAAAAAAAAAAAAAAAACAAGGACCATCTGGCTTGCCTGGGGTTGAGACCCTTGGCAGATACAAGGTAAGATAAGTTCTTATGGTCAGTGATAACAGTGAAGGGATCGACAGCCCCCCCCAACCAGTGACGCCATTCCTCAAAAGCCAACTTAATAGCCAAAAATTCTCTATTACCAACATCATAATTTCTTTTGGCCGACAATAATTTTTTGGAGAAAAAGGCGCATGGCAACCATTTACCGGGAAAAGGCCCTTGTGACTACACCGCCCCACCCCAATCTCTGATGCATCCACCTCAACAAAAAAGGGCTGAGAAAGATTGGGCTGACAGAGGATAGGTGCGGCAGCAAAGCATCTCTTCAGGGAAGAGAGACCTGCCAAGCGGAGTCTGACCTCTTAGAAAAATCTGGCCTTTTCTTAGTCATGTACGTGAGGGGTTTCACAATTGCAAAATAATTCTTAACAAATTTACGGTAGAAATTGGTAAACCCCAAAAAACATTGCAATGCCCTCGTGTTTTCTTTATTATCCCAGTCAAGCACTGCCTGGACTTTCTCTGGATCCATCCGAAAACCTGAAGGTGACAACAGGTACCCCAGAAATTGGACCTCCTGAACGGCGAAAACACATTTCTCCAATTTAGCATACAGTTTGTTGCCCTGTAAAATCTGTAGCACCTGTTTAACATGAAACTGATGTGTCGCCATATCGGGAGAGTAGATCAAAATATCATCCAAATAAACTACCACAAATCTACCCACCAAATGATGGAAAATACAGTTAGGGCCAGAAATATTTGGACAGTGACACAAGTTTTGTTATTTTAGCTGTTTACAAAAACATGTTCAGAAATACAATTATATATATAATATGGGCTGAAAGTTCACACTCCCAGCTGCAATATGAGAGTTTCCACATCCAAATCGTAGAAAGGGTTTAAGAATCATAGCTCTGTAATGCATAGCCTCCTCTTTTTCAAGGGACCAAAAGTAATTGGACAATGGACTCTAAGGGCTGCAATTAACTCTGAAGGCGTCTCCCTCGTTAACCTGTAATCAATGAAGTAGTTAAAAGGTCAGGGGTGGATTCCAGGTGTGTGGTTTTGCATTTGGAAGCTGTTGCTGTGACCAGACAACATGCGGTCAAAGGAACTCTCAATTGAGGTGAAGCAGAACATCCTGAGGCTGAAAAAAAAGATAAAATCCATCAGAGAGATAGCAGACATGCTTGGAGTAGCAAAATCAACAGTTGGGTACATTCTGAGAAAAAAGGAATTGACTGGTCAGCTTGGGAACTCTAAAAGGCCTGGGCGTCCACGGATGACAACAGTGGTGGATGATCGCCGCATACTTTATTTGGTGAAGAAGAACCCGTTCACAACATCAACTGAAGTCCAGAACACTCTCAGTGAAGTAGGTGTATCTGTCTCTAAGTCAACAGTAAAGACAAGACTCCATGACAGTAAATACAAAGGGTTCACATCTAGATGTAAACCATTCATCAATTCCAAAAATAGACAGGCCAGAGTTAAATTTGCTGAAAAACACCTCAAGAAGCCAGCTCAGTTCTGGAAAGGTATTCTATGGACAGATGAGACAAAGATCAACCTGTACCAGAATGATGGGAAGAAAAAAGTTTGGAGAAGAAAGGGAACGGCACATGATCCAAGGCACACCACATCCTCTGTAAAACATGGTGGAGGCAACGTGATGGCATGGGCATGCATGGCTTTCAATGGCACTGGGTCACTTGTGTTTATTGATGACATAACAGCAGACAAGAGTAGCCGGATGAATTCTGAAGTGAACCGGGATATACTTTCAGCCCAGATTCAGCCAAATGCTGCAAAGTTGATTGGACGGCGCTTCATAGTACAGATGGACAATGACCCCAAGGATACAGCCAAAGCTATCCAGGAGTTCATGAGTGCAAAAAAGTGGAACATTCTGCAATGGCCAAGTCAATCACCAGATCTTAACCCAATTGAGCATGCATTTCACTTGCTGAAATCCAGACTTAAGACGGAAAGGCCCACAAACAAGCAAGACCTGAAGGCTGCGGCTGTAAAGGCCTGGCAAAGCATTAAGAAGGAGGAAACCCAGCGTTTGGTGATGTCCATGGGTTCCAGACTTAAGGCAGTGATTGCCTCCAAAGGATTCGCAACAAAATATTGAAAATAAAAATATTTTGTTTGGGTTATGTTTATTTGTCCAATTACTTTTGACCTCCTAAAATGTGGAGTGTTTGTAAAGAAATGTGTACAATTCTTACATTTTCTATCAGATATTTTTGTTCAACCCTTCAAATTAAACGTTACAATCTGCACTTGAATTCTGTTGTAGAGGTTTCATTTCAAATCCAATGTGGTGGCATGCAGAGCCCAACTCGCGAAAATTGTGTCACTGTCCAAATATTTCTGGCCCTAACTGTATCATTCACAAAGTGTTGGAAAACTGCAGGGGCATTCGTCAGACCGAACGGCATCACGAGACTCTCAAAATGGCCCTCAGGGGTATTAAAAGCAGTCTTCCATTCATCCCCCTCTTTGATTCTAACCAGATTGTAGGCCCCCCTCAAATCCAAAACTTGGAGAACCATTTAGCTCCCACAATCTGACTGAACAAATCCGCAATCGGAGGGAGGGAATATGGATCACGGACCGTTATCTGATTCAATTCCTGGAAATCTAAACAAGGGTGGAGGCCCCCAATCTTTTTTTTTTAAGCAAAAAAGAATCCTGCCGCGACTGGTGAAGATGAGGGTCTTATATGTCCTTTCTCCAGACTCTCAGCAATGACATCCTTCATTGTTTGTCTCTCAGGACCAGATATATTATATAGCCTGGATTTGGGCAGTTTAGCTCCAGGAATGAGGTTAATAGGACAGTCGTATGCACGGTGAGAGGGCAAATCCTGACAACCCTTTTCTGAGAACACATCCTCATACTCTCATAGATATGCAGGCAATGACACAGCAGACACAGCAGCAAAAGATGTATTCAAGCAATTCTCCACACAGAAATCACTCCACTCCACAATGTCTCTGGACTGCCAATCTACCACAGGATTATGTTTAACCGAACATGGCAGGCCGAGAACAATGGGAGCAGGGAGATCCTCCAGAACATAGCAAGAAATTGTCTCCTGATGTTGGGGTGCAACCTAAATGGGTTTAGACAACAAACTGCAGGTAAGCCCATGAGTCGTTACAAAATGAGCTTCCACCATGCTGACCCCTGCTCCACTATCCACAAAAACAGAATTTTTTTTCGTTTTGCTCTCTGGCATCACCTTGGCTCTCAGGAGGAACCGGGAATTACACGTGGAGTGGAAGATACACACACCTCCTGCTTATTTACCTCCACACGACCCATGGTAACCTGAGTCCCAGATATTCCACTCCGTTTAGGAACAGAGGGATAGGCTCCAATAAAATGGCCCCTTTTAACACAGAGAAAACGGACCCCTTTCTTTTCCTTGGTAATGCCAGGAGAAACTTTGGAGGCGGTCGCTCCTCCTAGTTGCATGGGTTCATCCACGCTCGGGAGAGACAACTCGCCCTTTGATTGCCCACCTGGCAATAGGGCACTACCTTCTGAAAGGTTCTCGGAGAAAGTGGTTTACCCTTTCTATCCTGAAGGCGTCTATCCATATGTATAGCCAAAGACATAGTAGCCTCCAGAGATTCCGGGGTCTCATAAACCGCCAGAGCATCCTTCAACCTTTCTGAGAGTCCCTGGCACAAATGACTTCTGAGGGAAAGATCGTTCCACTTAGTGTCCGTAGCCCACCTACGAAACTCAGAACAGTAAGTCTCTGCTGACTGATTCCCCTGTTGGAGGTGACGCAACTTGGATTCGGCCAAAGAGACAGTCAGGATCATCATAGATGAGCCCAAGAGCATAAAAAAAAAACCTCTACAGACTGGAGACAATCAGTCATGTGGCAATGAGAAAGCCCAGAATTGGGGATACCCCTGCAACAATGACACAATAATTTCCACACGCTGCTGCTCATCTCCAGAGGAATAGGGCCAGAGCCTAAAGTATAGTTTACAGGCTGCTTTAAATACAGCAAATTTGTCTCTGCCTCCTGCAAACCTGCCTTGGAGGGCAATCTTAGGTTCAGGTCTGACCTGCCCACCCGCTGGGATCCCCACCACAACATTATGCAGCTGCTGGCCCTGCAAGGACGACCGAATGTCTGCACCTCCAGAGACAGTCTGGAGCTGATGGGCCAGAGCAGACACAGGATTCATGAATAGAAAAGGAAGAAAGAAAAAAAAAATCAGTTTCACCCTTTTCATTTAATTAAGGTGCGGCTGGTGATGTCACGCTGGGTGTAGGGTGACACCCAGCACTGGACAACAACAGGATGAGGGGAAGGAGTCCCAGATGCTAAGGGCAAAAAGGGGGGATGGTCTCCACCAGGATACCTATTCCCTGACTGTCCCTGGACTACCACTACACGTATCTCAGAGCGGGTGAACGCTAGTCAACCCCGCTAGCAACTAGAAAACACACAAGGGAAACATACAAAGTTGGGAATAGATACACTTAGCTTCAGCAGAAACACTGCTTTGATCCAAGAATCAATCAGGAACATCTGAGGCTATCACCAGCAGTGCATCCTGGGAGTCAAGGGAAATATATAGGCAGCTCCAAGGTAAGGAATCAGCTAGGTCCTAGTGACTTCCAGCTTTAACTAAAAGCCTCTTAAAGCGACAGACATTTTTTCTTTAGGATGTGGACTGTTTGGCCAAATGCTAGGTCCTTCTGCGAGTGACCTCTACAGTCTCATCCGTGCCTCCTGACACACCCGTGATTCTTAGCTTCCAGGACACCCGCAGCACTCCCCATTTGAGAGCCAGGAGCCGCAGAAGAGGTAGCAGTATCCAAGCGAGAGCCCTCACTGCAGAAACACGGGTGTGAGAGAGACGAGAGGTCAGGCCTGGTTTCATACACATCAGACTTCAGGACAAGGGATCAGGACAAGAAGGCCTATCATGCACTCGGTGTGGAAATCCTGAGGTGTATCCTTCAACCCTGGAAGTGTACCTGCAAACCACCAGTAAAGGTACAGAAAAGACTTTCCTGTGTGTGTGTCCATTCTTTCGGCCTGTCCCTCACAGCAAAGACTGCGCTCCACTATTCCACCATTATTCCCTTACAGCCCTGGGGACCCCACTCCTCCTGTAGGGAGTCACACCACCTTGCTGCCGCCCATCACTCCAGAGGCCCCAGCGGTGCCGGTGCCATCATTGGATCTACAGGTGGTGTCATGACATTCATCTATAAACTTTTATCCCTTGGGCACCACCACCTGTGACATCCTCCGTGCCCAACCGCCCGAGATCCGAGTACCCCGACCCTTGTGGGACCCGACAACACCACCACCAGGGCCACTGGACGAGTTGGGGTACAGCACCAGAAAATGACCCTCTTTAGAATGTGCCATTTTCTGGGGTGGCTGCGAGCTGGAAACCAAAAATACAGTGAAGCCCCACATCAGTTTTTTTTTTTTTTAATTTTTTATACTATGTCATGAAATTTATGAAATAATTAAATAGGGTCTCCCTATATTTTTAACCTTCAGCCAGGTAAAACTAGGCAGCTGAGGGCAGGAGCCTGTATCTGCCTGGCTGGCATACAAAATTACAGCAAATCTGCACATCGTGTTTATTTTTTTTTTCAATCGCTGTATTTGTTGGATTTTTAGACACACATTAGTTTCCCCCAAATTGTGGGGAGAACGGGGGTGCGTCTTAAAATCAGAAACTTTAAAAAAAAAAAAGCACAAAAAGCCATGTCAGATACCAAGTGGAAAAAGTGCAGTATCCAGCACCAGAACTATGGATATTTAAATAATTTTGTCCAAAACCTGTGTGCTAGCAAAAGTCACATTATAGTTTATTTATCTAAACAAAAACACCATGAAGCCACTTAAAAACAACAGCAACAACCTCACGAAGAAGTGTGAGTACACGTACGATATTCCATTGGTATTTACCATATGTCAATATTACAAGAAAAAGTGCTATTGCATGCAAAATTGTACATAATATTGTCAGATTTTGTCAAAGTACGCATATAAAAACTGTGCACATCATTGTGTATGAACATATGTGGTACAATCATAGTTAGAGATACCAATATAGCAGTATACATATATTACCCCTATATCTATTGAGTACAATATGTCACACCTCCTGATGCAGTGCCTTGCATGGCACGAAACTTGTCGGGGTTCTGAGCCATATTCCTGCTAGATCTTTAATCCGGTCTCCATAATGGGTAAGTGCCTTGATCCCTGAACCTCTGAGCTTGTTGTAGGTTTTTTTTTTTTTTGTGTATGGGCTGCACTGCTGGTTAGATTAGGGCCAAAGGTGTAATCTACACCACCCTCTGCCGCAGATGGTCTTTCGCCTTTCCTTTTCTTTCAACTGCTTTGTTATGTGGCATTACCTTATCCATTATGGTCCCTTTACACGCCGCTACAGAAGGTTGAAAACAACCGGGTTACAAAGACAAATGTATCTTGCACCGTCAAATCAACCCGAGGTAGCGGCGTGTAAACTAAGTTGTTGCCACCCGTCACTTTCGAGATGTTGCATCCCTGGTGCGGGCGGGAGTGTGTGATTTGTGCGCAGGCATCCGCGTGCGCACAGATCACTAATGGCGGGCAATGAGAGCGCACGGCGGTCTGCAAGCATCTGCAGACCGCCGTGCGCTCCATTATAAACATAGGGGCCGCGGTCTGCATGCAGATGCTTGCAGATGCATCTGCAAAACGCTGCAGATGCATCTGCAAGTCTGAAGGCAGCCTCAGAGCAGTGCTCTAAAAGAGGTTGATTTCAACCCATTGGTAGCGGCCTGTAAATAAGGAACAGGAGGGTTTTTTGCGAAACTTAGGTATCTACCTGGGGCGTGACACAGCCTCCGGGATACCGCGCCCCATCAGTGATCATTGGTGGTAGCTCCTGCGTTACGATTGGCTCTCCCCTCACCGGGCGCCATCTTGTATGAGCTGTCACTTCAGCACTAGAGATACGCGCCGTATGCACAATTTGAGGCATTACTCCAATTATACTGCCACAGAATTGCGGAAGGCCAAAGTACTTGACGTTATGGTCCTATGTAGTTGAGATTCTCATACCACATACAAAGGAAGCTTGCTGTACACAGCGCACATGCATGCCGTACGTAGCGCCATGGTAGCATTTACATTAGATAACGCACAAGTGTTGTTCCTGTGGCGCCCTGCGTGCACTATATAGTGTGCATATTCTCACACCACATACAAAGGGAGATTGGTGTACACAACGCATAAGGTTGCAGTACGCAACACCCTGGGTTCTTGGACTGTAGGTGCCACAGAAGTGTTTCTGGCATGTCACTGCGCGTACGGCGACTTAGATTTTTGGAACGCTCCACAAGCGGCCATAATGACGTCATGACGTTTGTTTCAGTTTCACTCTGCCTGCAAGGTGCTAGACCCTCCCCTGCACACATAGCGGCATAGTCATGGCTGCCACACAACGAGCACCAACGTGGGGGATGGCGGAGTTGATAATCTTCATTGACCTGTGTGACCGCTATGATTATTGGGGCCACCATCACCACCGGCACCCCAGGCTGCGCAATCGCAGCACCGTCAGGCGGATTCAGCGTTCCCTGCTCCACAAACTGGGGGTGGTGAGGGATGCTAAACAGATCCAGAAAAAGATCTCTGATCTGAAATTCAAGTGTCCAGGCCGCATTGTGGACATCCAGGCCAGGATTGCCAGGCTGCGTGGTGAGTAATTGATGTCCCCGAACACACACCTGCACATGTACATGTACCAAACTACACAGCAATTTCGACAAACATATTAGAAGGAGAGTGTGTGCCACAGCGTGGCCACTGCAATGTGGTAACATATATTCAGCCTTACTTGGAGGGGGAGTATATGCATCCAACATGACCTTTGCTCCTCTAGGTTATGCTGGAAATACATAAGCACACAATCTATATGTTGGCGAAGAATGTGTTTAAACTTGGTAATCAAGGATGTGTCATTTTATTTACAAATACAGATGGTGAGGATTCTTCATCTGAAGAAGGGCACCATGCCCCACCCGCAGGTGGCCCAGCAACACCACTGCCACATGAGGCTGCTGTGCCACACTCGCCCCCTATGCCTTCACGGGCACCAGGGCCTCAGGAGCCAGACAGCCCATCACCTCCAGGGCCAGAGGACGTTGAGGAAGTGGCCTTACCAGCAGGGCCGGAGGACTATGACCACCTTTCCTCAGATGGCTGGATGGAGGAGGAGGAAGGGCAACCTTCACCACCATGGCCACAGGAGGCCGAGTACCTGCCAGCACCTTATGGGCCGGAGGAGGGTTCTCTCTCGAGCCCAGGCCCTCTTTTGCTGGAACACCATATCATGTGGCCACAGAGCCCCAGCCCTGGAGTCACACCACCTCCCACTGTCGCGAGCTCCGTGGGAAGCCCTGGGTTGGCCATGTCCCCAGAGTCCGAGTTGGCAACAGACAGTGACTATGCTGGTAAGTGTTTAAGTTGGCCCCATACACCCTGCACACTGTAATCACTGTTGTGTGTTTTCACCATCACGATGTTCACACACTTTGTTTTCATCAATGTTTATCTATTTGTGCAGATGGCGAACGTGCTGGGGCTGCTGGATGGAGCTTGAGCCCATCACTATCCCCACCTGATGGTGATGATGAGCTGGAGCCAGAGGGTAATGAGCAGCATTATTTGAGTCATGATGATCCATGCCCAGCGACTGTTGTGTAGTAACTTGTTTTTACCCTCCCCAATACAGGTGTCCCTACCATGGAGGCAGTCATCCGTGCCCACCAGGATTTTGTGTCCCAAATGACAAGGGCATACGAACGCGGGCTGCAGGACTTGGCCCGGTTGGCTGCCATGCTCGAGGCCCTACAGCACCCACATGGCGGCCTGCCATAAGCTTCATGCCTACGCCATGTTTTTTGGCCAAACATGGCCACAAAAACTCTTGTCCATGTTGGACTTTGACATACGTCAACTCTGTTGCCCTGTTGGCATTTGTTATTATCCTTGTTTTGTTAGGCCACGTTGGCCTCTTTTCTTATAGTGTCCCACATTGGGACCATGGGGAGTGTGTTGTGGCTACTCCTACCCTCAAACACAATTGTGTATATTGTGGCAAATGTGTGTCACACATGTTTGTGCCAAATAAAATTTGAAAGTAAAACTTATGTGTGTTCTTTGATGTCACTACACACATGTTGTGGTGGCCAACATGTTAAGTCCCTAACTGGGTGCCCCAGATGAGTAGATCTCTTTGAAGTCTAACTACATGTTACCAGGCCACATTGTGTTCCTGAATTGCCGCACACAATGTGTGGATACTCGCCCCTATATTTGGACAAGAAGCAGTCACACAGTAAACACAATTTGGTTCTTAGCGGGCAAATGGAAGAGTCAAATGTGTTGTTAAATTATATTTATTTATAACACCAAAAAAAAAAAAATTTGACAAAATAACACACTCCAATTAGGCCACAAGCAAAATTAATTTTTTTTCCAAACTAAGAAAGCCAAATGTGTGGCTGCAATAACCAGTAAGTCCAGACGGCCAATTCAGTGCATTGGCTAGTAGTGTCCACCATCCTCATCATCATCCTCTGTTTGCTCTGACAATGCCTCAACCTCCCCCTCTCATGGCAGCCCCGCTCTGCCTGAGAGCGTCCATAACGTCTACTACGTCTTGTAGGGGGAGTTGAGGTATGGGTCCAGGCAGTCTCCTCACACGTTGTTGTGGTTTAGCGGGCGCAAGGGGCCAAATGGTGTTCCTCTGTGGGGGCGGAATGGCACACCCCCATTGCAGGACCCCATCTGCGCCCGCATCAAGGATACGATTGAAGACCCGCTGAGCGATCTCCCTCTGCTCCGGCTCCATCTTCTCGAGCCTGTCGCTGACGTGGAGGGCGTAACTAGAAATGTGGGTCCGTTGCTCATCCAAAAGGACACGTCTGGCCCAGGTGCCCAGCTCGGTCTCCGGTGGGGCTGGTCGTCGCCTGCGCCGAATAACCGAGCTAGGCCCTGGGCCCGGACCCCCATCACTAGTTCCGTCCTCCAGCTCGCCCGCTGATGTTATTGGGCGAGCATCACCAGCGGCAGGCTCCTCCGCAATGGAGCCGGGCTGCTCAGGGGCCTGTGGAAACAAAAGGAAAAAAGAAACATAACATCAATACCACAAAGCAGCATCATTTATGTAAATTGGCCAGAGGCCAACACTATCCCCAACACCACACAACACACCAGCACCCAAACAACCAACATAGACCGGAAAGGATCAAGGCTAGGGTGCTGAACACCTGGACGTGTCATGTATACTCACCTGTGGCATCAAACTGTGCCCTAAACATACATTGGTAACATTCACTATGGTTTCAGCTCAAATTGATATGTGACCACAGGAGATGATGCTGCCTGAAATACAGTGCACGGCCATGTGCCTGAGCCAGACCTAACAAATAAATTAACAAACAATGGGCTGGCTCAAGAAAACATACACTACATGGGCCAAAGCCCACACACATGTGTGGTTTCTAAAGTTACTATATGTTGCTGGGACTGACATCAACTTCACCAAATCAGCATTGGGGATAATATGAGAACCAATACACAAATCATCCATGTTTGTTTGGTGTAACGGACATGGAGAAGGGCTGTTTGAGAAGATTTCTGATTAAACAAGCAAAGCCCCTGAGGCCACCTACCACATCAATAAATGGTTTGAAAAGAGATGAAAATATATATAGAATTGGGTTGTGGGCAACCATGCAGACAAGCACACCTGTGATGCAAACATTGTGGACCACCACCGTAACACAATTACCCACCTCCTGCGGCGCAGAGTGTTCTTGGGCAGGGCCTACAAAGGATGCTGGAAGGGGGTTGTTGGTCCTCGTATCACGCGAGCTCCCATGGCCAAGGGTGAAGGTGAGGAGGTCATAGTACCATAATTTTGGTCTAGCGACCTCCTCACCTCCAGCCCCCGACCGATGCCTCATGTAATCCTGGTGAGCCCGCGTGAACGAGGCCTGCAAGTTCTTGATTTTCTCCGCCCCCTTCGCCGCGTCCCACCTCTTGCCTTGTCTGGGGGCCAGTCAATTGGCCAGCTCGACAAGAGGCCTGTAGGCCGCTACCCGCGCTGCCTGATTCCGATACTCAGGCAGCGATGTGCGCCTCAGGCACTCATGTCCTTGATACATTGTGAGGAGTTGGTGACAAAATCAGTGGGCCAGACACACAGCCTAAGCGGCATGGGCCAGACACACAGCCTAAGCGGCATGGGCCAGACACACAGCCTATGCGGCATGGGCCAGACACACAGCCTAAGCGGCATGGGCCAGACACAGTTATGCAATAACGCATGGCAAGTAAAAAACATGTGAGATTACTTACCGTCAGTCACCACTAGCTCAATGCACATGGACGTCTGGACAGGGTCTGGTCAGCATTGGCTGATATTTATACTCACCCACACCAATCAGACCACACAAATTAGGCACATTATGAGCCTACACCTGTGAATAGCCCTAGCGGCAGCTGATTAGGAAAAATCGCAACGTCGTGATTGGTTGCGGCTCCCTGAGAAGCTGTTCAGCCCGGTGGACGTTACGCTTGCTGGCCAGAGTCATTAAGTAAGTATTTGTGGGCAGACATGGATGTAGCGGCGTGGGGGTCTGAGGCGCATGATTTGCTTGGGTAACGCAATAGACTACTGTAGCGGCCGCCCTTGTGATGTTAGTTTGGTGACTACATTAGCGTTGCATGCTGCCTATTAATTCACATGTTGTACAGACTTTGCCATATTTTCATTTACACATTTGTGTGTTTGTTTCCATTCACCATGCAGGATAATGGCTACTGGAATGTAGACTGTAATGTGGTACAGATGTGCACAGCAATGAATATATCATACTGGTTGGGCGGAACACACACTGGGACCAACATGGCTAGGATCAGACATGGCTTTGAGGTGTGACGCTGCAGAGATTGAGCCGATGTGTATCTCCCCCTTGCAAACACATGTGTGACGAATTCCCGACTTGAGTCATGTGTAATCTGGTTCTTGACATCTGTGATTACTCGCCCTGCCAGGCCGTGGTATGTTGTGACTTACTGACTGTTGTTGTGTAAATAGAAATGATATGCTCCATTGTTTGTGTGACATGTATAGGCGATATATGTGGTGACACATGTTCCTTTTTAACACAGATAGGTCCAGATGTGATACTTTCTGCCAGTCAACAAAGTGTTTAAGGATGGGCGGCCCTGATCAGTGAGCACGTTCCGTTTGTTTATCGCCCACTAGTGGTTGCTGCCCTTGCATGGTTCACAAGGATGTGTGTTGTGCACACACGAGGGCTTACATCTGGTTTGCTATAGTGTGTAATCCAAATTTTGTGTGGCTTGCTTTACATGCAAACATGTCCCCATATTGATGTATGTACTGATGTTGTTTTTTCACATATACAGGTGCTGACACCAAGGATGCAGAATATACATGATCGACATGTTATCGTGGCTCTTGCGTTGGTGGAAGAGCAAATGTGGTTGATGCGTCGCAGACAACGGTGGCTGTGGAGCCGGGATTGGCTTCGCCGCCGGAAGACCCGGAGCCACATGCAGCTGGTGCGTGAGCTGGAGGATAACAATCCCAATGATTACCGAAACTACCTCCGGATGTCCGAAGACTCTTTCACCTTCCTTCTGGAGCGCATGAGGCCACTGATAGCCCGTCAGGACACTATTATGCGTCGATCGGTATCAGCTGAGGAGCGGTTGGCTATAACTTTGCGGTTCCTGGCTACAGGGCAGTCAATGACATCCCTCACATACGCGTCACGTGTCTCCCTGCCCCTGCTGAGCCGCCTGATCCCTGAGACGTGTGAGGCCATCTGGAGTGCTCTGCAGCCATCCTTCCTAAAGTTGCCACAAACAACCGCAGAATGGATGGAAGTAGGCCGAGGCTTTGAAACCCGGTGGAACTTCCCAAACTGCGGCGGGGCATTGGATGGTAAGAAGTGAGGATTACTAAACCCCCCAACTCAGGCTCTTTGTTTTACAATTACAAAGGGTATTTTAGTATAGTCCTCATGGCCCTGGTGGATGCGAACTATGAGTTCCTCTACGTGGACGTTGGAATGAACGGGCGCAACTCCGATGGGGGGGGTGTTCGCACACTGCTCCTTGGCACAACTACTAAAGGACCGTTGGGCTGAACCTACCCTGAAATGAAGAGACGACCCATCATCTCAACTTTGCGTTTGTGGCGGATGAAGCATTCCCACTTCAGGCACACCTACTGCGGCCATATCCCCAGAGGACCCTTACTTCTGAAAGACGCATTTTCAATTACCGGCTATCCCGGGCCCGCCGTGTGGTTGAAAATGCGTTTGGGATCATGGCGAATACATTCTGGGTTTTTCATACGCCTGTGCATATGAAACTGGAGTCTAAACTGGAGCGGTAGTGCTGGCCTGCTGTGTGCTGTATAACTTCCTGCGTCGTAGGGATAGGGCATCATACATGCCAGGAGGTTCTGTAGATAATGCAGACGCCACAACAGGGGAGGTCCGTCCAGGGTCTTGGTGTGATGTAGACCATGGTGTGGTGCCTCTCCAGCCGCTGAGCCATGGTCGCACTCAGCAGGAGGCCAGGGACAGTAGAGATGCTTACTGTTCCTACTTTAATGGCTCTGGTGCAGTGGGCTGGCAGAACCAGCACATCTAGTGTGGGTGATTCTGGGTGCTCCTAAAATGGTGGCCATGGTGGTAACAGCAGGGTTGCTGCACCATGTTTTTTTTTATTTTTGGGATCTTTAATTGTGTGCATAGGTTTTAGTTAGTTAGTTAGTTTAGGTTTTATTTGTGTCATGTGGGTGCTGCACACGGTATCATTTTTTGTTATTTTGGGACCCCAAAATTATATTTCTTTACAATGTCACATGCTGTTTGAATGCCCATTGTCTTTCCTTTCTGTATGTGTTATTTACTTTTACAAGGTCATGATTTCAAAGTAAAAATACAATTTTTTTTTCTTGGATCCAAATTACTCTGTGTGAGCCTGATTACTTGGGGAGGCAGGACAGTGTGATCAAGGTTTGGGTTGTGGCCAGTGCTGTCGCACACATTGGCACCTATGGATGGGTATGACACATGGGTGGCCATGAGGTATGTGAAGGTTTTTGGTCAACAGTCTTATGTGACAAATGTGTGTACATAACCCTTGCGGTTTGGTGTAGGCAGAGGGTCACCTGGACACAACACATTGATGCAGCACATCATATTGTCTGTCAGGTGGGTTTAAGTACGTAGACACACACATCATGGATATGTGGCATGTGAGCTGTGCGAGCGCCATTGGGGCTCTATTCACACATTGCTATCCAGACACACACATAGGACAACACTTAGTTTACAAAACGCACAGACTGTGTGTTGTAAGCCGCTACTGTGTGTCGCCTAAGCGTCACCTAGCACAATCGCCACATGCCGCTATGTCACAAGCGCTTAGTCCGCGTGACAATGCAAACACTTGTACTACGCACACATAGCCCAACACTGATATTTTAATACGCACTGAGTGTGAGTGTAAACCGCTCCTATGTGACGCATAAACATCCCCTAGCTGAATATCGCCACACTCCGCCATGTCACAAGCGCTTATTCCGTGCCACAGTCCGAACACTACTACGTCACGTCTCCGCCATCCGCCCTTCGCGCCGTGCCCAATCACAACACAATTGTGTTGGCGAATGGTTGTCGTTTGGGCGCGGCGTGATGGACTGTGGCACGCCTATGTGTTGTCCCTGCTGCCTTTGGTCCGCCCATATTACCTTGTTGTAGCAGCGTGTAAATAAGGTAAGGTGCTCTGCAGAAGGTAACTTGAGGCACCCGGCGGTGCATCCAGAGATAGATATAACCTTCTGTAGAGCACCTTGTAGCGGCGTGTAAAGGTGGTATCAGGTACCGTTTTCAACCGTTGGTTCGTGCTCGTGCACGTGAAACACCCGGTTGTTTCCAACCTGCTGTAGTGGCGTGTAAAGGTACCATTATATTGTTTGCAACCGGTTTGATCTTAAGCTGAGGTTTTGGCTCTAGGTTTCTTCCTCCACTTGTCTTATTTAATCGTTCCTTTCTCTGTGATCCTGTTGTCATGACCTTGTGGTTTTTTAATTGTTACCTGTGTGTTTCTCAATAAAGTATTTTTTGGAGCAAAATTACTTGTGGGATCTCCAGGTTTTCTCTAAAA
Organism: Allobates femoralis; assembly: GCA_033576535.1. Taxonomy (NCBI): domain Eukaryota; kingdom Metazoa; phylum Chordata; class Amphibia; order Anura; family Aromobatidae; genus Allobates; species Allobates femoralis. The sequence continues at coordinate 342,719,159 of JARQOC010000005.1, read as the reverse complement.
CTACTGGGTATAAGACACATATTTGAATTAGAATAAAGAACTCATTTCTGAGGTATATGTGAGTACAATATGTGCCAACCTACATAAGAGTCAGCACCGTAAACAATAAGTATGTACTAAGAGTATGCTTGGATTATCTAGGTAACCCGAACAGATGAACAGGGAGGCAAATATGAGGTGCATTACGCCGCTTCGGGCTTCCTCAGGGATATGAACTCGTAGTGTACCAAATGTGTTATATGTATTGTGAATAATTGATTAATAAGGTGTTTAGATCACCAGTTAAACATAGAATATGGTCAAACCTGTTTGTTTGCCTGCTGAAAGGAATGCACCAGCGTCAGTATGTAGTTTGATCCTTATGGTTGTTGCTGTTGTTTTTTAAGTGGTTTTATGGTGTTTTTGTGTAAATAAATAAACTATATGTGACTTTTGCTACCACACAGGTTTTGGGCAAAATTTTTTAAATATCCATAGTTCCGGTGCTTGATACTGCACTTTTTCTCCCTTGGTATCTGACATGGCTTTTTGTGCTTTTGCACGGAACTAAACAGTAATTGTTGGGCTGTGCTGACCCATTTTTTTGTTCTTTAAATACTCACCCCCTGAAACCTGCCTCTAACGTCCCTGCTCCACAGCCACAGCCATCCCCTCGGTAAGCCATGAGGGTCCGGGGGACCATATGTACAGAGTAGGGGACCATATATACAGGATGGGGGGGACATATAAACCAGGATGGGGGACATTCTGTATTTACAGGATGGGGGACCATATATTCCAGGATGGGGGACCATATATTCCAGGATGGGGGACCATATATTCCAGGATGGGGGACCATTTAAACAGGATGAGGGAACATACAGTATATACCAGGATGGGGGCATATATATAGGCTGGGGTACCATATATACAGGATAGGGGACCATATATACAGGATGGGGAGACATGTGTACAGGATGGGGACATATATGCCAGAATGGGGGATATATATACCAGAATACCCGGGTGGAGGACATATATAGCATGTTGGGGAAACATATATTCTGATTGTAAGATGGACACTGGCATTATAAGGCAGACCCCAATTAATATCAAAAATTATTTTTTTTCTCTCTTCCAACACCAAATTTGGGGTGCATCTTATAATCCGGTGCATCTTATAAAGCGAAAAATACAGTATTTCAAGGAATAAATTAAAAAAGGCTCAACTGTGTTGCGGTTTTGCTGCTTTTTAGCTGCGGATGAACACATTGAACACAGTGCATGTAGTTATGTCTGCTCTGTGCGTTTGGGCTGAGTTTTTTTGCTGTGTTTTTGCATCAAAAAAGCATCATCTACAGCTTTAGCATTGAAGTCAGTGTAATTTTCCAAAAGCTGTGTCCACATGTGCGTTTTTAGGTGTTATGTTTTTGCTGCCAATTACGTATGTGTTTTATAAAAGTCACTGTCAGGACTTCCTGTTCCTGCTCTGATGAGTGAGCAGCACGAGGTGTGAACTCCCGGGACCTGCAGCTAATCACCGGCGTATTACAGACTGGCCGTGGAACTAGGCAACCACATAAGCATCCCAAGGGCATATTCCAAGTGAGGAATATGGGAAGATGGCTCCGGAGTGCGAGGCGCAAACATGGGGAAGAGGCAGCACAATCAGAGGAAAAGGAGGATTCAGCTAAGATGGTGCTGGGCGGGAGAAGAAAAGATCAGGGCTCCCAGCACCCTCAGGGACTGGATGCCTCAGCCAAGGGGACGGCCTGGAGAGGAGAAGTGGAGGATGCCGACCCTGAATGGGACACTGTGCCTAACGCTGATAAGGCAGCTCACTATAGGCGAATAGACAGGGAAGGAGATCATACAAATGTTAAAGGGGGCTGTTCAGTCCACTCTGATGGAGGTGCAGACCGCAGACTGTCTAAGATGGAGCAGACACTGGCTGAGGCGGAGGATAAAGTGGCAAAATTAAAACAGCAAGTTTCTGAATTAACTAAACGCTCCCAGTTTGCCAGAGATAAATTAGATGATCTGGAAAACAGATCAAGGAGAAGTAACCTGCGAGTTGTGAGGCTGCCCCTATCCATCCCACACAATGCCCTTAATGACATTTGCGAGATTGAATTGCCACGCATCCTGGGGTTGAAACGCCCATGTAAAGTGGAGAGGGTGCACAGAGTTGGCCCACTGCAGAGTAATAATAGTGGACCGACCGTATCGGGCACAAAGGGCTATAATAATAATATTAATAATGCTAATACCAATAACAGCACCAGTAACAATAAAACTGAGAAATCACGCCAAGTCATAGTTAAATACTTGGAGTATAAAGACAAGGAAATCTTGCTCCGGACCTTTAAAGAGGACCTGCCACCAACCATACATGTAGGAGACGGGGCAATGCAGCCAGAACCGCAACCCTGGCTTTGTGTTATGCAGCAGGCGAGGGAGACAATGATTGGTATTAAGGAGGCGGCAGTGGGCGGATTAAAGATACAGGGGGTGTGAAATTCCCCTGTGAAGAGAACTGGCTCCAGCCTCTAGCCACCTACTATTTGGCTCCACTATGTAAGTTTCCAAAGTCTATTATCTCGGGGTACAGGGGGGGTCAAGGGATGGGGGACCCCTTGCCTGAATACAGCAGACATGCAGCATTCAGTGCTGTAATTAGATCACCTGTCTTGATACGGGGGTACAAAATTTTGCTTTTCGGGGATTTTTCTTCAGAGGTTGCCAGAAAGCGCAGAGCCATTAGCGAGGTCTGCAGTCTACTTTTTAAACGAAATGTGCAATTTCAGCTATTATACTCTGCTGTGCTAAAGTACAGAAGACCTGACGGCTCCTTTAATATGCTTAAAGATCCTAAGGAAGCGCTCAGACTTTTTACACAAAAATCATCGAACACCCACGAGAGGAAGGGAACCCTTGCACCAAGTAGGAGGGGCTCACCGGGGAGCCCACGAACGCTATGTGACACGCCAACCCCGATGACTCGCACCAGAAATTTGCCATAAATTCCGGGGTGGAGACTCTGAGCATGACCCCGAGAAATCAGAGACAACCACAAACGGGCAGGAACAGGAGAGGACGTCGTGAGACCATATTTGAGGAGACAACGGCGCCGGAGAAGCGTAGTGCCAGTCCTTAAAATACGTAGACCCTATTCTTGGAAAGGAGGAGGCTCTTTTGATATTGTTGAAGGGGAGAATCTTCTGGCACTTCACAGACTACTATTGAGTGGTTGATTTGTGACACTGTGTCCCCTCACTTTTTTTTTTTACTTTTCTCAGCGAGACATGAGACGTTGAGAGCTTCTTGGTTGCAATCAGACATACTCCTGTATGGTCCCCTATCTGTTGCTCTATGTGAAGAGGGATAACGGAGGGACGGGTGAGGGAATGTATGCCTACGGTCAAGTTTATTTTTCTTGTTATAAGTTGTTGGGTGTTAGTGTTGTTGGGGATTAATTAGCTTGTCAAAATAAGGAAGTCCATACCGCGGTGACGGCAGAGATGAAAAGTGTGGGGGATGGTGGTTTTTTTTTTTTTTAGGGAAGTTAGATTGTTACTCTGGCTGTTGATGTTTGTGCTTATCACATTAGAACTGACACTCCTTGATAGTAGGCCAACAATAAATATACTGTCACTGAATATGACGAGACTGACGTAGCTACTGAGACCAATCACTAAACAGGGTTATGGTTAAAATCATTACGTGGAATGTGAATGGGCTCAGATATAATAATAATAATATATGATAATATTTATTAATTTATATAGTGCTATTAATTCCATAGCACTTTACATACTTCAGTAATGCTGTCTCTCTTGGAGCTCACAATCTAAACATCCTATCAGTATGTCTTTCCAATGTGGGAGGAAACCGGAGTGCCCGGAGGAAACCCACGCAAACACTGGGAGAACATACAAACTACTTGCAGTTGTTGTCCTTAGTGGGAATTTAACCCAGGACCTCGGGACCTCAGTGCTGCAAAGGCTGCAGTGCTAACCACTTGAGCCACTGTGCCGCCCATATCCCCTGAAAAGCGATCTATGGTATTACATCATGTAAAGTGTCTCAAGGTTGACATAGCTTTACTCCAGGAGACACATCTTGGGCAGGACGAGATGTTCAGGATGCATAGGATGTGGGTGGGATCAGTCGATGGGTAGACTGAGGGGAGGAAAGCGGGAGTACTGATTCTGATTAACAAAACATTTTGCATAAAGTCATTCACAAAGAGGAAGATGAGAAAGGGAGATTTATGCATCTGATCTTGGAGAGTTCGGGAGGTAGACTAAGTGTATATAACATCTATGCACCGAAAGTTGCTCAAAGGGAGTTTTTTAAATCTATAAGCATAAAATCCTATTAGATACAGGAAGAAACATCATAGTGCGGTGGGGAGGGGGGGACTTCAACACCATAGTCTCAACAGGGGAAGATAGAGACAGAAGGGGAACAAGGAATGTGTAAGGTGGACCGGTTAGAGGAAACAGGAGGAAGAGGACCTCTGGAGGATTTGCTTGAACCATTGTTGTTGCATGACATATGGAGGCTTCAGCAAATTACTCATTTCTCGCAACATAAGAGCTCGTGATCACGTATAGATCTATTTCTGCTTAGAGATTCTATGGTGGACATGGTTGAAGCCGCCTCCATTGAAAATATGGTGATTCCGGACCATAGTCCAGTTGCCTTAGATCTTAGGAACCTGTATCCACGAGGTACTGACTTTTTATGGCGATTCCCTGATTATCTTAGACAATAGTAAAATTATCGGTCTATGGAGCGCTAGGGTTAGAAATAAAAGGGGAGACCGATGTTATAATAACAACCGTTTTTATTAACCCCTTACATAGGCCACAACGCGTTTCAGCAGCAAAGTGCTGCCTTCATCAGGTGGAGTAAGGAGATATAGCCAGGAAGTAATATATTTATAAAAAGCAGTGATGTGCCATTGGTTCATCAATCAATGGTTAAACGTTAACCCTATAGAGACCAGTAGTAAATCTCAATAAATGCTGGGGTAAACAAACCGCAGCAACTGGTTGACTACTTCAGAGCTGGACTCTGGCCGTTTCCTCGGATCCGTCTTTCCGTGGTGGACTGGGGAAGCTCCCCGGAGTGTGGTCGTTCCGCACTGGGGTTCCCCCTTTCTCTCTCGGGCCAAGACTCACGCGTCAAGCACCCTCTCTCAAGGTACCCTCAGGACTTCCTTTCATCTTACCTCAGGTGCAGTCTGCAACTTTCCTGTTCTGTCCTCCCGACTCTCCTCCCTCCTAGGGTATGTGCTCCTTCAATCCCCTAAGTCGGTGTGGGAGTGCTGGGATTGGGTCCCTCCCACCTGCTTCTGCATCCACCTACAGTTGGGGAAAATTACACTGCTTTCATGGGTGTAATACCCCGGTGTGACGCCTGACCATCTGGGGCGCCACATTTATCCTTAAGGGGGACCCTATTTTGTCGGATCACATCCCTGATAGACCTGTGATCATATATAAGAAAAACAAGAGCTTGCGCAATTTGGTAGCACCCAGTAACACAACACAGAGGGAAATAATTGAACAAATCTCAGATAGTTCAACATGGAGTTGTTTCTCATGTCGTACGCCCAAATGCCTGTATTGTCCTATTATCACTAATGATGTAAATCATTTTACCTCAAGAATTACTGGTGCCACTTTTCCCATCAAGCATAAATTAACATGCCGAACCACCTAGGTTGTTTACATGTTGGGATGCAAGTGCAGTCTACAGTATGTGGGTTGCACTGTGCAGACCATGCATGCCCGGCTAAACAATCACAGGCACAACATAGACGCGGTACCAATTGCATAGTGTGTCTAGACACTTTAATGCAGTTCATCATAGTGATCCCAGTTTAATGAAGATAACTATCATTGATCATATTGACAATAAAGATCCTGATCTTCTCTTTAATCTTATTAGAAAAGAGAGCTGTTGGATCTTTAAATTAGGCACTCTAACCCCAGAAGGCCTGAATATCAGTATAGATAATGTGGCTAAGGCTGGGGTCACACACACAGATATTTGTGCAGATATTGTTCACAGATCTCTGGTTGCAGTGAAATCATGGACACATGGTTCCATTTTGTGGCTGTGTACAAATGGAGCAATCTGTCCATGATTTCACTGCAACCAGAGATCTGTGAACAATATCTGCCCAGATATCTGTGTGTGTGACCCCAGCCTAAGCGCTGAACTAATATGACAGATTAGAGATCTGCTAAAAAGTTCCCTTATTATGGATCATGAGCACTCTGCTGATTAAAGATGAATATCACGCTGCGGGGTGATATTGCTGAGGATCCCCTAACAAGAGCAAGCGTTAGTGATGGTGAGAGGCATGAGGACCATGAAGCAGCTGGTGCCGTGCAGCTGACTAGTGTCACCACAGACAGTGACCTGGCGGATGGTAGCTGCCACATGATCAGCACTGCTCCTGAGGTATCAGCGGAAGATGGGGAAGTAGTACCCACAGCCTGGCAGGCTGATTGGATTGTTTTATTCCCCGGGGAGATGGCCTACATTGTCGTTGTCACTTGCAGTCAGAGTGCCCAGAACGCCAGTACCCCCTTGCCTTCGGGATGCTCCTCAACCAGAGGACTAGCAGTTAGGGACCCAGAGCAGATCCCAGAGGGTCGTGGAGAGGATGTGGCCTTAAAGTCCCTCCTGGCTGGCTTCAGGCAGCTCTGCATGCAGATGCTAGCCTAGAGACATTAAGAATCCTCGCCAGGAAGTGTTAGAAATAATCAACTCAGTTTCTTCGTTCGATAAACTCCATAGACTGCGTCTTCAGAACCAAAAGTGGGTTTTATTCGGGTAGGAAAAAATACACAGAGATGTACAGCAAAAGCAGTATAAATGGCAGGAATCTTAAATGACAGGCGCGGAACCCCAGGTGTCACACTCATGATGGATTCAGAATAATGGCTTCCCGTCTCATGGCACACCAGATGGAATAGTGTCGCCTGGCACACAAGATGGAATAGTGTCGCCTGGCACACAAGATGGAATAGTGTCGCCTGGCACACAAGATGGAATAGTGTCGCCTGGCACACAAGATGGAATAGTGTCGCCCCGCCTGTCTAAAGCAGGGCGTTTTTATACAATTTTTCTCCATAGAGGATCACTGTAACCAATGTCCCTCTATGGAAGAATTACGTAACCTGTCATAAGTGATCCCTTCACATTATTATACAACATATATTGACATGAAGAAGCACATTAATTTCATTACTAACTACATACTATACTTAATTTTATCTACACAAATTATCTCATAATAGCCTTTTTTGGACCAAGCACAAATCATAACTTATTGACATTAATCAGCTCTGTTCTTGATCATGAGAAACGTCATATTAGCCTTAAGGAATAGAATACACCGTAAAAAATAAGACAAATTCAGAACTGGCTTATGAACTGATTATAAATTTTGCTAAATGATCAGACCAAATCTAATTAACTCCATCTGTTTTCTTATACAGGTTTAGGTCATTGCTTATAGCTAGAAGACATGACATCTAGATTTCTACTAACAGAGAAAGTTTCAATAGTTATATTTTCAAGAGACAAAATGGCTGACAGAGGCCTTGGTACCCATGGCCTCCGTCTAACAAATCCCTCTGTTGTACTTATGGTAATTTGATAATTTACCCAAAGTACAAATTGGCATATGAGTCTAGTCCTAATTCTCATATATGGTATTGAGGGAATACATAATTTCGTACACTGTCTGGTCAGTAGGAGTGTTGGGAGGGACTGAAGGTACCCTTGTAAGAAGGGCCCTAACAATAGGTGTACAACCTATAAGTGAGCATGGTCTGGGAGTAGGTACCCTACCCGCACCAAGTCTCCAGTATGGTCTGATAAAAGTGGTACTATGTGTTATTACACGGGCCTGAAAGTTATTTAGTTCCTCAACATGAGCCAGATTCTTTTTGAAAAACTTTTAAACTTTTAGGTTACTACTTATTAAACACATATAGGAAAAAAACAAACAAAGTTGCAAAAAATCTACAGTAAATATCACCAACGTAAGAGTTCTTAAGTATTAATGAGTCCCGTTACAATCTTTCAAAAAAAGAAAAATTCAAAAATTGTCTTTGTTCCATGGCTGCTAAGGTCTTATTGACAGTTCAGGTGTGGGCAAATAGTCCTAAAAAGAAGCAAAGAACACAACAAAACAAAAAAATCATCACAGAAGTGAAAAAACATAAAGTGTCCGAGTCCCAAGTCCCATAACAGTCTCTGAGTCCTTTGATCCGTGGCTCTCGATCTTGTTCTGTTCCTTCGGAGCTTCCACTGTCTTCCCCCTCGATCACACTGTCCGGGTCCCACTGGATGGTGTGAGATGTCATCTCCAGGAAAACAGGCGGATTCATGGATCCCGATCCAATAGGGGACCTGAAAAATAAAATAAAAGCGCAGTATCAGTTCTCACCAGCATCACTAGAATTCTCAACTGGCAATATAACAAACTTACATTGATCAATATGAACAATTTTTTTAACACCTTTGTCTCTTGGCTTGCTAATCCTTAGCACTCCCAAAACAGTTAGGCCTATCACCTGTGTGATAACAAATGGGCCTTTGTAATTGGAATCCCACCGTCCTTTTTTTTTTCCCTAAGATTCTTAATCATGAGCTAAGCTCACACAACAAATGTGGACTCATATCAATGTTTGTGTAGGCTCTACACAACTGTACTACAGCTTGCTGCGGGCTGAGCAGCACAATGTCACTAGGCAATAAGACAGGCATCTGTCTTCCTGTCATCAGCTCAAAAAGAGATATTCCTGTTGACTCTGAGGCTACAGCTCTTATTGCCAGGCAAGTGGGCCATGATTTGTCTCACTAAGTGAGGTCCATTGTCACTTTCAATTAATTTTGGGAAGCCCCAGTGTGAAAACACATCTTTCCACAAGAGGCGGGCAGTTGTCAGGGCAGTATTGTTGGTGGCAGGCAGGGCCTCAACCCATTTTGAGAAAACATCAACAATGACCAAGGCATACCTGAATCCTCCCTCTGCTGGAGGGAATGGACCAATGAAGTCAATTTGAATCGACTACCATGGACCATCAGCCACTCTGGGGATGGCACATTTTTCCTTTGTACTAGCTGTAAGAGCACTTCCACTCCGGGATGAGCAAAGACTGAATGATTAAATTTAATCAGAGACTTAATCATTATAGTTGGGATATATAGTAACAATTTGTCATCAACCCCTTTTGTAATACAGATATTGTCCTTTATCAATGGGTATTGATTGAAGGGAGTTAAATAAAGATGCATCACCTTGTTCTCTCTGTGCCTTTAAGAGGTTGTGGAACTGAGATGCAGAAGGGTGGGGCTCCTCCCGGGGTCTTCGCGTGACAGCAGAGATAGTAGCCTGTGGATATCTGTCAACACCCATCAGGGTGGCTTCTTTGGCTGCGGAATCTACATATGCATTGCCCACGATGTGGGGGTCTGATGTGAGCTTTTGATGTCCTTTGATTTTACAGAAGGACCATAAATTTGGAAATTCTTTGCCTCTCTGCACAATTTGCTTGAGAATATCTGCATGCTGAAGCGGCTTGTTCTGGGAATTTAACATCTTCCTCTGTGCCCATACATTGAAATACAATGTCAGAGAGGAGACAACGTAAGCACTGTCGCTGAAAATATCATGGGATCAATACACAAAAGAATGACTTGCAAAGCTGCCTCTAATTCAGCCCGCTGGGTGGAAAAATGTGCAGGAAGCTTATATTGCAATACATTCTCGTTGTCAGGGAACCACAAAGCGTAACCTGTGACATATTTGCCATCGTGCCAATACCGAGCCCCATCTATGTATACACAGGGGACATTGGTTTGAAAGTCTGCACGGAAGGGGGTGGGGGCGACATGAGTCTGTTCAATTTGGCAATCATGAGACTGACCTGCATACTGCAGCAGTTGTGCTAAGTGATATTTATCTCCCACTTCTACCTGCAAATCCCTAGTCTAAAAGTCAACAATCCATTGGGCCATTCTCTGAAAATTCACACCCCAAGCTTTGCCTTTAAGCAGTGTTTTTTTAAGGTTACATGGGGGTTCTGCAGAATCAAGGTGAAAAGCCAATTAAACTGCATGTTTTAAATTTTCTAAAGCCTGCAGGGCGTCTCCCTCTATTGTGATCGTGGTAAACTCATTTTCAATACCTTTTAGGAGATCATGATTAGCAAGGCAAGCATCCTCAATAAATTCTCTGAAAAAAATTCACAAGACCCAGAAACTTTCTGAGTTCTGTGATATTGATTTGGCACAGGTACAGCTTGAATGACTGTCCCCTCTTTTGAAACTGACACATTCAAACATTTAACCTCTGGTTGCATTCAGCTGTACTCTGTCCGACTCACATTTAATATTGAGTTGCACAATGCATCACACATATTGTCAGTTTCATCAACAATTTGAGTCCATAAATTTTAAATCAAGAAATCATTGACATATTGCAGGACTTTGTCTCCGTACCCCAGGGGTTCCAATACCTGTGCCAACACCTGAAGGAAATAAATTGGACTAGAACAGGTACTGGACATTTTCTAAGGTAAATGCAAAACGGAGAGCCGACTCAGGTGTAATAGGTACACAGAAAAAGCCATTTGCAATATTCAAACAAGACACACAAAAAAAAAACTGACATTCACTCCTCAGCAGTGACATCACTTCAGGGACCGAGATGTGTTGCTGAGGGGTGTATTTGTTTACAAGTCTTAAATCTATGACCATGCGATAGCTACCATCCTCTTTTGTTTTACAGGCAGGATTGGGCTATTGCACGGGGGGGGGTTGCCTCGTACAATCACGCCCTGTTATTCCAATTCACTGACAGCAATCCTTATGTAAGGAATTGCTTCCTCAGGAATACGGTATTGGCGCTGAAAGGGTGGTAGATGGTCGCTGTCAATCTTAATTAAAATTTGCATCAGTCCGCAATCTGTACATTTTGAAACCCATAAATGAGGAAAAAATTGCACCAATTCATGTTTCAAAGCCGTGTCTGCAAAATTTATCTCAGGCATGTCATCATCATTATCAGCTGAGCACAAACTAGCAACGGTTAATTTATGACTGTGACATTTTCAACTCTGCAGCATCCATAATAACTGAACAAACAGTAGTTCCTTTGTCACGCCATAAGACCTTATTACACAAATCAACAATGATACCCAAATTAACAATGATACCCATGGCTGACAACACATCTGACCCATTAATAAAAAACTTTAATTGCGGACTGATCCAAAGTTCACACCGAATGCTCGCCTGTATACAGGAGCCCTCAAATCCCACTAAAGTTGTGGTGTCTGGCAGCCCGGGGGGAGCTGCAATTTGTGTTCTGTTACTGAAACAGAGGCTCCTGTTATCAATTAAAAAATCTTCCCAATTTTTGGTATCCTCTATCCTCCCCTCTGACATAAGGTCGGTCCATCTTGGCCTAGGGATAATTGTGCCAAGAGGTACAGGGGAACAGGGGGTTTCAATGCATCAATCAGAACCGGCAGTAGGAAGCCCCAAAAAAAATTCACCAACCTCACTAGAGGCAATTCTACAGCCCACTGCTGTCACCTCCGAGCCAGACAGATCGCTTGAAAGAGCCATTTCCTCGTCCCCCCCAGCTCCTGTATCAGTGGAGCATAAGGGTGGGAGGAATTCCTCCCGGAGGAGGGTGAGCTCTCCTCACAGCATGGATCTGTGCGCTGGGATGGACAAGGGTCGCATAATTGGGTGACGGGGCAAAAGGCTCCCGAAAAACAGGGTTAACTATCTGAGGACCATTGTACTGCTGGCATGGTTTGGGGCCGTTAACCGCTGGCTGTCCAGGGTTCTTAATAGCAGGATTTGGAGCACTGGCTCCCTCATACGGATCTCGGGACATTGTAGAGGTGCACCTGTGGATCATCCCTGGGAGCTAAATGGGAACACTTACGTCTAAGATGCCCTGATTGCCCACAAGGATAACATACAAGAGAACCCATAGAGTTCCTAGGGGCTTCTGCCGACTGGGACCAGCCCGCTTTCGGCAGTTGATTATAACCCCAGGAAGTCCTGGTCTCCTGTCCACAGCAGATGCCATTCAGGCAGGGCGATATGCAAAAACATCTGTATCATCACCCTTAGTCTAGGATGGCATTTTCCCTAACAATGGTTACCAATGCCCTAATTTTGTCCTCCACAAATTTAGCATTATGTAAAATCCCTAACTTGCAAAACCTTTCCAAGTATTCTCTACAATCTATTCCATCAGATCATAATCATCTTTCTGATCTATTCTATCAAAAAATACTTATCAAACGTTACACACCAGGCAGCCCCTCTTCTAATTCTAAGATAATTTCCTTTCCTGATTCTAAAGGATTCTACAATCTATGGATGGATTTTTCTTCCTCCTTTCTGTCTGCCTGCAGCACATGTATCTCATACCCCTCCCTTTGTGACACTACTCCCATCATTGTATCAGTAGCTGCTGTGTTCTCTCCATACACTGCTCCACTGCCCCTCCCTGTGTAACTACATTAACGTACTGTCTTTGAAGCTGTCTATCACTAGCCTGATCTGAGCTATAACTAACTTACACAAAGCCGCTATTCGGCTGCCCTTTCTGCTAATAATTTCTTCTAGCTATGGGGTTTCAGCGTGCCTGTCAGTCTGTTTCCTTAGCCACTCCATAGCGGTGGAAACACAAGGACAATTATAAAACTGCTTTTAGTATCAACTTAATGCAATTTACAGGCAAAAGTTAGATACTCACACCTCTGTAATGGAAGACACGTGCCGGCTTTGGTCAACCAAAAGAGGTCCAGCCGTATGATCAGCCTCACTCGTTACGTTGCCACACGTCTCCTTCTCCGTACCCTCGCTTTAATCACGTCCTTGTATAACTCACGTAGAGGCTCAGTCTTGGTTACTCAGAGTAGATAGGAGCGCAAACGAGAGATTCTCAGCGGCTGATTTCCTTAATGCGATTTCACGTGGCGCCACGCTTTTCATCAATAAAGGCAAAAAAAGAGAAAGAAAAGTCCATTCCTCACCCTCTCACCACTTTGGTTCACATCTTTACTTGCAGGAATCTTCTAGGTTCTTCAGAAAGGATATAGGATCTTCCCCCTTTCATCCGGGCTAGCTCGCCATCTGTTAGAAATAATCAACTCAGTTTCTTCGTTCGATAAACTCCATAGACTGCGTCTTCAGAACCAAAAGTGGGTTTTATTCGGGTAGGAAAAAATACACAGAGATGTACAGCAAAAGCAGTATAAATGGCAGGAATCTTAAATGACAGGCGCGGAACCCCAGGTGTTACACTCATGATGGATTCAGAATAATGGCTTCCCGTCTCATGGCACACCAGATGGAATAGTGTCGCCTGGCACACAAGATGGAATAGTGTCGCCTGGCACACAAGATGGAATAGTGTCGCCTGGCACACAAGATGGAATAGTGTCGCCTGGCACACAAGATGGAATAGTGTCGCCCCGCCTGTCTAAAGCAGGACGTTTTTATACAATTTTTCTCCATAGAGGATCACTGTAACCAATGTCCCTCTATGGAAGAATTACGTAACCTGTCATAAGTGATCCCTTCACATTATTATACAACATATATTGACATGAAGAAGCACATTAATTTCATTACTAACTACATACTATACTTAATTTTATCTACACAAATTATCTCATAATAGCCTTTTTTGGACCAAGCACAAATCATAACTTATTGACATTAATCAGCTCTGTTCTTGATCATGAGAAACGTCATATTAGCCTTAAGGAATAGAATACACCGTAAAAAATAAGACAAATTCAGAACTGGCTTATGAACTGATTATAAATTTTGCTAAATGATCAGACCAAATCTAATTAACTCCATCTGTTTTCTTATACAGGTTTAGGTCATTGCTTATAGCTAGAAGACATGACATCTAGATTTCTACTAACAGAGAAAGTTTCAATAGTTATATTTTCAAGAGACAAAATGGCTGACAGAGGCCTTGGTACCCATGGCCTCCGTCTAACAGGAAGCCCCCCTCAGAGACTGCTAAGGAGAGGGTATTCTGGGACCAAGGGAGGTTGTATCGGGAGACTCTGCCCTTTACACCCCAACAGGAGTGGCTTGGGGAACGAGAGCTGGTCGTTCCCTATCAATTTAGGGATGAGTTGTTGCGGATTGCCCATGAGATTCCACTCGCTGGACACTTGGGGGTCAGTAAAACCAAGGCCAGGTTGTCTCACCACTTCTATTGGCCCAAAATGGGGACAGATGTGACAAACTACTGCAGCTCCTGTATCACGTGTCAAAGAGTGGGAAAGTCGGGGCCAGCGCACAAAGCTCCCCTTATCTTTTTGCCAGTGATAGAGGAGCCTTTCCAGCTGATTGCTGTGGATATCGTGGGACCACTGGCCATACCCAGCAATTCCGGAAAGCGCTTCATCCTTACTGTGGTAGACTTCGCTACCTGGTATCCAGAGGCAATGGCTCTGTCTTCAATTAGGGCAGATAAGGTGGCAGATGCCCTGTTGGCTATGTTTTCACAAGTAGGATTTCCCAGGGAGATGCTTTCCGACCAGGGGAACCGGTTCATGTCTCGCCTAATGAAGGCTCTTTGTAAGAAAATGCAGGAGCAGCATCTGGTATCGAGCGCATATCATCCCCAAACCAATGGTTTGTGTGAACGCTTCAATGGTACCCCCAAACAGATGTTAAAAATGCTGGTTGAGTCCCAGGGACGCGACTGGGAACGTTACTTCCCACACCTGCTATTTGCTTACCGAGAGGTCCCACAGGCCTCGACAGGGTTCTTTCCATTCGAGCTCCTGTATGGCAGGTGAGTCCGGGGACCCCTTGGATTGGTAAGAGAATCCTGAGAAGAAGAGCCGAGCAACCCAGGAGTGTCCATCGTGGAGTATGTCATGCGCTTCCGTGACAAGATGCAGACCTTGACGCAGTTGGTGCATGTCAACATGGAGCAAGCCCAGGTTGACCAGAAGCATTGGTATGACCAGAACAAGAGCAGCCCTCTCGGTTATGTTGGCCCAAGCGAAGGCCAAGGGTCCATAGAGGATGTGGAGATAAGAACCTTGCTATCCACAGGCCAGTGGTCTCAGATGCGAGCATTGCTTCCAAGCCTTCCAAGCCTTCCAAGACGTGTTTACCAACATGCCTGACAGGACGGAGGTGGTGGCCCATGAGGTGGACACCGGTAATTATGCCCCACTCAGGCGGACAGCCTATCGAATTTCGGACGAAGTGCAGCACGTCATGCTCCAGGAGATCGATGATATGCTGGAGTTGGGGGTAATTAAGCAGTCCAAGAGCGCAAGGGCCTCACCTGTAGTCCTGGTGACAAAGAAGGACCAGGCCACCCGGTTCTGTGTGGACTACAGGGAGCTCAACGCTATCACGGCCTCCGATGCACAACCAATGCCACGCTCTGAGGAGCTGCTAGAGCGGTTAGCTAGCGCAAGCTATCTCTCCATTATGGATCTGAGTTGGGGATATTGGCAGATTCCCTTGAGCCCTGAGGCCCAGGAGCAGTCTGTCTTTATCACCCTCTTTGGATTGTACGAATCCACGATCATGCCGTTCGGCATGAAAAATGACTCCTGCCACTTTCCAGCGAAAGGTTAACTCCCTGCTCCAGAGACTGGAGAGGTGCGCGGTGGCGTACCTGAATGACATTGCCATCTTCAGTTCCACCTGGGAGGATCACCTCAAGCATCTGCGGCAGGTGCTCGGGCGCATCCACCAGGCAGGCTTGACCATTAAGCCAGGAAAGTGCCAGATGGGAATGAACTAGGTCCACTACCTGAGGCATCGGGTAGGCAGGGTCACGCTGAAACCAGAACCCGGAAAGGTGGATGCTATTGTGTCCTGGCCCACCCCCAGGACCAAGAAGCAGGCGGCATCCTTCTTGGGCACCGCAGGGTACTATAGGCGCTTTGTGCCAAACTTGCAGATCTCACCAAGAGGAACCTACCCCATGCAGTCGATTGGACTGAGGAATGCGAGGTAACCTTCCAGGCTTTGAAGACTGACCTGAGCAGCTCCCCTGTGTTAAGGGCGGTAGACGGCAAGCGGCCATTCCTAATACAGACTGATGGCAGTGAGTTTGGCTTCGGTGCTGTGCTCAGCCAGGTCGACTCGAGGAACCAAGATCACCCAGTGTTGTACCTCAGCCGAAAGCTCCTGCCGAGGGAGGTGGCCTATTCCACGATAGACAAGAAGTGTCTGGTTATTGTATGGGCCCTGCAACGCTTACAGCCCCCTGAGTTGGCTGAACTCCCTGTCCCGTACCAACGGAAGGTTGCTACGCTGGAGCCTCACGCTCCTGCAGTACGACTTTACCGTTTAACACCGAAAAGTCAGCGAGCATGGCAATGCCAATGGGTTATCCCAAGAGTTTTGGGGTCAATAGGTGTGCTACAGTCCGCGCTGCCCGGTCATCCAAGGAGTCACACGGGAAACAGTGTTCCAAGTAAAAGTTTCTTTATTCTTCAAAAACCGACGCGGTGTCGGCGCCCAATCCTGGCACCGTCCTCAGGACCCTGAGGACGGTGCCAGGATTGGGCGCCGACACCGCGTCGGTTTTTGAAGAATAAAGAAACTTTTACTTGGAACACTGTTTCCCGTGTGACTCCTTGGATGACCGGGCAGCGCGGACTGTAGCACACCTATTGACCCCAAAACTCTTGAAGTACCCACTATCTTGTGGAGGTGGAAGTCCAGCAGCAGCCTACAAATACTAAAACCAACGCCTTTATTCCAGTTGTGGGAGTCACAACTGGATCAGGTTAGTGCAACCTATTTACACCTATAAGACCCTATTCTTACTGAGTGATAGGGCACTATTTGCGCCTCTGTTGTCTCCCCTTATATCTTATATAGTAATGGGTTATCCCGGCGAGTAGAGCCCACCGGGATACGCCTGGAGGAGTACCGAGAGGTTCTTCCTCCAAAGCGCAGTCAAAAAGGGGGAGATGTCAGAAAAGTATGAATATGTTGCATTATTCTAAGAGGTCTGAACACTCATCCAGAGCAATCTGGTTAGTTTGGACAGGACCTGCATAGACTTTTGCTTCACCCTCCTCCAGTAGGAATCTTTACGACAAGTCGTAAATACCAAAGCTAAACTGAATGCATCTTCTCTTTTCCCTCCAGAACCTCTTTGCTTGAATCAACAGTCTTTTAATGTCAAATTTAAAAAGGCCCGTTCATACTACAAACATATAATTCATATTTTTAGATTATTCATATTTTGGCCCATTAACCGAAATGTCTTGCATATCTATGTAACACTCAGGAATCTGAGAAATTAGTTCTGGCTTTCTGAACATCATAAATATGTCATATTTGGTCTTAATATTCTCTGAATTAAATGAACGTAAACATGAGGTGTTTATCATGGATGTGGACCCACCCCATACCCAGATATGAAAAATGAAGGTTTATTAAGCATGGTGAAAGAGGAGGGTCTCAGAGGAGCTTCCAACCAGGGAGGGGAAAACTACGAGGGAGGGCTGCAGTTCTACTGCTTTTATTAAAACTAAAGCATCCATTTTGGGCTGATTTCACCCTGGGCATGGACACAGCAGGACAGTATCGCTGTGTGAAGGAATCATACATTTCTGGGGAGTGGCCCCAACCCCCCCCCCCCCCCCCCACCGGATCTAAGTTTGCCACAATGTGGCTAGATCTGGCAATTTCTTACGTTATTCCTTTTATTTTAATAACTGTCTTATGCATATCTGTCAATTGTCTCTTTTGTAATATCTTGTATATCTTTTGTAAACACTGCCAACTTTGGGAGTAAAATATTATAATTTACTAGTTTCGTTCTTGATGTTCTATGAGCGAGCTCACCACGTCCTCACTGTTCGTTTTACGCTATCATACGGGTTACCGATCCACCTGTAAGAGATCAGTGGTGGCAGCATAACGTTTTGTATTTATGTGATATTGTGGGCCTGAGGCTGTCTGGATCAAGTTATATATACGTTCCTAGCAGGAACTGGCGGTGTATATATACATCCTGCCACATCACATGTCGCAGTATCCAACATAAATTAGGGCAGCTGGGCTCCTTTCTTATCCTCTGGCAATACCGGAATTGACCAGCAGGATAAGAGGGCGCCAGAGAGCTGCAGGTCCTGACTAAGTCTTCGTAACACGACCAATCTTTAATTCTTGTTTTATTGCAGGGTTTTCATATCATATATATATATATATATATATGTTCAATCATGAAATAAACAAACCAGGGCACTGCGAGGGAACGTAGGATACTGCACATATATAAATCCTATGTTGGATAGTGTGGACACATCCTCGGACAGTGGTGCTCGCAATAGGGAGTCCGTATAATAAGCAAGTAAAGAAGCAAAAATATATGCGGCACTCACCGTGGCTGGAATCCTCTGTTTATTATATCCGTATACAGGAAAAAACAGTCATTTTGCAGACTTGGGGGGAGGGAGTGAGGAGTGCAACGACAACGGGCACCGTTTCGTGGCTGGTTGCCGCTTCTTCCGGTCGTGTCCTGGCGTGTGACGTCAGATCCTTATCCTAAATAGAGGAGGGATCTAGACGCCTCCGCCTCACGTATAGGCGGAGGCGTCTATATCCCTCCTCTATTTAGTATAAGGATCTGACGTCACACGCCAGGACACAACCGGAAGAAGCGGCAACCAGCCGCGAAACGGTGCCCGTTGTCGTTGCACTCCTCACTCCCTCCCCCCAAGTCTGCAAAATGACTTTTTTCCTGTATACGGATATAATAAACAGAAGATTCCAGCCACAGTGAGTGCCGCATATATTTTTGCTTCTTTACTTGCTTTATATATATATATATATATAAGTATATTTCAAAATGTTATAACACTGCTTAATGAAATAGTCCTAAAGCTATTGCTATCTGTTATCTGCCAGTCTTGGCAGCTTAGTAACTATGGTGTAGGTGTGTCTTCAGTCTGCATCATTATTGTTAATTAGTATCACTGGTGTGCATTAATTTGAATGTGAAAATCTCCATTTAAGGAGGTTTAGTGTGATTCAGAGTTTATGCTGTTGAAAAAGGTCTCTTGTCCGAAATGCGTGCAGTGTTTTTGGAGGGGGTGTGTCCCCCAGATTTGTAATTTTACTATGATGCACCAATAAAACAAAAATTGAAGATTGGTTGGGTGCTGGAAATTCCTTCTTCCATATTGGTGATTGGACTACAGACGTCCTTCCCTGCACCAAGCAGCTCCAGGTGAATTCAGTGAAGCAATACCCCTCCCCATTCCCCTTCATTATTCACTTCCCCTCACTGCCCTGTATGAAGATAGCAAGCCGCTACCAAAACGCTTTGTGGAGCTCTTATGTTTTAATAAAAGTTTGTTAAATCTGTACCTTTCCCCCAGTCTCCTTTTCCTTGCTCTAGCACTACACAGACCACTTTCTTTATTTTCTTTGCATCGCTGTGAGCAGACACTTGTCTGTTAACAGAGAGTAGAAGGCTCACACTGACACCAAAGTGTCATGAGAAAGGTGATTACAGTTCACGTCTTCGCCACGTCAGCTGTGATCTAGGGTGACCCCAAAAAACTGCACCTGGTAAACAGCCATAAGTGAGCGAGAGAAGCACTCACTTTACGGCTGGGATCTGGGTGCCATGATGCAGTTCATTGGGGTAACTCAAGTTCACAGCTGACACAACTCGGCTGTGAACTTGGTTGATCTTTGTCACGGCACCTGGATCACCCCGGGTGTCAGTGTGAGCCTCCTACTTACTGTGAACAGATGTGTCTGCTCACATCAATGTAGCAGAGCTGAAAATGTTGGCCGAGGAACAGACCTGTGGATTTATCATCGGAGGGTTTGTTTTAGGTTATTAAAAATTTGGGAATTGGGGATGTATTTTGTGTTTTATTACAATTAAAATATTTTTTTTCTGTGTTGTGTTTTTATTTGTTTACTAGTGATTCATAGTTGGTGGGTCTAACATAGTTGGTGGGTCTAACATTGGTCCGACATTATAAATCTCGGGCTTAGTGCCAGCTGCCAAAGCTGGCATTACCCCTATATTACCCAATCTGTCATCGCCATCAGGGCTGCTGGAAGAGTCGGGTAAATCGCCTGAAAATGGCACTACAAAAGAATACGCCAATTCCAAGGGAGGCTGTGGGCTGCGATTTTCATCATGGGTAACCCAGAATTTTTGGGCCTTACCACACTGAGAATCTTAGCCCCCAGCTGGGCTTTACCTTGGCTGGCAACTAAAAAATAAGGCGAAGCCCACTCATTTTTTTTATTTATTATTCTTTCTTTAACTGGTTAGCTGCAGTGCTAGCCACCAAATATCTATGCTATTAGATTACATGTTAAACACCTGGTGTTCAGAGAAATTATCTTTCAGTTCAGCTGCCCATGAACATTGGTTGGGGAGGTGAAATCAAGCGTGAATATAATGTGGAGATAAGTTTTTAGGGCATGGAAACTCCAATTTGGTGAAGAGGTCCATCCAAGACCATGGGTGATTTATTTGGGAATTCAGATCTAAATTTCTTGGAGATACTTTTTACATGA
Organism: Allobates femoralis; assembly: GCA_033576535.1. Taxonomy (NCBI): domain Eukaryota; kingdom Metazoa; phylum Chordata; class Amphibia; order Anura; family Aromobatidae; genus Allobates; species Allobates femoralis. The sequence goes on along the minus strand of JARQOC010000005.1, from coordinate 342,698,555 downwards.
TGTTTCTGAAGTAGGTTGCATCTATTGACCAATTGTTCTGCGTTTAGATTTTATTCATCCAAAAACGTATACAACGGGTTTCTCGGCAATGAGGCCCACAAGTTATATGGATCATCAAAAAGAGGGTCCACAATGTAAGAAATAGCTCATATAGGCGAGAGTGAATATGGATAATAATATAAAAGCAATTCAATGTCCGTATTATGGTGTTTGTTGTAATGATAGGCCATTCACAACCATCTACACATATGGACAGATTGACAATAGGTATAGAAGTCTGGGAGAACTATGTCTTCATTGAACTTAGCATAGGTGAGCAGATTGTAATGGAGTCTGGCTCTTTTATTTCTCCAAAAAAATTGTTTGTTAGGTGAAGATAATGGGGCATCAGACTGCACTGCTCGCCTGTCAGAATGATGTACCAGAGGAGTTCACTTCCTCAGGACAGCCTATACATATACAGGGTCTGTTATTTATAGCGAAAAAGGCACATGGAGGTGCCTCCTTTCATTAAAACCGCCACACCCAGTGGGCAGGAAATCAGACTTAAACACACATATACATCATAATGCACACACAAAACAATCATAAAGCATAATGGTGTATATCACTAAAAACATTGCTTATACATTTCAAAATATAAATAGAGAGAAACACAATTTTTAAAACCATATTTAATAAAAACTAGTTCAATTAATTCATTTTGCAAGCTGGGGTTATGCTTGAACCTATGGTGTTAAACCCATTAATTCTTTGTTAGTACCCTGCTGCTGCGGTTTTAAACCATTGAGCAATGGGTGGATTTGATTTGTCCTCTTTATTTAGCGGTAATTTCACAAGCGTCTGTGCAATCAAAAATATAATAGTATATAAAAGAAGCTCCGAGGCTCTTAGAATAGTTTTAAAGAAGGAATGTTCAGTATTAAAGGGATTGTCTGGGCTTTTAGTATAATTTACATGTATATCTAGGCTACAAAATGTTGACAGTTTGTAATGTACACCCTGTCAATATTTTACATAGTTACCCAGATATCACCTATTTGCAGCAGGGAACATCCACGGGGTGTGTTTGTGTTGGAGCTTTCATGGAAATGGGGAACTGGACATTATGCCCAGACTGCAACATACACGCCCCTACCCCAGTCTACAATATGCTTGGCCACCCCCAGGGCTTCTACAGGCCCTCCCGAGCCCCTAATGTCACCACCCACTCCAATTGCACACAGCAGTTCCTTCTCCACTGACACACTGTGCCGAACCCGCAGCTGTGAAGGAGATTCGGTACACTGTCAGTGGAGCAGGGGAACGCTGTCTACAATATAGTGTGTGCGCTCACCCTGTGGCCGCTGTCAGTGGAGCCGAGGTTCGCAGCCCATATCTCTGTGCACAGTGGAGCTGATGCTGTTCCTCTTATATCTCCTTTACCAGAGAGCCGGCGGCTGCGGTATAGAGAGGATCGGCTCCACCGGCTCTGTGCTTTGCTCTATGGTACAGGAGGTATAGAGAGGAACAGCATCGGCTCCACTGTACACAGAGAGCCGGGCTGTGGATCTCGGCTCCACTGGCAGCGGCCACAGGGTGAGCGCACACACTATATTGTAGACAGCGGTCCCCTGCTCCACTGACACAGTGTACCGAATCTTCTTCACAGCTGCAAATTTGGCACAGTGTGTCAGTGGAGCAGGGGACCGCTATGTGCAATGGGGGTGGGTGGTGTCATTAGGGGCTGGGGAGGGCCTGTAGCAGACTGGGGGTGGCCAGGCATGCTGAGACTGGGGGTGTGTTTGTTGAAGTCTGGGTGTAACGTCCAGATTCCTATTTCCATGCAGGCTCCAACACAAACACGCCTCATGGACGTTCACTGGCTGCCGCAAATAGGTGATAACTGGGTATCTATGCAAAATGTTGACAGGATGTATATTACAAACTGTCAACATTTTGCAGCCGAGAAATACATGTAAATGATAGAAAAAGCCCGGACAACCCCTTTAAGGGGAAGTACAGTTACTGTGCGAGATGACGAGGATGAACCCTATATAAAATGCATAGTAATTGATGGGTCAAAAATAATAGAAAGAACGGGGGTTAGAAAGGAAAAGGAGAACCAAAAAATGGGAAGCAGAGAAAAAAAAAAACACACTGAAGGTATGAATCCTCTTCATAAAAAAGAGCAGATGTTTTTCAGATCTAGAAAATACAATTCACAGTTAAAGGTGTTTGTAGCATCGTACCCAGTGCACAATAACTGGTGCTCGCACACCCTCCATTTCTAGGAAGTGGGTCAACGGACCCTGGAATCACTCCACATCACTATATAATACTATTGATAAAATCACACTAGAGTTCTGTTCCACTTTGCACAAATTATTTCAATTTTTAAATCTGACAATGACATTTAAAAAGATAAATGAACATACAATGTTTGAAGAGTTACAGGGATGGAAACCACAATAGGGTGGTCTCAGAGTGGTTAGGTTACACAGCTCAGAAAACCAATTTATTACCAGGGTCAATCTATACGTGTAAATAGAGACAATTCCCTGTATTAACCCCAATTCTGGATTTTTTGATCAGCTGTACCATAACTACTGCCTACTTTCTACACCAAAGTCACAACAGTGATTACATAGTGAGAGGGTCAATCTAGTAGGGATGACTAATCCTGTCCATTATATTGCACATTGAGACCATGACCGACTGGAGAATAACTACCAATGTCTGTCACTTTAGTGTCATGTACTTGTACTTTTACTTTCCATATGGACCGTCTATTCCCAGCCCTAAATATGCCAGCAACACTATCAACAACACTATGGTATAGGTGCAAGGAATGATAAGGACAGCATCGCTTACCAAATTGGGGGAGAGCCTGTGTACCATCACCTATTCCGGACCCACCCGCCTGACGTCCGTTTTGTTATGTCTTCCTCAGGGGGCAGGGAGTGATGTGTAGTGTGAAGCTGTGAAACTAAATAGCCCCTCACTTGATTAGAATCGCCCGCGCCTGTGTGCGCACAACCAGCGTCATAACCCAGAAATGACGTGCACACACCAACGGCGCCTCCCCGGAGTAGTGCGCATGCTCGTGACGTCAAATGGACATGCGCAGTTCCACCGAAGAAGCCGCCAGGTGCATACACCCAAGTCCACGCATGGGCGGTATGCGCAGCCAAATGGGGAGGCGCAATTATTATTATTTATTTATTATTATTATTTATTTATATAGCGCCATTAGGTTCCATGGAGCTTATCAAGTGGGATAAACACGGGGGCAGTAATAAGGAAGGGGAGAAACCTATTACAGCACCGCCACTACTTACAATGTGTTGGGGGAACAGAATTAACCCTTGCCACATAATATCACGAATTCACCAAAGTGCAGCGTATTATATACAAAAAGAACCCACATGATTTCTCATGAGGTCAATCAATACCTCCCACCAAAGCCACATTGGATTCTGTATAGTTATCAGTCCTAAGACACAAGATGAATATAAGGGTATCAAAAGACCCAATGCACATTGTTCTTTCTTCTTATGACAGACTTGATTGTAGGTCCTTTACCAAGATGTAATTCACCTCCATGGATGTCAATCATATATGGTCTCACAGAGGAACGAGGAACAACGGATTACCTCATTACTAAAATAAGGATAAAAACACACAAAATTAATTTCAAGCAGAATTGGTAAGTTCAGGAGTATATTTACAACAACCAGAACTTTAATCTTTCAAGAAGGGGACAAACTTAAATGCTCATTTAGCCCCAGAGGTGACACCGTTCCCAATACGTTTATCCACCTACACTTCATTTGAGCTAAGGTCTTTTTAAGATTGCCTCGACGGATCCCTTCCTCCAATTTGTCAATTCCGATCACTCGGAGTCCGGACTCATCACAGTCATGTGTCACCTTGAAGTGTTTGGGTATGGTCTTTAGGAGGGTCAAATCATCAATAACCTTCGCTTTTATGATATCTCGGACATGTTCGCGTATTCTGACCTGTAATTGGCGGGATGTCAGACCAACGTAAATTTTTTCCGCAAGGGCAGGTTGCATAGTGAATTACGTATGTGCTGCTACACGAAATATATTTATTTATGGAGAATGTTTTACTAAAATCAGATGTTTTAAAGGTATTCCCTCTTATGATGTTACCTTGATTGCATGATATACAATCACCACATGTGTAGCAGCCAATACTTTTTGGTCTGGGTCCTAGAAAGGTTGAATGTTCTGCCACATAGTGGCTGCTCACTCAGGTTTTTACTCCGTCTTGGTGTCAGGAGTGGTGTAGTGGGAATTTCCCCTGCCAAAATTGGATCCGGTTTTAATATTGACCTGTGTTTGTTTAAGGCCGCTCTCATCTGTTCCCAACTACCATTATAGGTGGAAATTAACCTGATATTATTGTCCCGCTGTCTCTGGGGGGTATGTCCTATGAAGAAGCTGTTCCCTGGATGTTGTTCTAGCCCTCAGTTAGCCCTTTTTGATGCTGCGGCTGCTGTATCCCCTCGCCTTAAATCTCCCACAAAGATCAATGGCCTTGGCCTCAAACTGCTTTTCAATGGAGCATATCCGTTTTAATCTCATAAACTGACCCACTGGGACAGCTCTGATAGTTGATCCCATGTGAGCTGATGATGTGTGGAATAATGAATTAACAGATGTTTTTTTTCCTGTATATGTCTGTTTGTAATATGCCATCCTCACCCACCGTCATCAGTACATCCAAGAACACGATTCTCTCACGATCTGTATATGTGAGTCATATATTGTAGTTGTTTTTATTAAGATTGGTCATAAACTCATCCAACAGAGGCCTGGTACCTTGCCACAGGAGCAGCACGTCGTCAATATACCGGTACCAACATATAACATGTTCAGCCAGTGGGTCCTCATTGAGGATGTTTCTCTCCCACATGCCCATGAATAGATTGGCATATGACGGTGCACATGCTGCCCCCATGGCAGTACCACGCCTCTAGAAAGAATCTGTCCCTGAACGTGAAGACATTGTGGGTGAGGATGAACCCCAACAAATCCATCACCAACTCACATATTTGGCCATCCAAAGGGCCAGTCTCCAGAAAGTATTTAGCAGCCTCCAGGCCATGTTCATGGGAGATGCAGGTATAAAGGGACTCAACATCCGCAGTGACCAACCACATATACCCCGAGTCAGCGAGCCCATTAATTTTGGCCAGGATGTCCGTCATATCACGAATGAACGACGGAAAATTCTGGACCAAAGGTTTCAGGTAGAACTCCACGAATTCATAAATTTGCTCACATAATCCACCAATTCGCGAGACTATAGGATGTCCCGGGGGATTGGTGGGGTCCTTATGCACTTTTGGGAGTAGATACAAGGTTGGCATTATCGGACACTCCACATTAAGACCCTCCCACACTTTTTTGGTGATGATTCCCTCATCTAGAGCCCTATCCAAAATTCTTCCTAATTCGCATTTGTACTCAGGAATGGGATTATATGCCAATTTTTGATAGGTATTTTTGTCAGAGTTGTTTGAATGCTTCCCTCTCGTACTTCACCACATTTTCCCCTTTATCTGCTTTTTTAATCACCACTCCCCTCAGGTTTTTGAGTTCACCATGGGCTTTTCTCTGGCGTACAGTAAGATTGTCTTTACATTTATACCTTGGAATTTTTCCAAAGTCTTCCAATACCATTTTGGTGAATATATCAACCTGAGGGCATAGTGATATCGGGGGGAACGATTTGGACCTAGACAGCACAGAAGACTGAAAGACTGAGTCAATTTTTCTCTCCTGATCTTCAATGAGATTACCCAGAGTCTCTATCGCATTTTGCTCCTGTTCCGTCAATATTTCTCCCTGTGTTTGGGATTTGTGATATAATTTCTTTAGGATTAACTTGCGTGCAAAGAGATGTAAATCTTTGCATACGGTGAAGTGGTCAAAGTGATTATTAGGAACAAAAGATAACCCCAGTTGTAATACTTCAATTTGTGCCAGTGTGAGCTGATGTGAGGACAAATTTATTACCTCCAACATGTTCTTTTTCACTTCTGGTTCTTTGGTTTCCTGGAGGGATTTGTGTTTGGAACTGCCCTGCCTCGCGAGACTTCCCGGACACCATATTGGATCCAGTCCTCCGGGGGCGGCGACATGTCGGCATTGGAGGCAAGAAGATCCAGGCAGCGGGGAAGACGCAGGGCCGGTGGGAAGTATAGCCGACAGTGCATGGAGATGTGTGTGTGATGACCACCGAGCCGCCGCACAGCGCTGACCACCGAGCCGCCGCACAGCGCTGACCACCGAGCCGCCACACAGCGCTGACCACCGAGCCGTCGCTCAGCACTGACCACCGAGCCGCCGCACAGCGCTGACCACCGAGTCGCCTCACTGTGCTGACCACCGAGCCGCCGAACTGTGCTGACCACCGAGCCGCCGTCCTGCGCTGACCAACGAGCCTCCGTCCTCTGCTGACCACCGAGCCTCCATCCTGCGCTGACAACCGAGCCTCCGGCCTGCACTGACCACATTGCCTCCATCCTGCTCTGACCACCGAGCCACTGCACAGCGCTGACCACCGAGCCGCCGCACAGCGCTGACCACCGAGCCATCGCACAGCGCTGACCACCGAGCCACCGCACTGCGCTGACCACCGAGCCACCGCACTGCGCTGACCACCGAGCCACCGCACTGCACTGACCACTTTGCCCACCACACTGCGCTGACCACTCTGCCCACCGCACTGCGCTGACCACTCTGCCCAACACACTGCGCTGACCACTCTGCCCAACGCACTCGCTGCTAACCACTGAGCCACCGTACAGTGCTAACCACTGAGCCACCGCGCAGTTCTAACCACTGAGCCACCGCGCAGTATTAACCACTGAGCCACCTCGCAGTGCTAACCACTGAGCCACCATATACTCTGCTAACCACTGAGCCCCTGTATACTCTGCTAACCACTGAGCTGCCGTACAGTGCTCCATCCTCCCTCACCCCGCCGCTTTGTCTTCCATCCTCCTCCTCCCACCGCTCTGTACTCCGTCCTCCCCCTGCCTGTGCTCTTCCATCCTCCTGCACTGCTTCCTCCTTCTTCCTTTGTCCTCCTCCTCTCTGCCACTCCATCCTCCATCCTCCCCCTGCCTGTGCTTCTCCGTCCTTCCCCACCCCACCGCTTTGTCCTCCGTCCTCCTCCCCCCAGCCGCTCTGTGCTCCATCCTCCCCCTGCCGCTCCGTCCTCCCCCACCCCACTGCTTCCTCCTCCTTCTTTTGTCCGCCTCCCCTCCGACACTCCATCCTCCATCCTCCCCTTGCCTCTGCTGCTCCAGCCTCCCCCACCCCGCCGCTTTGTCCTCCATCCTCCTCTCCCCCGCCACTTTGTACTCCGTCCTCCCTCTGCCGCTCCATCCTCCCCCTGCCTGTGCTGCTCCGGCTTCCCCCACCCCCCAAACTTCGTCCTCCATCCTCCTCTCCCCATGGCTCTGTGCTCCGGCCTCCATCCTGCCGCTTCATCCTCCCCTTGCCTGTGCAGCTGCATCCTCCCACACCCTGCCGCTACCTCCTCTGTCCTCCATCCTCCTCCACCCTGCTGCTCTATCCTCCCTCCTCCTCCCTGCCACGCCGTCCTTCCCCTGCCGCTCCTTCTTCAAAGTTCCTCCCAATTCAGCCCTCACCGCCTTCCCCATGCTATTTCTATATTCTAGAATACCCGATGTGTTAGCATCGGGCAACCATCTTGTAGTAATATATATTCAGATCTGTAACATTCATCATCACAAAATACAGAGGAAAAAAGGATTGTACAGAGGAACAGAGCAGAGTACATACATAGTGTGGTGAATCGTGACTACTGAACCTGGCAGCTCCACAGCGCCTCCTGTTAAACCCAGGTCAGTCAGAGAACTGCCTGAGGAGAACTGCCTGAGGATAAAGAAGGGCCGCAGCTGCCTTTCCTGGGCTGGTTTATCAAGGCACCTCTCAGTGAGTGTGGTATATGCCTTCTAGCCCGCAGCTAGAAGCACATATAATATCCTCCACCCCGTCACTGATAGAGACCCCGAATAACCCCAAGCACAAATGCTGCCACCAGCTTCTCATTTAATATAAGTCCGGTCCGTGGTCGGGCTTATATTGGGTCAGAAACCAACCCAGGTAGCGTTATATGAGCACACGGACGTGGGAATCGTGATCAAGATAAAAAGAGCAACTCAAGATTAAATTTATATATTTAATCACCCTAATGGTACACTAGATATTAATATTTACAGTTATTATTCAGATGTTACAAATATTACAGTCAGATATGCCAATAAAAGGAGGACTGGAATACACAGAATTACACACACATGTGAGCAGTTACCTTAGTGCTGATGGCACCACAAGGGCGGCGTGGCACCAATCTGTTCCTTGGGTAATCTCTGGCCTTGGTGGAAAAATGCCCATTCAGAAGAAATACAAGGTGGAGATGGGGCAGATGAGTTTTATACACACACTATGGGCTGACCCCTGTCTCCACCCATCTCACACCTCTGGGCTGTCTCACAATTCCCACCCCTCTGAGGGGAGATATGGACACCCAGATTCCCTAATGTTCCCTAGCCTTGTCCATGGACATCGCAGACGGAAGATAATACTTTCATATTTTTAGTTATGATTTTATCTTCGTCTGGATATGAAACATGGCTACTCTGGTAGTAGCCTAGTAGCCAATATCCTGTTTAGATGGCTTACAGTCGTCCTACATTCATGTTAATACCAGGCTTGTCACCGTCTGGATATGTAGAGTTCACTTTTATATTCGATAGTATCACAGGGTGGACGGCTTATGAGATATTAATAGTATAGTCACGGCTCCGTCCAGTCTCCTCTCTTCTGGCCTCACAGTGATATGGGACGTGTCACCTTTTGGCAAAACCTTTCTTAGGAAGCCCCATACACCTACCTGATTGCATATCAAAGGTGAGGATGGCTCCTTTTGTGTGGCCTTGTTGGCTGGCAGCTAGGTGCTAATTACTCTGCCTTCCAAGGGTTGGGTCTTATCTCTTTGTGAGTGAGATGTGCCTTATCAATTGCTTTCTGGGAGGAATGGAATATGGGGGATATGGCAATATTCCTTACCAATATTCATCACACCTCCCCCTTTTAGACGGCGCTAGGGGATGGCACATTCCAGTGTTTCCCCGTGCGCCCGTCCGCTATCTCCCCTTGGCAGTGTAACCCGTCAGCGTTACCGTGGTCCTGGTCACTCTGGTGGCGAATGGTGAAGTCGTATTGCTGGAGCGCAAGGCTCCCATGTAACAACCTTCCATTCGTCATGAGGACCGCGTGTAACCGCTGAGGCGGTTGTGGTCTGTCCCCACGATGGAGTGGCATCCGCACAAGTGTGGCTGCAGACGCTGCGGGGCCCACACAATTGCCGGAAACTCCCTTTTCCATCGTGGGGCAGGCCACCTCCCTCCCTAAATCCCACAGTACCCTCTCTTCTCTGGTGGTGGAGACGGCCGTCTCCGCGAGGCGGCTCGGCACCTCAGGACTGGCACTCGCTGGTAGTGCAGTCTCAAACCCCTGGCTAGGCATAGCCAGAAGCGGTGCACATGCCTCACTCCCACAGGGACCCTCTGGGACCTGTTCTGGGTCAGACATGGGTTCAGTTATCCCTCGACGGAGTGAGGCCCCAGAGAGCAGTGTAAGACCTGCATTCTCGCTCCTCAGTCCACGGGTGACAGCGACTTGGACGGCTGTCTCCCCAGGGGATAACATCACCTTCCCATCGGCCCTACTGGCCTGGGACAACTCTTTCCTGTCATGCTGACAGGCCGGGGATACAGCTTTCCCATCATCCTGACAGGCCTGGGATACAGATTTCCCGTCATCCTGACAGGCCGGGGATACAGCTTTACCATCATCCTGACAGGCCGGGGATACAGCTTTCCCATCATCCTGACAGGCCGGGGATACGGCTTTCCCATCATCCTGACAAGTTAGGGGCAGCCCCTGCCCCTCATCTTGACAGGTCACGGGAAACGTGTCCCCGCCCCTCTGACAGGTGTTGGGCACTGAGGTCCCATCACTCTGACAGACCAGGGGTACCCCTATGGCACCCGGACAGGGTATGGGTACAACTTTCCCATAGTCCTGACCGGTTGGGGGTACCATTTTCCTATCATCCGGACAGGTTATGGGCTTGAGCCACCCATCCCCTTGACTGGCTGTAGGAACACCTGCCCCACTGCCCCAACACGGTATGGGGATCGCCTCCCCATCTCCGTGGCAGTCAGTGAGCACAACTGCATGTTGGTCCCTGGGCCACACCTCCGGTGACCCCTGCTGGACCGTTACCTTGCACAGCCATCATTGGTCCCAGACCACCTGCTTGAGGCCTGAGTCCAAGGGAGGCTGTGCCACTCGCTCCTTGAGCGCTTTCAGGCTGACGTCAACTCTTGACGCTACCTGACACCCCTGACGAGACGTGGTCAGAGTAGAAGCAACTGCCACGTCCTCCGTCAGTTCCACAGGACCTGTCTCCTGGCCTCCGTGTAGACCTTCCCCACTGCCCTGACAGGTTATGGGGACCGCATCCCCATCCTCTTGGCAGCCAGTGGGTACAATTACCGGTTGGTCCCTGGGCCACACCTCGGTGACCCCTGCTGGACCGTTACCTGGTACAGTCGTTCTTGGTTCCAGACCACCTGCTCGTGGTCAGAGTCCGAGGAAGGCTGTGCCACCTGCTCTTGGAGAGCCTCCAGGCGGTCGTCAGCCCCTGACGCCACCTGACACCCCTGACGAGACGTGGTCAACGAAGAAGAAACTGCCACAGTCTCCGTCAGTTCCCCGGGACCTGTCTCCTGGCCTCCGTCTGACTCGGCAGCCACTTGGTCTGAAGGGGAGAAGCCACTGAACCTCCGCGTGGCTCCCTGGGCTCCAGCACCCCCACTCCTGGTGACAGCTGCTATGGCTGCTGTAACCATGGGCAGTGCCTGCTTCCCCTCCGCTCCTGACCAAGTCGCCGATTCAGGCGGACTATCCTGGCCTCCTGACATCCCGGTGGCGGGGGGGGTTCCTGCCCTGGGATCTCACCTGGTGGCTTCACTTCTCCTGTGACAGCCCCATACTCCCCGACATGTTCCCCCCCTTGCAGCTCCTCAGAGCGCAGCGTCTGGGCCTTACCTGGCAGCACCACATTCCCTGTGGGTACTCCGACCTCGATCGTTGGCTCCTTGGCTGCAATACCTTGCTGCTTACAGCAGAGAGCAGGGTCACAGCCATCTGTGTCTGCTCCTTCTGCAGCTATCAGCCCCCTCAGCCCCCTCTGTCTCCCCTCTGAGAACAAAAGGTGAGCTGGCTGATCCTGGCCTAAGGCCATTCTACAATTCTCTTTATCTTCCTCTTTCCTCCCGACTGCCAATGTCAGTCCTGGGTGTGCTGTGTTGTGTGGAGTGTCATTGCAAACATCATCAACATCATCATTAATAACATCATCATTAATAACATCATCCCCATCAACACTTTCAATATTGGACAGTACACACTCTGGTGGATCAGAACTGGGGGGGTCAGTGGCCACATACTTGGACACTAGCTGCCCCAAGTCTGACCCAAGCAATACATTCGCCGGGATATTAGCAGACACCCCCACCTCCCTCACTCCCCTCCCCGCACCCCAGTCCAGATAAACCCTGGCAACAGGCAATGCGGGTTCCACGCCTCCAATTCCGGAGACGGCGAGGGACTTTCCGGGGATCAAGTCCTGGGGGGAGACCATCTCTGGTCGCACCAAAGTCCGTTCAGCGCCGGTGTCCCGCAGTCCCATGGCCACTGAGCAGCCTATGGTGGCAGGTTGAAAATTGTCCAGGGACCTACCACCACCCCCACCCACACACAAAACAGTGGCCGTTTGCTGGGTCGGGGACGGGGCCTGTTGGCGCTGAGGACACATGGCCTTGAAGTGTCCCGGTTGGTGGCAGAGATGACACCGTCTGGGTTCTGCTGCCAACCTGGAGAGGGGAACAGGGGGTAATAAAGGGGCTGCCCTCTGCATTCTGGGGGCCGGGGTCACGGGTGCAGGGTTGGTGTTACCCCCTCTCCAGGTGCTGCTGCTGGTCCTCCTGGTCTCAGGTACTCGGTTGTTCGTGTACTCGTCTGCCAGGACCACGGTCTCACAGGCCCCCTTCGGTTTCCGGTCGCGGATGAACTGTTGGAGGTCCTCGGGACAGTTCCACAGGAATTGCTCCATCACGAACAACTCCTGGATCTCCTGGGCTGTGCTGCGCTCCAAGCCTTTGATCCAGTGGTCAGCTGCTCTCAGGAGGGCCCGCATGTGGTCGGTCCAGGTATCCTTTGGACCCCTCTGCAGGCTTTGGAACTTCTTGCGGTAGGACTCCGGGGTGAGGTTGAACTGTCGGATCAGGGCCTGCTTGATGCTCGCATAATCTGGCGACTCCCCGGCAGGGAACTCCCCCAAGGCTTTTATGGCGTCACCCCTCAGACGGGGGGTCAGGTACTGGGCCCACTGGTCTGAGTCCAGGTTGTACTGCCTGCAGGTCTGCTCAAAGGCCAGCAGAAAAGAATCCAGGTCTCCGCCTGCCTCCAGAAGGGGAAAGTTCTCAACTCGGACCTTCGGTGGCTTGGGCTCCTGGTTGGCTGGAACGGGCTGCGAGATCCCGAGCTGAGCCAAGGTGAGCTGGTGCTGGCGCTCTGCAGCCTCACGTCGCTCTGTAGCTTCATGCTCTGCAAGTCGTTCTGCAGCTTCATGCTCTGCAAGTCGCTCTGCAAGTCGCTCTGCAGCTTCACGCTCTGCATGTCATTCTGCAAATCGCTCCGCAGCTTCACGCTCTGCAAGTCGCTCTGCAGCTTCACGCTCCACAGCCTCACGTCATTTTGCAGCTGCCATGAGGGTCTCGTAGGCGCCCTGGTCTCCAGCTTCAAGTCGAGCCAGGGCAGCTCGAAAAAGGGCATCCGAGCCCATCTGGCTGGAGCGACCAGCAGGTGGTGATCTGCCCACTGCGGGGCTGAGGACAGGGGGTATTGGCCCCACTGCAGAGTCGATCACTGAAGATTGGCTCCTTGAGGACCCGTGCATGGACTCCTCCTCGCCTAGAACAACAGTGTCCTCCACCACCTCTTGCATATCAGCCACAGCAAGTGCCCTCTGCAGCGCTTGGCTCCTGGTACCCTGGGCCAGTTTAGCACCCCTGGTCACTGACACACAGCTGCAACCTGATGCACCCACACACCTTATATTTGCACTCTGACTGTCTAGTGTTGAGTTGATCTTAGGACCCTGACAGCAAAAGCTACTGCCAGCAGTCCTTAGTGTTAGGGAGTTGGGTCCCACACACTATTATCTTGATCCCACCGCTGCCACCACTTGTGGTGAATCGTGACCACTGAACCTGGCAGCTCCACAGCTCCTCCTGTTAAACCCAGGTCAGTCAGAGAACTGCCTGAGGATAAAGAAGGGCCGCAGCTGCCTTGCCTGGGCTGGTTTATCAAGGCACCTCTCAGTGAGTGTGGTATATGCCTTCTTGCCCGCAGCTAGAAGCACATATAATATCCTCCACCCCGTCACTGATAGAGACCCCGAATAACCCCAAGCACAAATGCTGCCACAGCTTCTCGTTTAATATAAGTCCGGTCCGTGGTCGGGCTTATATTGGGTCAGAAACCAACCCAGGTAGCGTTATATGAGCACACGGACGTGGGAATCGTGATCAAGATAAAAAGAGCAACTCAAGATTAAATTTATATATTTAATCACCCTAATGGTACACTAGATATTAATATTTACAGTTATTATTCAGATGTTACAAATATTACAGTCAGATATGCCAATAAAAGGAGGACTGGAATACACAGAATTACACACACATGTGAGCAGTTACCTTAGTGCTGATGGCACCACAAGGGCGGCGTGGCACCAATCTGTTCCTTGGGTAATCTCTGGCCTTGGTGGAAAAATGCCCATTCAGAAGAAATACAAGGTGGAGATGGGGCAGATGAGTTTTATACACTATGGGCTGACCCCTGTCTCCACCCATCTCACACCTCTGGGCTGTCTCACAATTCCCACCCCTCTGAGGGGAGATATGGACACCCAGATTCCCCAATGTTCCCTAGCCTTGTCCATGGGCATCGCAGACGGAAGATAATACTTTCATATTTTTCGTTATGATTTTATCTTCGTCTGGATATGAAACATGGCTACTCTGGTAGCAGCCTAGTAGCCAATATCCTGTTTAGATGGCTTACAGTCGTCCTACATTCATGTTAATACCAGGCTTGTCACCGTCTGGATATGTAGAGTTCACTTTTATATTCGATAGTATCACAGGGTGGACGGCTTATGAGATATTAATAGTATAGTCACGGCTCCGTCCAGTCTCCTCTCTTCTGGCCTCACAGTGATATGGGACGTGTCACCTTTTGGCAAAACCTTTCTTAGTAAGCCCCATATACCTACCTGATTGCATATCAAAGGTGAGGATGGCTCCTTTTGTGTGGCCTTGTTGGCTGGCAGCTAGGTGCTAATTACTCTGCCTTCCAAGGGTTGGGTCTTATCTCTTTGTGAGTGAGATGTGCCTTATCAATTGCTTTCTGGGAGGAATGGAATATGGGGGATATGGCAATATTCCTTACCAATATTCATCACACATAGTAACATAGTTTTTAAGGTTGAAGGAAGACTTTAAGTCCATCTAGTTCAACCCATAGCCTAACATGTTGATCCAGAGGAAGGCAAAAAAAACTCATGTGGCAACACTAGCTCCACATAGGGGGAAAAAATTCCTTCCTGACTCCAGATATAGCAATCAGACTAGTTCCCTGGATCAACCCCCTATCAAAGAATCTAGTATGTATAACTGGTAATATTATAGTTTTCAAGAAAGGCATCCAGGCCCTTCTTAAATGTTAGTAGTGAGTCACTCATTACAACATCATGTGGCAGAGAGTTCCATAGTCTCACTGCTCTTACGGTAAAGAATCCACGTTTGTGATTATGATTAAACCTTCTTTCCTCCAGACGTAGAGGATGCCCCCTTGTCCCCGTCTCAGGCCTAAGAGTAAAGAGATCATTAGAAAGTTCTCTTACTGTCCCCTCATATATTTATACATTATTATAAGATCACCCCATAGCCTTCGTTTTTACAAGCTAAATAACCCAAGTTTATTAACCTGTCTTTGTATTGCAGACCCCTCAGTCCTCTAATAACCTTTTACAGTCCAAGTATAGAAAACAAATAGGCGGCACTCACCGTTTGTTCGTAGGTGCTTTCTTTATTGAAGAGGTGCGGGGAGGGGGTGCATGAAGGTACAGACGACAGGTCCTGTTTCGCGGTTTGCCCGCTTCTACAGGTCTGGGGGAGGTGACGTCATGCCATGTAAAAAAAGCTTAGAATTAAGAATACAGTCACTGGCAGAAAAAGAAATACGCTCCTTCTGGACTGTCCAGTCACTGAAAAGTTATGTGCAGTGTGGCAGGGTTCCCAGGGGTCTGAGGATAATGAAAGCAATGGCTTTTGCACAAGATGATAAGGATTTTGTAGCGGAGTGGGAGGCATCCAAATAGAATGTTCTGAAAAATTGCTCAAGTTGGTATTAAAGCAAAACGAGAAGGAGCATGAAAAAATCACCAATGATTTAATTAACCTGAGAGAGGAACTTGAGTCTCGGTATATCAAAGAGCATGAATGGACAGCCTTTATGAAAAAACTAGATGAGAAACTGATTCCCCTCCAGGCAGAAATAAAAGCAAAAAAGAAGGAAAAATATGTCCGAGACAAAGAGGACTATTCCTCAGGCAAAATCTTCAATTGGAACCCCAACCCAGCCCTCACCCCAAAAAACAAAAAGAAAAAGCCGTGGAAAAAACCCGGCACTCCTGCCACACCAACCACCCCGAAAAAACCATCAATTCCTGCAAAGCCAACACCGTCTGGCAAAGACACTCTGAATAAAGACACTGACCCAGATAACGAAGACAGCAGCGAGGAGGTTCCTCCACCACCAAAGAAAAGCAGTAAAGAACCAGCCCCTTTGGGAAGCGGATCAGGAGAGGGAGAGGAAGAACCAAGCAGTCCCATAAAAGGAAAACGCAAAACAGTCTCATGGAGGGAGTAGGGTGTGAGGACTCGGATGTCAATCCAATTAAAATCTTCAATCTGACCACAGAAATTCTAACAAAAGACATGGAAAGTGTCCTGAAAAAAGGACTCAACTATTGTATTGAAGAGCCCTTTGACTTCACAGACTTTAAAATTGACCTCTTTAAGGCTATAAGAAAAATTCACCTTTTTAAGTTTTTTGCAAACCAAAAAAATCACAATAAAAAATCCACAAGCGAGCCTTTGGCACACAAACAAATTAAAGTGGGTCCTTTGGGGTTCTTTGGAGCCGATTCCCTGAATGAAACAGAGATTGAAGATCTCTCTGATCTTTTGGGAATAGATCCTGGGGCATGGGAGGAAACTCCTGTAGTTCAGAAGGAAAAACCTGTATATTTGGGAGGAATAAAATCTACTTTCTATCCTCCTGTCTCCCCAGGTAACAGCATTGATTTGTTTGAAGAGTTAGTTAGCCGCGAAATAGAGGCCCTGATGTATCCACAACCGAAAAAGAATTTGTCTGAGCCCGAACAAAAAGCACTAAATCTAATGAAAAAATGGGAAGAAATTCTCATTAAAAAGGCCGACAAAGGAGGTGGGGTGGTTATAATGTATAAACAAGATTATATTGCTGAGTCTATGCGGCAACTAGGAGACAAACAAACATATGAAGAATTAAAATCTGATCCCACTTTAAAATACCAGAGTGATTTAAAAAATCTGTTAAGAAAATGGGCAGGTCAGGGCGCAATAAGTAAAAAACAGCTGGAAAAACTGTTCCCTGAGCACCCTAAAAGGGCGCACTGGTATTGCATTCCCAAAATCCATAAAAATCAGAAAGCACCCCCTGGCCACCCCATTGCTTCAGGGATCGGGTCCCTAACTGAACCCCTGTGCCAATTTTTAGATTGGCTACTTAGATCCCTTTTGAACAACATACCGGCTTACGTCAAAGATACAGGTGATTTTGTAAGAAACTTAGAAGAACTACAGTGGAGAGAAGGGCTCAGTTTGGCTTCTATAGATGTGGAGAGCCTATACACACGGATCCCTCAACAACGGGCAGTAGAAATAATACAGGAGATTTTGGAAAAAGAAAATCTTGATCATGCTCTAGTGGGATTCGTGTGTGAGGCTCTCGCATTTATACTATCTCATAACGCCTTTTCTTTCAGGGACTTGTGGTTCCTTCAAAAAGAAGGGACCGCTATGGGAACGCCAGTGGCATGTACACTGGCTAACCTGTTCCTCTCCCATCTTGAAGAAAAACTGGTCTATACCACCAGTAACCCTTTCCTAAAGCACATAAAGGTGTTTCTCCGCTACGTGGATGACATCTTTATTGCCTGGGAGGGCTCTGAGACTGACTTTAACAGCTTTGTATCTTTTTTAAACCAGAACGATTACAACATGAAATTCACCTCCAATTTTGGGGACCAGAGACTTGAATTTCTGGATGTCCAGTTGGAGGTGAGAAATGAAACCATCATGAGGTCAGTATTCAAAAAGCCAACCTCAATGAATACCTTTCTCCATTTTGGCAGCGCACATCCTACACAAACTAAAGTCTCGTTACCCTTTGGCCAATTCCTTAGGCTAAAGAGAATAAATAACGATACAGAGGTCTTAAATATACAGTGCGATAAGATGGAGAGAGATTTCATTGAAAGAGGCTACCCACTGCCAGTAATAAAAAACGCCCGGAAAAAAGCCCTTAATTCTCAATCAAAGAAAAAAATTCAACAGGAAGATGAGAAGAAAAGGTTCGGTTTTCTTTTTAAATACGGGCCCATGTACGATCAGATAAAAAAGGCGATAAGAAAACACTGGCATGTGGTCGAATCTGACAAGGAGCTCTGTGCCTCTGGAATAGGCCCCCCCATGATAAGCTATAAGCGCTGTAATAACCTTAAAGACATTCTTATCAGAAACAGACTGCCCCCAGACAAAAAAACACTAACTTGGTTGGACAAGAGAAGACCTACTGGTAATTTCCAGTGTAGAAACTGCAACTTCTGTAAATACCATAAGGTTGAAAATCCGATTAATGTAGGAGGAATCGACCGCTTTGTCAATACCCTAATAACGTGCAAAACGTCGTGGGTCGTATATGTCATTCAGTGCAGTTGTGGTAGGTTCTATATTGGTAAGACTATTCGCCCACTGTATGTTAGATTCCGCGAACATTACAAATCAGTGACATCAGGGTTTGGGTCAAAAAGGTTAATTAACCATGTGCGCGACTGCCACGATGGCAATGCAGATTGTCTTTCCTTTGCAGGGATCGAACATATTAGACCCACAAAGAAAGGTGGCGACTTACATAGACATTTGCTCCAATGTGAGAGCAGATGGATAATTGAGTCGCGAGCCTGTGGACCACTAGGTCTAAACGACAAGAATGACCTAGCTCCGTTTCTTTAGTCTGCAAGCCATCTCTCTCTCCCTCACCCTTTTTTCTTGAAAAATATTGCACTATTTGTATTCGGGATACTAGCATACGTTAATATCAATAGGTATAATCACCCATAGTTCGTCTTCCGGGCCAGGGGGGCGCCATGATCCGTTATTAGTGCTCCTTCCTGGTACCGGAGATGAACTCTGGGTCTCCCTTTTTTGTTAATTGGATCGCTGTGTCTTCCTTTATGAACACCCACGACTACTGGGCACATCTCTGTGGCCTATGTTCCTCTTTCCTAACAAGTAAATGGCAACGTATCAGGTCTAATCTATTTATATAATCCGCAGTTTGGAATTCGGGCGTTGTAGCCGAATCCCAGAATGCTTTGCGCCACTGCGAGCGATGACGCGTAGCGTCATCGCGAGAAGCAGCCGCAGTGCACCTCCGGGACAACAACCCCCACACACAGACACAGGAGACCCGGCCAGAGAGAGAGGGAGAGGAGCTCGGGCCCGCACACTCCATCCCCCGGGACAGCAACCACCACACACAGCAGTTGACAGCCGCAGCCGCACTGCACCTCCAGGAGAACTACCCCCCCCCCGCCTGCACACCCCCGGCAGCCATACTCCCTGCCAGCCGTAGATCCCCCCCACCTCTCCTGCTGCTCCGGCACACTCCCGCATCTGTCTCTGCTCCGATCATCTCTTCACTACAAGGCTAAAGGACCTTTGGTGATGTCAGAGTCATGTGATCATTCACATGACTCAGACATCACTGCAGGCCCTCTATTAATCGATCAGAGCTGGGAAGAAGGGTAAGAAGCCACACAGGGGGCAGGGCGAGTTAAGACACTGCAGGGGCAAATAGAGCCCAGGGGAAACGGGGGAAGGGGGAGCCCATTCTGCCCCTCTACAGTCTACCCCTGCTCTGCTTCGGTCCCACACCCTGCACCTCCCCCACACACAGCAGCTGAGAGACAGAGAGGAGATCCGGGAGAGACACACCACAGGGGACAAAAATCCCCCCACACACAGGACGACTAACCAGCAGCACAACATACACATATACACTCTATATACATGCATACACTCTATATACATACATACACTATATACATACATACACTCTATATACATACATACACTATATACATACATACACTATAATCATACATACACTCTATATACATACATACACTATATACATACATACACTCTATATACATACATACACTATATACATACATACACTCTATATACATACATACACTATATATACATACATACACTATAATCATACATACACTCTATATACATACATACACTATATACATACATACACTATATACATACAATCTTATCAAATACACTCTATATACATACATACACTATATACATACATACATATCATATACATACATACACTTATATACATACATACACTAAATACATACATACACATACATATCATACATACACTATATACATACATACACATCTATATACATACATACACTATACTACATACATACACATATATACATACATACACTATATACATACATACACTTATAACATACATACACACTTATAATACATAACACTACACTATATACATACATACACTATATACATACATACACTATATAACATACATACACTATATACATACATACACTATATACATACATACACTCTATATCATACATACACTATATACATACATACACTATATATACATACACCTATATACATACATACACTATATACATACATCACTATAACATACATACACTATATACATACATACACTTATATACATACATACATCTATATACATACATACACTATATACATACATACACCTATATCATACAACCTATAACATACATACACTATATACATACATACACTATATACATACATACCTATAATACATACATACACTATTACATCATCACTATATACATACACCTATATACATACATACACTATATACATCATACACTATAAAACATATACATAACATACACTCATATACATACATACACTATATACATACATACACTTAATAATCATACATACATACACTACTATATATACATACATACACTTATATACATACATACACACTATAACATCATACACTTATATACATACATACACTAATATACATACATACACTACTATACATACATACATACATAATACATACATACACTATATACATACAACTAATACATACATACACTATATACATACATACACTTATATACATACATACACTATATACATACACTAAATCATACATACACTCTATAACATACATACACTATATACATACATACACTATATACATACATACACTATACATACACATATATACATACATACACTATAACATACATACACTCTATATACATACATACACCTACTTAATACATACTATATAACAACCTATATACATACATACACATCATACATACATAAACTCATCACTATAACATACACTTTACATCATACACTATATAATACATACACTTATAATACATACACTTAACTACTACACTATATATCATACATACACTATATACATACATACACTATAATACATATAACATACATATATACATATCATCATACACTATATACATACATACACTATATACATACATACACTATATAATACACATAACATACACACTATATACATACATACACTCTATATACATACACTCTATATACATACATACACTCTATATACATACATACACTATATAAATACATACACTCTATATACATACATACACTATATACATACATACACTCTATATACATACATACAATATATACATACATACACTCTATATACATACATACACTATATACATACATACACTATATACATACATACACTCTATATACATACATACACTATATACATACATACACTCTATATACATACATACACTCTATGTACATATACACTATTTCAACACACACATATAGATATAGAGTATCTACACATACCTTATATACACATATATATTGATATACTGTATATACACATAGATACACACTATATACACATATATATATACATGTATATAAACACATACACATATACATATAGCGTATATACACATATATACATACATGCACATATACAGTCTATACACACATATATAGATATACAGTATATACACAGATAGATATACACTATATACACATATATACATATACAGTATATACACATCTATACATATATATATGTACATATACAGTATCTACACATACACTTTAGATATACACTATATACACACAGATACATATACACTATATACACATATATACATAGATGTACATATACAGTATATACACACACATATATACATACACAGTATATACACGCAGATACATATACAGTATTTTCACATATATAGATGTAGATATAGTTTATATACACATATATATAGAGATATATAGTATGTACACATATATACATATCTGTATATACACATATCGCTATACAGTATATACACATATATACATACATATACAGTATATACACACATACATATACATATATAACATATATACATGTAGATATACACTATATACACACATATTGATAGATACACAGTATATACACATACATAGATATACAGTATATACACATATACATAGATATACAGTGTATACTCACATATAGATATACAGTATATACACAGACATACACTATATACCCACATATACATATACACTATATACACAACACATATATAGATATACAGTATATACACATATATATATATATACAGTATATACACATAGATATACAGTATATACACATATATATATATACAGTATATACACATATACACACAGATATATATATACAGTATATACACATATATAGAGAGATGTACATATACTGTATATACACATATATAGATAGATGTACAGATACAGTTTATACACATATCTACTTATATAATCACCAGTTTGGGATTCGCCCGTTGAAGCCGAATCCCATAATCCTTTGTGGCACTGCGAGCGATGACGCTTGCGTCATCGCGAGCCGCAGCCGCACTACCTCACACCACCGCCATCCTGCCAACCCTTGGCCCCGCCACGAAGTCGACGCTGCCCGGATGCCGCCGGTGCCTTCCGCCCCTCGCTCACTGATGGGGCCTCGCTGCTGCTGGACTTGCCGTCTAGGGCCTGTGGCCGCCTGCCGCAACCCACTGACGTCGTCCTGTGCCAGGCGCCAGCCAATGGGAGTGAGCGGGGCGTCTCTGCCTCCAAAGCCTCACACGCCCCGCTCACTCCCATTGGCCGCCGCCGCCCCTGCAAGTGGATTGGGCGCTGTGTTGTAAACAGAGCCGC
Source organism: Allobates femoralis (assembly GCA_033576535.1). Lineage (NCBI taxonomy): Eukaryota > Metazoa > Chordata > Amphibia > Anura > Aromobatidae > Allobates > Allobates femoralis. Next base: position 342,675,664 of record JARQOC010000005.1, on the reverse strand, counting down.
TTCTCTCCTCACCCCTCCAGCCCAGAGCCGCTTCTCTCCTCACCCCTCCAGCCCAGAGCCGCTTCTCTCCTCACCCCTCCAGCCCAGAGCCGCTTCTCTCCTCACCCCTCCAGCCCAGAGCCGCTTCTCTCCTCACCCCTCCAGCCCAGAGCCGCTTCTCTCCTCACCCCTCCAGGCCAGAGCCGCTTCTCTCCTCACCCCTCCAGGCCAGAGCCGCTTCTCTCCTCACCCCTCCAGGCCAGAGCCGCTTCTCTCCTCACCCCTCCAGGCCAGAGCCGCTTCTCTCCTCACCCCTCCAGGCCAGAGCCGCTTCTCTCCTCACCCCTCCAGGCCAGAGCCGCTTCTCTCCTCACCCCTCCAGGCCAGAGCCGCTTCTCTCCTCACCCCTCCAGGCCAGAGCCGCTTCTCTCCTCACCCCTCCAGCCCAGAGCCGCTTCTCTCCTCACCCCTCCAGCCCAGAGCCGCTTCTCTCCTCACCCCTCCAGCCCGGAGCCGCTTCTCTCCTCACCCCTCCAGCCCGGAGCCGCTTCTCTCCTCACCCCTCCAGCCCGGAGCCGCTTCTCTCCTCACCCCTCCAGGCCAGAGCCGCTTCTCTCTTCACCCCTCCGCCACAGAGCCGCTTCTCTCCTCACCCCTCCAGCCGAGACCCGCTTCTCTCCTCACCCCTCCAGGCCAGAGCCGCTTCTCTCCTCACCCCTCCAGGCCAGAGCCGCTTCTCTCCTCACCCCTCCACCACAGAGTCGCTTCTCTCCTCACCCCTCCACCACAGAGCCGCTTCTCTCCTCACCCCTCCACCACAGAGCCGTTTCTCCCCTCACCCCTCCACCACTGAGCCGCTTCTCTCCTCACCCCTCCAGCCCAGAGCCGCTTCTCTCCTCACCCCTCCAGACCAGAGCTGCTTCTCTCCTCACCCCTCCAGGCCAGAGCCGCTTCCCTCCTCACCCCTCCAGGCCAGAGCCGCTTCCCTCCTCACCCCTCCAGGCCAGAGCCGCTTCTCTCCTCACCCCTCCACCACAGACTCGCTTCTCTCCTCACCCCTCCACCACAGAGCCGCTTCTCTCCTCACCCCTCCACCACAGAGCCGTTTCTCTCCCTCACCCCTCCACCACTGAGCCGCTTCTCTCCTCACCCCTCCGCCACTGAGCCGCTTCTCTCCTCACCCCTCCATCACTGAGCCGCTTCTCTCCTCACCCCTCCACCACAAAGCCGCTTCTCTCCTCACCCCTCCACCACAGAGCCGCTTCTCTCCTCACCCCTCCACCACAGAGCCACCTCTATACTCTGCTACCCACACAGCCGCCTCTATACTCTGCTACCCACAGAACCGCCTGTATACTCTGCTACCCACAGAGCCGCCTCTATACTCTGCTACCCACACAGCCGCCTCTATACTCTGCTACCCACAGAGCCGCCTGTATACTCTGCTACCCACAGAGCCGCCTGTATACTCTGCTACCGACAGAGCAGCCTGCATACTCTGCTACCGATAGAGCAGCCTGCATACTCTGCTACCGACAGAGCAGCCTGCATACTCTGCTACCCACAGAGCCGCCTCCATACTCTGCTACCCACAGAGCCGCCTCCATACTCTGCTACCCACAGAGCCGCCTCCATACTCTGCTACCCACACAGCCGCCTATATACTCTGCTACCCACAGAGCCGCCTCTATACTCTGCTACCCACAGAGCCGCCTCTATACACTGCTACCCACAGAGCCGCCTGTATACTCTGCTACCCACAGAACCGCCTGTATACTCTGCTACCCACAGAACCGCCTGTATACTCTGCTACCCACAGAGCCGCCTGTATACTCTGCTACCCACAGAGCCGCCTGTATACTCTGCTACCCACACAGCCGCCTGCATACTCTGCTACCCACAGACCCGCCTGTATACTCTGCTACCCACAGAGCCGCCTGCATACTCTGCTACCCACAGAGCCCCCTGTATACTCTGCTACCCACTGACCCGCCTGTATACACACAATTAATTTCACCGCGCTCCCGATGCAATTGCATCGGGCCTTTTTACTAGTAAATAATAAATGACACATCATACACGTAGCTTTTGACTGAGTGGCCAATAAGGTGTCGACACATAGAGGCCCGAAGAGGTATCCAGGTGACCATACGTTGCCAGTGTAGTGTGGGTATAGATCATAATACAGGCAGTTGGAGGTGTGTTGGTGTGTCTGTGGAAACAATCCCTCCCTGACCATATACATTATTATATATGTGAATATGTTTGTGATAACATGCATAGTAAAACTTATGGCTTGGAAGGCGCAGGGGAGATGGAATTCTCCCGGTACTGCTGATAATTCAGCCTTCACTTTAGAGGGTTAATCATTCTAATCAATATGACACAAAAAAGGATGGTTTTAAACACCTTTCTTCCTCTTCCCCCCTCCCCATTGGGGAGTTTAATTTAGCTAAATTTTACTTTCTATGGAACAACTTGATTCCCCTCTAACCATACATATCAACATTTATATAGATTATGTTTGTAATAACACACAAAGTGAGACTTGAGGCTTTTTTTTTTTTTTTTTTTTTTTTTTTTCTTTCCCCCCTCCCCATTGGGGAGTCAAATCTGGTTCAAGTTCTCACTTATTGTGGAAATAAAGGTCTAGGCTTAATAGGTGAATTCCGCCTCTAGGATTAATTCCCACAGACCCACACACTCTTGCCCTTTCTAACCGCACGACACTGGCGCTTCAAGTTTGGTTGCCTGGACAACGCCTGGCATCAGGGGGTGATAACCTTACTGTAAAACACGGCTGTTAGACACTGGTAGTCTGCAGCCGATTGCCCTGATAACACCTGTCGTCAGTTAATAGGCGACATTTCCGCCATAAAGTATACCTCAGCGTTGCCTGTGCCATGGCGCTGACAGAAATGGCAGTGTCCTCTCTGTGCAGCATTAGGCTGCATTTCTGCATGAAATTGCAATTACTGTGACTTATTCATGTATATACTATGGTGACATTTTTGTAAGCATGTTTTTACTTCATTCTAGTGTTTTTAATTACACACCTGTATCAAGGAGGAGGTGACGTTTAAGGGAGTTTCCCTATAAATTCTGCCATGACGTCACCTCCCCCAGACCTGTAGAAGCGGGCAAACCGCGAAACAGGACCTGTCGTCTGTACCTTCATGCACCCCCTCCCCGCACCTCTTCAATAAAGAAAGCACCTACGAACAAACGGTGAGTGCCGCCTATTTGTTTTCTATACTTGGACTGTAAATGCTTGACTGGCTGATGCAGGCGTAGCACCACCAGGTGGCTGGGGATAAGACAGCGGTCTGTCTTTATGGAGAAATAAGAAAGACCAATAGCCCTGAAGGTGCCCGGTGCCCCTACCTTTCTATACACCTCTAATAACCTTGGTCGCTCTTCTCTGGACCCGTTCTAGTTCAGCTATGTCTTTCTTATACACCGGAGACCAGAATTGTACACAGTATTCTAAGTGTGGTCGCACTAGTGACTTGTATAGAGGTAAAATTATGTTCTCCTCATGTATGCAAATTTGCACTTCACTAAGGAAGTTGAGAAACTCCCATGCCACATTTAAGCAGCTTCCTCAAAGTCATAATCGCTTTCCTACAAGCTTTTAATATAACTAAGGGATTTGTGCCAGATCAGAACCCCAAACTACAGACGCTGATATGAATATATCTGAGAGGAGGGAAGTGGCTTACAATCTCCTCACCTACTTCGCTCTCTCCATAAGGTTGAGAGCAAGTTCCCAGACGTTCTCCTCATGAGCATCTATGCCTCTTTTAATGCATCCCATTATTTTATTTGCCTTTGCAGCAGCTGCCTGACACTGGCCACTAAATGTGAGTTAGTCATCTACCCATACACCCAGGTCTTTTTCAGTGACAGTTTTGCCCAGTGTTTTACAATTAAGCACATAATTATACCTTTTGTTTCCTCTGCCCAAGTGCATGACCTTACATTTATCAGCCCAAGCTTCAGGTTTACATAAATCCTCCTGTAATATAAAATTGTCCTCCTCTGTATTGATTACCCTGCAGAGTTTAGTGTCATCTGCAAATATTGAGATTCTACTCTGTATGCCCCCTACAAGGTCATTAATAAATATATTACAGAGAAGCGGGCCCAACACTGACCCTTGTGGTACCCCACTGTTAACTGTGACCCATTCTGAGTGTGTTCCGTTAATGACCACCCTTTGTTTCCTATTGCTAAGCCAGTTTTTAACCCACTTACACATATTTTCCCTTATCCCCATTGCTCTCATGTTATGTATCAACCTTTTGTGTGGCACCGTATCAAAAGCTTTTGAAAAGCCCATATACACCACGTCCACTGCATTTTTTTGGTCCAGTCCAGAACTTACCTCTTCATAGAAGCTTATCAGATTAGTTTGTACAATTAATTGTACAAATCAGTTGTTTCATTGAGTCCATGGGGATTTATAGTGTTCAGCTTGTGAATCCAGAAGATCTCTTTCCTGTTGAGAGTCTTGACTCGGTTGGGGTATCATGGGGGACATGGTCGATAGGGATGACCCTGAAGGAGATCCTTTTGTTTTGATATATCGCATAATGCCTAGAAAGACAATGCTGTAGAAATCCTTCTTTTATATTATACCCATGGGAGTTTGTTCATTTATGTAGCTGTTGCTTTAACCTGCCAAGAATTTGGGTCTGTATTTATAATTAAACCTTCTTTCCTCCAGATGTAGAAGATGTCCCCTTCTCAGGGCTAGCTGTAAAGTGATCATTAGAAAGGTATTATTTGTACATTGTAATAAGATCACCCCAAAGCCTTTGTTTTTTTCAAATTAAATAACCCCAAGTTTATTAACCTGTCTTAGTATTGCAGTCCACCCAGTCCTATAATAACCTAGGTCGCTCTTCTCTGCACATGCTCTAGTTCAGCTATGTCTTTCTTATAGACCAGAGACCAGAATTGTACACAATATTCTAAGTGTGGTCGTAATAGTGACTTAAAGTCATTTCTCAGCCCAAGTTTCCAGCTTACATAAATCTTCCTTTAATATAAAATTGTCCTCCTCTGTATTGATTACCTTGCAGAGTTTAGTATCATCTGCAAATATTGAAATTCTACTCTGTATGCCCCTACAAGGTCATTAATAAATATGTTAAAAAGAAGTGGGCCCAATACTGACACCACTGTTAACTGTGACCCAGTCTGAGTGTGTTCCATTAATAACCACCCTTTGTTTCCTATTGCTGAACCAGTTCTTAACCCATATCAAAAGCTTTTGAAAAGTCCATATAAACAACTTCCACTGCATTCCCTTGGTTCAGTCTAGAACTTGCCTCTTCATAGAAGCTGATCAGATTACAGGAATGTTCCCTTGTAAACCCATGTTGATACTGGGTAATGAGGTTATTCTTCCTCAGATACTCCAGTATAGCATCTCTTAGGAAACCCTCAAGAATTTTACCGACCATAGAGGTTAAGTTTACTGGCCTATGCTTTCCAAAATCTGGTTTTGTTCCCTTTTTGAATATTGGCACCACATTTGCTGTGCACCAGTCCTGTGCTACAGACCCTGTTATTATAGAATCTTTTAAGATTAAAAATAATGGTCTGTCTATGACTGTATTTAACTCCTTTAGTACTTGGGGGTGTATCCCATCTGGGCCTGGGTATTTTGTCCAGATATCACGCACTGCGACAGCTATATTTGTGCACCCAAGTGATACATTGGGAGAGAGCACAGGGGAACGAGAGACAATAAGAGCGGTATCAGAGCATGTGCAGTTTGAAATTTTTTTCTTCTCTGCACATGCCCCTGCCGCTCACATTCACCTTCACAGTGTCCTCAGTAAAATGTTGCTGGGGATCGCGCTACATTCTTGTGCTGACTCCAGTGTCATTTTAATGAGGTCACCATTTATATTGCTGGGCGCACACGTCGCCTGGATAGGCAATGGCGGCACAGCGTGAGATTTACCAGCACAAGGTGTAAACAAAGAAAGGTGGGGGACACATCAGGAGAAGGAATCTATACAAAGGACCCGACCCACAATGTCCTGCCCTCTGCTGCAAACCTCAATCACCGCTGCAGCCATTTCCTTAACACAAACGTTATCTCATCTAATTAGAAGACTGAAGGTACGGAAAGAGACTTCATAGTGATGTATCTAACTTCCACTGTATCCAATTTGACTGTGTGCCCCTAATGTATTTTGATGGTACGGAAAGAGACTTCATAGTGATGTATCTAACTTCCACTGTATCCAATTTGACTGTGTGCCCCTAATGTATTTTGATGGTACGGAAAGAGACTTCATAGTGATGTATCTAACTTCCACTGTATCCAATTTGACTGTGTGCCCCTAATGTATTTTGATGGTACGACATATTCTCCCATCAACTTTGTACTTTACAAATATGCATTTTGAATCCTCCTGCCCTTGTCTCTGTCTGCTGCTGATCCTGACCCAAACTTTCCTCTTAGCAGTAATTTGCTAATTGTCCCCCTGGTGTGATGTATCCTTCTCCTCTGACCCCTCCCCTCTCCCTACCTGGCATATTGTTTGTTGCTCACTAGAGCTATAAGTAGCATGGTGTAAGGCCTCTGTGTCTTGGCATCTGTGCTATTTCAAAGTGGCATTTCTAAGTGGAATTCAGAGATACACCAGAGATAAGCCAGAGGTAACCAGAAGTTAACAACTCTACCAATCTACTAACTTTCAGTACTTTACTTCGTCCATTGCATCAAAATGTCCTTCAGTTCAATGCTTTTATATCTATGTGCATTAGTCATCCACTTTTACCGCCCCATTCCCCCTCCATCACCCTTTATCCACATCAGCCCCTCTCTACTTCCCTTTACTATGTCCTGCTCCCATACTCTCTTCACCCTACTCAATAATCTAAGCCCGTCATATTCCAGGGTCTTGCACCAACAAAAACAATGTCATAGAGCCAAACATTACTCCCTCCTTCTCTTTCTACTACTGCTTATGTCAGGCGATATTTCTCCCAATCCTGGTCCACCCTCTTCCAACTTCAACCACCCCCACGCCTCACACAGAAATCCCAGTAACCTTATTAGCATTACCTGCACACCTTCATCTCTCTCTTTTAAATGTGCCCTCTGGAACACACGGTCTGCATGCAACAAACTTCCCTTTATCCACAACTACTTTCTCACTAACTCTCTTAATCTTTTGGCCCTTACTGAAACCTGGATCCAGGACTCAGACACTGCCTCCCCTGCTGCTATCTCCTACGGCGGTCTACACTTCTCTCATTCTCCGAGACCTGGAAACAGACGTGGTTGTGGAGTTGGCCTACTCCTGTCCCCACAATGTACTTTCCAGGTCATCCCCCGCCTCCATCACTCTCATTCCCTTCTTTTGAGGTTCACACCATTAGGCTGTTCCGTCCCCTCCCCCTCAGAGTAGCAGTGGTATATCGCCCCCCAGGTTCACCCACCCACTTCCTCGACCACTTTTCCGCGTGGCTGCCGCACTTCATGTCCTCAGAATTACCAACCCTCATCCTGGGAGACTTTAACATCCCCATAAACAGCCCCAACTCCACATCCACATCCCAGCTCCTATCTCTAACCACTTCTCTTGGCCTCTCACAGCTCTCAACCTCTGAGACACATAAGGATGGCAACACCCTTGATCTGGTCTTTACCCGACTCTGCTCTACCTCCTCCTTAGACAATTCATCTCCTTCTCTCTCTGATCACAATATTCTCTCCCTCACACTCGCAAACCCTCGCCCATCACAGCATAGTCCGACCTATCACACATTCACCAATCTACAGGCCACCAACCCTCATACATTCACAGACTCTCTCCTCTCATCACTGTCCCCAATCTCCTCCTTCTCCTGCCCCAATCTGGCTGTGAATTACTACAATGAGACTCTCAAAAGTACCCTGGACCAAGTAGCGCCCCTCACCCTCAGAACCTCCAAACACAGAGTAAAACAGCCCTGGCTCACATCACAAACTCGATTCCTCCAGCGATGCTCCAGGAGTGCCGAACGCCTATGGAGGAAAACCCGCACACCAGAAAACTTTATCCATTACAAGTTCATGCTCAAAACCTACAACTCTGCCCTTCACCTCGCAAACAGACCTACTTCACCACCCTGATCTCCTCACTAGCCAACAACTCAAAGAAACTCTTTGACACCTTTCACTCTCTCCTCAGTCCGAAAGTGCAGGCTCCTATCACTGACCTCTGTGCTGATGATCTGGCCTCTTACTTCACAAAGAAAATAGAAAACATCCGTCAGGAAATCAGCTCCCAACCTTCAAGTGTTTTTACTCCCATCTGTCCCTACAGCCCCTCTGGCTCACTCTCCATTTTTGACCCAGCCACAGAAGAAGTCTCCAGAATCCTCTCGTCCTCACGTCCCACTATATGCACCTCTGACCCCATTCCCTCACACCTACTACAGACCCTCTCTCCAGTGGTCACCACTCACTTAACCACAATCTTCAATCTCTCCCTCTCTACTGGCATCTTTCCCTCCTCCTTCAAACACTCTATTATTACTCCACTACTAAAGAAAACGTCCCTTGACCCATCCTGCACAAATAACTACAGACCTGTCTCCAATCTCCCCTTCATCTCAAAACTCCTGGAGCGCCTGGTCTACACCCGCCTCACCCATTACCTCGCCACTCACTCTCTTTTAGATCCATTGCAGTCTGGCTTCCCCCTTACACTCTACAGAAACTGCCCTTATCAAAGTGACCAATGACCACCTGACAGCAAAACGTAATGGTGACCAATCTCTGCTTATCCTTCTTGGCCTCTCTGCAGCTTTTGACACTGTTGACCACCATCTCCTACTCGCTATGCTGCACTTCTTTGGCATCAAGGACACAGCTCTCTCCTGGTTCTCTTCCTATCTTTCTGACCGCTCTTTCAGTGTATCATTCTCTGGCTCCACTTCCTCCCCTCTTCCCCTCACTATTGGGGTCCCTCAGGGTTCTGTCCTTGGACCTCTTCTCTTCTCTCTCTACACAGCCCCCATCGGACAAACCATCAGCAGATTTGGCTTCCAGTACCATCTCTATGCTGATGACACACAACTATAAACTTCAGCCCCTGACCTTACTCCCGCTCTAATAAAGAACACCAATGACTGTCTAACCGCAGTCTCCAATATCATGTCCGCTCTCTATCTGAAACTCAACCTTTCCAAAACTGAACTTTTTTGCTCCCACCCTCTGCCAATCTCCCTAAACCTGACATCTCTCTCGGTGTACGGCACCACGATAACGCCCAGTCAGCAGGCTCGCTGTCTCGGTGTTATGATGGACACTGATCTCTCCTTCACCCCATATATACAATCTCTCACTCGCTCCTGTCGCTTGCACCTGAAAAATATCTCCAGAATTCGCCCTTTCCTCACCATGGAAACAACTAAAACCCTCACCGTGCCCCTGATTCATTCCCGCCTTGACTACTGTAATTCTTTATTAGCTGGTCTCCCCCACAGTAAGCTTTCCCCTCTCCAGTCTATCCTCAATGCAGCAGCCAGGATCACCTATCTAGCAAACTGTTACTCAGATGTTTCTGCTCTGTGCCAGTCACTGCATTGTCTACCCGTCCACTATAGAATCCAATTCAAATTGCTCGCTGTCACCCACAAAGCTATTCATGGTGCGGTACCTCCTTACCTCTCCACCCTCATCTCTGTCTACCACCCCACCCGTCCCCTTCGCTCTGAACGTGACCTCAGACTAACCGGCATTAATCCGAACCTCCCATTCCCGACTCCAAGACTTCTCCCGAGCTGCACCAAACCTCTGGAACGCTCTACCCCAAGAAATTAGGACCATCCACAACTTGCATAGCTTCAGACTCTCCCTAAAAACACACCTCTTCAGGGCGGCCTATCCTTCTCCCTAACAGTAGTCATTTAGACATAAGATATTCATTGTTATAAGCCCTGTACTTTGTGTTCCCATCTCGTCTTAGATTGTAAGCTCCTTCGAGCAGGGTCACCTTTATTTTTTTGCCTTTTTATGGTATTTCCTAAGTTGATTCTATGTTTATTCTATGTAACTACTGTTCTGCATTACCTTTCTGTACCGTATATTTTTCTTATAAGTACCGTTGTACTGTAAAGCACTGCGGAATATGTTGGCGCTATACAAATAAAGTTTTATTATTATTATTATAGGTATTGTTTATGTCACCAGCACCTGTATGGTGCTTCTTTTACCTTATACCCTAAAATCATAGTGGTTGGTTCCCTTTAAGGCTGCCTTCACACCACGGCAAGTTCTGATCCAGGGCTGTCAGGGATGAACCTGACAGCCCCGAACCGGATCAGCACACAGAATCGGAAGGCTAATATGCCCTCCGGTCCGGTGTGCAGCCGGATGCAGCTGCCGCTGCTGAAGATTTAGGACCACAGTTCGCAGGGAGCTAGCCGCGGTCCTGAAATAACAGCGGCATGCAGCCGCCGGTATCTGGTTCCCGGATCCTCCCGTATCGGAGCAGTCTGGTACCATAGGCTCCCATGTTAGGGAGAACCGGATTGCCCCGAATCTGTGACAATCCGGGAGATGCCAATTTGGTGAGATTTTTCTCCATCGGACATTCCCGTATCTGATCTTGCCGGGGTGTGAAGCCAGCCTTAGCATTTCACACTGTGTTGCTTACCATGCCACAGTTTGTATGGGGTCTTCACCACATTTGTTGAAAATAGTTATGTAGATGTGTTACTGCAGCTTCACTCCAATATTTTTCAGATAGATTAGAATCTGTTAGTTACATCTAATCATTTCAGTCAAGGTTCTGTTCTCTTTGCTACACCATTCTGTTCAGGTGTTTATTGGACTGTTCTTTGATGTTTTGTTTCCTTTTGTCTTAAATAGTCTACTATTTGATGTTCTGCGAATACATTATCACTTTGAATACTAATCAGCTTTCTCTGAAACTTGACACAATCTTCTAATTTGCTGAAACTGTCACTCTGTGCCACTGTTCATTTGTGCTTTATTTAAAGTGATCCGTTTGGTGCTTTTTATTCAGCCAAAACGAAACCTCTTTTTTTTTTTTTGCAAAGCAAGCATCACAAATGCATCATCTGTCTGTGTTGCTTTTTTAGCTCTACTCTTTTTACTGCTGTGCTTTTGCTTTTTTTATAGCAAAAACGCAGTCCTTTTCCAAGGTAGGGGAGGAGGACACACACACACTCTCACGCTTGAATGTGCGTATGGCAACCAACCTGCTGTCATAGTGTGTAAAATAAATGAAAAAAAATGAGTAGGGGTCCCTCGTATTTTTCATTCTCAGCACTGATTAAGCCGCTAGCTATGAGCTGTATCCCCCAGCTGCCTAGTTTTACCTTGGCTGGTAATCAAAAATACAGGGGATGCAATTTTTTATTATTATTATTATTATTATTATTATTATTATTATATAATAAATGATTTTTTTTTTTAAATGCCTCGGTTTTTGCCCTATTTTTCAAAACCACACAGCTGGAGGCTGGTATTCTCAGCTGATTGCACCAGCTGATACCCTGAACTCCCTAGCTAGCAGATTCCCAGTCATGATGCTATATGGAGAATACGTGATGAGCTCCAAAACTACTTACCTTAACAATCTGTAATAAGAATTGAAGTTGCAACTCATCTTTTGGTAATAGTCTAATTAGTTCTTAAATGAGAGCCACCCTATGCTCTGCATGGTAGTTCACCACACTCATGTCACGAATTGCCTTCCTTCCTCCCGCTCCTTCTTCCTGCTCCCCCTATAAGTCAGGATCCATACTGAGAAGAAAATGTGGAAGCTCTATTAGGTGAAAAAATGTCATGGACGTTGCTGACATGAACTCTTAAAATTTTCTTTACGTGAATGACCGCAAGTCAACAGTTATTCTTTTGGTATGATCCTGTTAAGGGTCAGAGTGTTCAGATGAGTCAGATCCAAAGCAACAAGTAACAGATACTACAGGTGATTGAAAAACTTGAGTGATGCAGTCTTTGATATCATCAGAATAATAGTGGAGTATCCAAGAAGAGATTTCAGCGGTAGAAAATTACTGTAAAGTACACTTGCCACAAGTGGAGCTGTAATCCAAGAATTAACGTAGCCACACAATGCAAATATACAGACATCTTTCAGCCCCATCTGTTCTTCCTTTGGCAAATGGAACTGTTCTCCAAACATCCAGATCTTCAGACTGTAGATTAATTTTGGGAGCCAATGAGCAGAATGCATGGCCATTGTTGCCATAAAACAGACACCTCTCTTTGGGACATGTCTCAGAAAAATGACAATCAGCTCAATCAGCTCCAAAAACTCCCTATAATCATCTCTTGGCTGACTCTGTGCAAGGTGTCTAATTGCAAACTCTATAGTGCTGTCCCTGATGTCCTGCACTGATCTGGATACATAATCAACTGACATTCCTGTTTCCAATTTATCCTGATAAACAAAATCCCAGTACTGCTAAAAACGCTTGGAGTGGGACTTCTGATGATAATTTGGCTCCAAGGCCCACTTCTACCACAGCACCTATGATCAGCTCCATAATGCTCTGCAAGCTAGCGATAGTGGCTCCTTACCTAGCTTTTGCTCTAAGTGAACACAAGCTCCAGCCAACTTGCCAGTGTTTGAGCTAGTTGTATTAAACCACATTGCCATGACTCTGGCAGATATTCCCCATATTTCCAGTGCTTTTTGAACAGCTGCTGCTTGAGCCTCACCAGTTGCACTTAAAATCTTTGCAATTGTTAGCAATTTGGAAATTCATTTGCCAGAAACAATAAGGCTGGGTTCACATTGGTGTTCCCCCCTGCAGCATTCTGCGGAGGGGAACCGCCATGTGAGCGCAGCCACCGCCAGCCCTTATGTTTATAATGGGGGCGCACGGTGCTGCACTTGACTGTGCATGACCGTGTGCTCCCATTCATTTGCACGCATAAATACAAGATGGGTGGGGGACAAGAGGCGCAATAGTGCTCTATCACTAGAGACACTACAGGATGTTTGGTGGGTGCTATGGAACCACTCAACTGATACAGTTGTGATCCTCATCAATACTCCAGTTGCCGCAGGACCTCCACCGACCACTCACAAGTGGTGAAATCAGAAGATGATGGGAAAAAAGGTGCGTCACGGTCCGCGCTGCTCAAGTCCAAGAAAACACTCATGAGAGTCAGAGTTTCATAAAGCAGATTCTTATTCTTTGTTCTTCTACTAGAAGAATAAAGAATAAGAATCTGCTTTATCAAACTCTGACCCTCATGAGAGTTTTCTTGGACTTGAGCAGTGCGGACCGTGACGCACCTTTTTTCCCATCATCTTCTGATTTGTACGCAGGCGCACTGTCGCGTTCAGGGTGCGGACGAGAGTGTGTGATGCGCAGTCAAGCGCAGCACTGTGCGTTTCCATTATAAACATAGGGGCTTGCAATGGCTGCGCTCAGCTTGCGGATCCCCTACGCAGGACGCTGTAAGATTATTAATGAATTTACCAACCCAGTAAATATTGACTACAAAATGTGCTTTTAACTCTAAAAATGTCTAAGGCCTATGCGAATAGAATCACGATTGATTGCAAGGTCTTCAATGCTGTTGACTAAGCTCTTTGCAGTTTCAGTAATGATAAACATTGCTTTCTGATCTGAATTCTAAAGGGCCTGTCACACGTGTCAATGTCGCCAGCAATATCGCTCATGCGTCACATATTATTAATCGCCTGAGCGATGTGGAATTATCGCAGGTAAGATGTCACACGCGTCAATATGATCCAGCGATGCGGTGATGTCGCCATCTTGCGAGCGATTTTATTTAGTCGCTTGTACGTTGTCAAAATAGAAAATACGTCGCTGAGTTTAGTGTCACACGCAGCGATGCACAAGGTCTAGTGAGCGATGAGCGACAGGTTTTACATCTGGCAGTGAAACCTGCGATCGGCGATCAGCGACATGTCGCTGGTTGCATCGCTTGGTCACACGCTTCAATGTCGCTCCTGCGTCACTTTTATGTCGCTCGAGCGACTGAAAATCCGTGACGTACGAGAGACATAGACAGCGATATTGACGCGTGTGACATCCCCTTTAGTCCTATTCAATGTAACTGCCAGCTGTGGTGTGAAAACACTCCTCCTGCCTCTTTCTCTTTCCAGGATTCTGGTAAGTGCAACTTCCAATAGTTGTCTCAGCAATTGTAGTAGCTGAAGACTGTTTTATAGTTTCATTCATTTCCAGATGATGATGTAGAAACAATCCGAGAGCCATGCGCATGGAACACCATTTACTACTTTTTAATTCAGTTACAGTACTACTGATGAGAGACTTCTGTTTGAGATCTAGTTGCTGTTGTCATCTCTCTCCACTTAACTCCTTCACAACTAACAATGAACCGGTTCATCCAAAAAGCAAGGTCGCGCCCTACAAGGGATGAACTGCTTCGTCCTGGGGCAATTGCGGTGCAATGGCCGTAGCAATGGGGATCAAGCTTCGGTACCTGTAGTTTTCAGAAGCAGGGAACTGGAGCTTCATTTCGGGAAGGGTGGGATGGCGTTGCCACCCTGCACCCACGATCACTGTGGTTGGCTGTTGAATTCTGAATAGCTAATCCCAGTGACTGTAATGATCAGGCAAATACTCATCAATGATGAGTCATTAGTCAGCACTCAGCAGCCAGGCCTAGTGTACATTGCATAATTACCGATTTCAGCAAAAACCTTCTTTCAGCCGATGTGTGAAAAAAAATCAATGTAACTGAGCTACCATTAAATATTTCCAAATTTAGTTGATATTTTGCCATAATTATTTCTTCATATACACAGTCATATGAAAAAGTTTGGGCACCCCTCTTAATCTTACTCTTTTTTTTTTTTTTTTTTTTTTAATGGTTTTTTTGCAACAGCTATTCCAGTGTGATATACAGTTAGGGCCAGAAATATTTGGACAGTGACGCAAGTTTTGTTATTTTAGCTGTTTACAAAAACATGTTCAGAAATACAATTATATATATAATATGGGCTGAAAGTGCACACTCCCAGCTGCAATATGAGAGTTTCCACATCCAAATCGGAGAAAGGGTTTAGGAATCATAGCTCTGTAATGCATAGCCTCCTCTTTTTCAAGGGACCAAAAGTAATTGGACAATGGACTCTAAGGGCTGCAATTAACTCTGAAGGCGTCTCCCTCATTAACCTGTAATCAATGAAGTAGTTAAAAGGTCAGGGGTGGATTCCAGGTGTGTGGTTTTGCATTTGGAAGCTGTTGCTGTGACCAGACAACATGCGGTCAAAGGAACTCTCAATTGAGGTGAAGCAGAACATCCTGAGGCTGAAAAAAAAGAAAAAATCCATCAGAGAGATAGCAGACATGCTTGGAGTAGCAAAATCAACAGTTGGGTACATTCTGAGAAAAAAGGAATTGACTGGTGAGCTTGGGAACTCTAAAAGGCCTGGGCGTCCACGGATGACAACAGTGGTGGATGATCGCTGCATACTTTATTTGGTGAAGAAGAACCCGTTCACAACATCAACTGAAGTCCAGAACACTCTCAGTGAAGTAGGTGTATCTGTCTCTAAGTCAACAGTAAAGAGAAGACTCCATGACAGTAAATACAAAGGGTTCACATCTAGATGCAAACCATTCATCAATTCCAAAAATAGACAGGCCAGAGTTAAATTTGCTGAAAAACACCTCAAGAAGCCAGCTCAGTTCTGGAAAAGTATTCTATGGACAGATGAGACAAAGATCAACCTGTACAAGAATGATGGGAAGAAAAAAGTTTGGAGAAGAAAGGGAACGGCACATGATCCAAGGCACACCACATCCTCTGTAAAACATGGTGGAGGCAACGTGATGGCATGGGCATGCATGGCTTTCAATGGCACTGGGTCACTTGTGTTTATTGATGACATAACAGCAGACAAGAGTAGCCGGATGAATTCTGAAGTGTACCGAGATATACTTTCAGCCCAGATTCAGCAAAATGCTGCAAAGTTGATTGGACGGCGCCTCATAGTACAGATGGACAATGACCCCAAGCATACAGCCAAAGCTACCCAGGAGTTCATGAGTGCAAAAAAGTGGAACATTCTGCAATGGCCAAGTCAATCACCAGATCTTAACCCAATTGAGCATGCATTTCACTTGCTCAAATCCAGACTTAAGACGGAAAGACCCACAAACAAGCAAGACCTGAAGGCTGCGGCTGTAAAGGCCTGGCAAAGCATTAAGGAGAAAACCCAGTGTTTGGTGA
The DNA here is from genome assembly GCA_033576535.1 of Allobates femoralis. NCBI lineage: Eukaryota > Metazoa > Chordata > Amphibia > Anura > Aromobatidae > Allobates > Allobates femoralis. Next base: position 342,659,439 of record JARQOC010000005.1, on the reverse strand, counting down.
TGTCCATGGGTTCCAGACTTAAGGCAGTGATTGCCTCCAAAGGATTCGAAACAAAATATTGAAAATAAAAATATTTTGTTTGGGTTATGTTTATTTGTCCAATTACTTTTGACCTCCTAAAATGTGGAGTGTTTGTAAAGAAATGTGTACAATTCCTACATTTTCTATCAGATATTTTTGTTCAACCCTTCAAATTAAACGTTACAATCTGCACTTGAATTCTGTTGTAGAGGTTTCATTTCGAATCCAATGTGGTGGCATGCAGAGCCCAACTCGCGAAAATTGTGTCACTGTCCAAATATTTCTGGCCCTAACTGTATGTGATAACTGATGGTCACAGTAATATTTCAGGATTGAAATGAGGTTTATTGTACTAACCGAAAATGTGAAATATGCATTATTTAAAAAATTGACAGGTGCAAAAGTATGGACACCTCAACAGAAAAGTGAGATTAATATTTAGTAGATCCACCTTTTGCAAAAATAACAGCCTCGAGTCGCTTCCTGTAGCTGTTAATGAGTTCCTGGATCCTGGATGAAGGTATTTTTAACCATTCCTCTTTACAAAACAATTCCAGTTCAGTTAAGTTTGATGGTCGCCAAGCATGGACAGCCCGCTTCAAAACATCCCACAGATGTTCAATGATATTCAGGTCTGGGGACTGGGATGGCCATTCCAGAACATTATAATTGTTCCTCTGCATGAATGCCTGAGTAGATTTGGAGCGGTGTTTTGGATCATTGTCTTGCTGAAAGATCCATCCCCGGCGTAACTTCAACTTTGACACTGATTCTTGAACATTATTCTCAAGAATCTGCTGATACTGAGTGGAATCCATGCGACCCTCAACTTTAACAAGATTCCTGGTGCCGTCATTGGCCCCAAAGCATGATGGACCCTCCCCCAAATTTGACAGTGGGTAGCAAGTGTTTTTCTTGGAATGCTGTGTTTTTGTGGCACCATGCATAACGCCTTGTTGTATGACCAAACAACTCAATCTTTGTTTCATCAGTCCACAGGACCTTCTTCCAAAATGAAACTGGCTTGTCCAAATGTGCTTTTGCATACCTCAGGCGACTCTGTTTGTGGCGTGCATGCAGAAACTGCTTCTTTCACATCACTCTCCCATACAGCTTCTCCTTGTGCAGTGTGCGCTGTATTGTTGACCGATGCACAGTGACACCACCTGCAGCAAGATGATGCTGCAGGTCTTTGGAGATGGTCTGTGGATTGTTCTTGACTGTTCTCACCATTCTTCTTCTCTGCCTTTCTGATATTTTTGTTGTCCTGCCACTTCTGGCCTTTACAAGAACTGTCCCTGTGGTCTTCCATTTCCTTACTATGTTCCTCACAGTGGAAACTGACATGTTAAATCTCTGAGACAACTTTTTATATCCCTCCCCTGAACAACTATGTTGAACAATCTTTTTTTTTCAGATCATTTGAGAGCTGTTTTGAGGAGCCCATGATGCCACTCCTCAGAGAAGATGCAACTAGGAGAACAACTTGCAAGTGGACACCTGAAATAGCTTTCTCATGATTGGATACATCGGGCTATGAAGTACAAAGCTCAATGAGGTTACCAAACCAATTTAGTGCTTCAGTAAGTCAGTAAAAAGTAGTTAGGAGTATTCAAATCATGAAAATCAGAAGGGTGCCCATACTTTTGCACCTGTCAATTTTTGAATAGTACAATTAACCTCATTTCAATCCTGAAATATTACTGTGTCCATCAGTTATTCATATATCACACTGAAATTTGCTGTTGCAAAAAAACAATTAAAAAAAAAAAAGAGTAAGATTAAGAGGGGTGCCCAAACTTTTTCATATTTCGTATAGTTACAAAATTATGGGAAGAAGGTAACATTTAAGACACTTGCCAAATATGCTCCACCTTAGCTGTCACAGAGAGTGAGCATCTGTGATTGGCCTTTGCAGTTCAGTGCTGTGAAAATTTATGAAGCTTAATGAGCAGCCCCAGAAACAAGCAGCGGGAGACTGGCTCCTGAAAAACCAAACCTCTGCAGGACAGCATCAATGAATCCCCAGTGTACTCTGTCAAACGCTTTTTCTGCGTCAAGAGAGAGGAATACACTGGGGATACGCCCCCTCTCCACCACATCAAGAAGATCAACGAGCCGCCTCGTTCCATCCCCAGTCTGATGACCCGGAACGAAACACACCTGGTCGGGATGGATCACCTAGGGGAGAATGGGCATAAGTCTATTGGCCCAAATCTTAGCGTAAATTTTTGTGTCACAATTTAAGAGGGAATCGGATGAAAATCGCCAGGAGAGGTTAGCGGCTTGCCTGGTTTAGGGAGGGTGGAAATTGTGGCCTACAGACCCTCAAGCTTAATTACTCCCTCCGACTGCCACCTGTTAAACAACCTAAGGAGATATGGGGAGAGCGAAGGAAGGAACTGAAGGTAATACGAAAAGGGAAAACGGTCTGGACCAGGGGCTGATTTTTTCCTAGAAGAGCAAATTACTTGTGAAATTTCCACTGCAGTAAGGGGAGTATTTAAAGATGAAAGTTGGGATTTTGAAATTTTTGGGAGGTTGGCTTTGTTTAAAAAAGAATTAATAGACTCAGTAGGAGGTTGAGGGACATAGGGGGTCGTTGGTGAGATTATATAGGGATGTGTAATATGAAGCAAATTCCTCTGCGATTTTAATTGGGATGTAAACATGAGATTTATCAGGTTTAATGAGGAACAGGATTTTAGAGCGGAGTTCTCGTTTTTTAATCCTTCTGGCCAAAAGAGAACCCGCCTTGCCTCCAATATTGTAGAATTTAGATTTAGATTTCCTAATATCTTTTTCAGCTCTAACCATTGACGGATTTGAAGACGAGTTTTAGCTAATTCTTTTAGGACAACCGGGGAAGGGGAGTGTTTATGCAGGGCTTCTAAGTGTTTCAGGGAGTCTAAAGCTGAGCGGAGGGCAGATTCATATTTTCTTTTATTGGAAGCAGCCATTTTAATTAAAGTTCCCCTAACAACCGCCTTGTGGGCAAACCAGAGTGCGACATCTGGGACGTCCCCTGTATCATTTGACGAGAAAAATTCTCCAATTACCCCTTTGAGAAACTCGGCATTAGAAGGTATAGTGAGCAAATATTCATTAAAACGCCACTTTGCCGGGGGGCGGAAATTTGACAGATCTGAGACATTCAATGTTATTGGAGCATGATCTGACCACGAAATATTGCCAATGTCCACTGCTGAGAAACAATATGGTAAAGCCACATCATCAACTAGAAAAAAATCAATTCTGCTATACGTGTGGTGTCTCGGGAACATAAAGGTAAAATCACGCTCTTCACAATGAAAATATCTCCAAACATCATGCCTATTATAAGATGACACCAAGGTACCTATTTCCCCCTAGAACGAGATAGGACCGAGCAATCCAATTGCTTAGAAATGGGAGCATTAAAGTCACTGGCTACTATTGAGCAACCTACTTTAAGAGGGGATAGAACCTGAAAGAACCTTTTCAAGAAGGATGACTGGCCAGTGTTGGGAGAGTAGACAGATGCCAGGGTATAAGGAACATTATTTAATAAGCACGTAATAATGAGATATCTGCCCTGTGCATCCTGTACTGATGACTTCAAATGAAAGGCCACCCTTTTAGAAACAAAAATGGCTACTCCCGCTTTTTTAGAAGTATTGTTCGCAAAGAATTGGTGGGGATAAAGAGAGGAGCGCATCCTAACATTATCTTGTGAAAGCAGATGGGTCTCCAGAAGGAAAACCACATCATGAAATTCCCTAGATAATTGCCTCCACATCAGCGATCTCTTGGCAGGGGAATTCAGAGCATTGACATTAATAGAACACAATGATACACTCATAGTAAAACTGTACAATTAGCATTATGAAAATGAGATTGCAGAGGTCATATAGACATGTTAGCCAATTCAAGTTGCAGAGAAGAGCCTTAGGGGGGATAGGAAAAGGAGAGGAGGAAGGGAGGGGAGAAAAAACTGGTGAAACATCTGACAACCTTTAAACTTATAAAAGAAAAAATAGAAGTGGACAAAGGTCACTTATAGGGGCCGAGGACCCAGGATACCAGAAATAACTGGTAAACAACAAAGTCCTGAACATCAACAAGAAGCATCCACAGAGCAAAAGGTAATAGATTCCTCAGACGGTCTTCCACTCAGGGTCCAGGCGTTTTCTGCTGGAAGGATGGGATGAGGACTTGGATTTATCCGGAGAGGACCGGTGATCCGGAGGCAACAGTTCCCATCTCTGGAGCAATTTGGCAGCTTGTTCCGGAAGCAAACACGAAGAGATGGTTCCATCCTTACAAATCAGCAATCTGGTAGGGAAACCCCAACGAAAGGGGATCTCCTTATCACGTAGCACAGCCGTGTAAGGGCCAAAGGCCCTTCTGAGTGCCAGGGTGCCCAGGGAGAGATCCGGATAAACTGAGACATTGGCAAATTTAGCAGGAAGAGCAGGATTGCTTCTCAACGCATGCAGAAAGTCCTCCTTAAGTTCGAAGAAGTGTATGCCTGCTAGAATGTCTCTGGGGACGGAAGGTCCAAGGGCTGCTGGCTTTGGGACACGATGAATGCGATCGATGATTATGTCCTTTCTGTCCACATGAGGCATAGCAGCCATAATGAAATCCTGTAGAAAGGATCTTAAGTCTGCAGGCAAGATAGCTTCCTCAACTCCTCTCAGTTTAATGTTGTTTCTCCTGGATCTGTCCTCCAGGTCCAGGGTTTTTGCCTGTGTCTTGGAGGCAGTTTGCTGGACGGAATCATGTGCATCCCAGAGTTCATTATGTGAAGTGATCAGCTCTGCTAACTTGCACTCCAGATGATCTGTCCGGGTTCCCAGTTCCTCCACATCACCGTTAATTTCTGCCAGCATGTTACGCATATCTTCCTGAAGAGAACTGCGGAGAGAGGCCAGCATATCTCTCTTGACACCTTTGGTAATGGGGACTTCAGCTTGCTCTTGAACGAGGGAGCTGACAGGAGGCTGAGACGGAGACGGAGGCTCCTTGCAGCACGAGCTGCGCGGGGGGATGGGGGAGCCATGTTTAGTGAATCAGCAGGCAGCCTGGCACCAACAAAAAAGTCAGTTACCCGTTTAGCCTGCTCCCGTGCTGCAGGTCTGGACTTTCCCATCAACTCACCGGGGGTCCCAGAGGGGCTGGAAGGAGGGTTGAAGCTGAGGGGACCTTTAGGAAAGCTGTTTAGAGCCGCTTCTGGCTTCTAGGATGCAGAGCTCCCTCTCTATGCGACTGCCATCTTCAGCAGGCAAGCCACGCCCTTGTTGTTGATTCTTCACAAAAAAATTAGAATTTATATTTTTATGTTTGAAGCCTGAAATGTGGCAAAAGGTTGAAAACTTCAAGGGGCCAAATACTTTCACAAGACACTGTATCTCCCATCACGTACAGTACCAGTAATCCCAATTTTAAAAGATATAGACTTAATGACCAAAATGCAGACCCCGGCTTTTTCCGAGGAATGGTTAGCAAAAAACATACGATTTTGAACTGTAAAATTATCCTCTTTTAATAAGTGAGATTCCTGGATACACAGAATGCCCACCTTAGATCTGTGTGCCTCTGATCACATCAGGGGACGCTTGGCTGGAGCCGTTAACATTCAAAGAAATAAGTCTTACACTCATGGTGGCTTAAAATAGATGTGGCAGCGTAACCAGGACTTACCAGGAGAAGGAGAGAAAAGGAAGGGAAAAAGAACGACAAAAGAACAAACAAACAAACAAAAAAAACACTCATGTAAACCGGCAGGCAGACAAAGGTCTGCAAGGGGGATACATGTCAGTATTGATGGACAGTATGCACTCGCTAGAGGCAGGTAATTCCAATTGCCCCAGCGAGAGGAGCATAAACTGTAGAAACAGACCTCTGTGTCCCGAGGCAGGGAAGGCAAGGAGGTCTCCTCTAACTTCCTCACAGTTGGACACCATCCTCCTCTGTTGGATGTTGATTTGGGCCTCGGGAAAGGGCTTCCTCCTGGGGTAGACGGCGATAGGTTCCAAGCCTTGAGCACTCTATCTAGTTGCTTCGGAGTGTGGAAATCATATTGGGTGCCCTCATAGGAGAAACAAACCTTCACAGGAAAGGCCCAGCTGTAGGCAATGCCGGCATCTCTCAAGATCTTACACATACGAGTGTTTTTCATTGGTCTCATTTACATTTTTATTCTGTGCTTTAAAATATATTTAATTTATGAAATAAACTTAAAATACTGCTGTTTTACTCATATTAGGATATTTTCACATAAACACAATCACTTTGACATTAAGGAATTGGGTGTTGTTCTTCTCTAATTTTGATTGCCAGTGTATTTAACATATATACAGGGCACAAGTAGATTGAGCAAGAGTCCATGATAATTGTATGTACCAAATAGAAAGGACAAACTCAGAAATGCCAAATATTTTAAATAAAAAAAACTTTATTTACACAATAATAACAATTAAAAAGTGAGTCACACAAGAAACAAAACGTGATATAGCCAGCAAGGGGAGATGAAATGTACAGATGGAGAGCTTACATAATAAGATTAGGTAATAAAATATATGTAATATATTGCACATATGCCCAAAATTAAAATGAATAGATATCAATAGATTTCTCTAATATGGTGGATACTAGATCACACTTTAAACACTTGTAGGAGCAAACACTTTGCATCTGGCCAGGGTGCCCGCAGATAGATCAGGAAACACTGCAAGTTTAGAAAAGTTCTCTGGGAGGGATGGATGTTTCCTCAGTGCTTGCATGAAATCCTCCTTTGTCCTGTAGGAATGCATGCAAGCCAGTACATCTCTTGGCAAGGCCTGGTTAATATGAGGAGTCTTGGGGACACGGATCCTCTCAATCCCCAGAGATCCAGGGGGTATCAGGGAGGACATGATTAATGAAGGAGGATAGGAGATTTGCCAGGTCAGGATCATTTATGGAATGCGAATGCGAATGTTACATCTCCTCGACCTGACCTCTAAATCCCAGAGTTTAAGCTGGTGAGCAGACATTTGTTTCTCAAGTGCAGCATAATCATCGGCCAGGGAATTGAGCTGCTGCATACTCCTCCATCTTCCTTTAATTGTGATCTGTGCACTCCCCCAGGATGCTTATCTCCCGCTTCAGCTCCCTCATCATACCTCTCATGTCATCATGCAGGGCCTTCCTAAGCGTAGACAGGAGCTTCTGCTTTGTCCCCTGTGTCAGCAGGACATCCATCGCTGTGTCTCCCCTGGTGTCTTTGGAGGAGTAGTGTGAGGACACAGAGCGGGACTAGGAAGTCGGCGCCATGCTGGATTGAGGCCCATGCCCTCTGTTCCTGCTGAAGAAATCAGTGAGCTTCGCAAGAATCTCGTGCTGTTTCGATTCTCCCCGTGGCATGCCTGCGATCTCTTGAGGCCCTTTCCACCTCGGGGCAGCAAGGTGAGCCTGTGTGAGCCGCAATGATGTCTGTAGCTGAGGGAGCTCCAGGATTATGTGGCTGGAGCCGTTAGCTATCAGGCCACGCCCCAGTGATATGCTTATTGATTGGCTGGATCTTGTATTTAAGGTGCCCTCCTCTGGTCTGACGCCAGCCCTTGACAGTGACTCTGCCCACCAAAACAGAGAGAAGAGAGCTGGTGTTTCTAGGGTAGCGCACCTGCTTGTTAATGTCTTTTTGTATACATATACTTACCTAATGATTAAAAATATACAGAGTGGGCCATTTATATAGATGCACCTAAATAAAATGGGAATGGTTGGTGATATCAATTTTCTGTTTGTGGCACATTAGTATATTGGAGGGGGAAAACTTTTCCAGATGGGTGGTGACCATGGTGGCCATTTTGAAGTCAGCCAATTTGGATCCAACTTTATTTTTTTCACTGGGAAGAGGGTCATGTGACACATCAAACGTATTGAGAATTTCATAAGAAAAACAATGGTGTGCTTGGTTTTAATATAAATTTATTCTTTCATGAGTTATTTGCAAGTTTATGACCACTTACAAAATGTGTTCAAAGTGCACTGACAACTGCCTTCAGATCAGTGATGAGGCAAACTTTTTTGTGAATGGTGAAGTTAAACAAAACCACCGCTATTAGTCTGACACTAACCCACAGTGGATAGATCTCTCCAAGACTATTTTAAGAAAACGTTTTGGTACAGTGTTAGCCAGTTGAGAAAATGTTGATTGATCTCAGTGGGAGAAACAAGATAACAATCTTGTAGCTGTGATACCTTTTACCACCCATCTGGATAAGTTTTGCCCCTCCCATATACTAATATGCCACAAACAGGAAGTTGATATCACCAACCAGTCCCATTTTATTTAGGTACATCTATATAAATGGCCCACCCTGTATATCATGTAGTTACATTATATATTTGAAACAAACATACTTGTGGGCAAATATACTTTTTCATTATTGAATTCTATTGAACAACAATAATGGAAGTGGAGGAGAATATCCTCATGAAGCAAATAGATGAAGCAGCGACTCAGGGAGAAGTTATTATTGTGGGGGACTTCAACTACTCTGAAATACATTGGGGATCAGAAACCTGCAGTTCCAGCAAGGGTAATAAGTTTTTGAAAACTATGAGAGACAATTACCTTTCACAACTGGTTCAGGACCCAACAAGAAGGGGGGCACTGCTGGACCTAATATTAACCAACAGGCCAGACCGCATATCAAATATACGGGTTGGAGGTCACTTGGGTAACAGTGATCATAACTTAATAAGCTTTCAAGTATCCTTTACTAAGACGTGTAGTAGAGGGGCCACAAGGACACTAAACTTCAGGAAGGCAAATTTCCAACGGTTGAGAGATGATCTTAGTGCAATAAACTGGGACGATGTCCTGAGACATAAAAGTGCACAAAGCAAATGGGAGACATTTATTAGCATCCTGAATAGGACCTGTGCACAATATATACCCTATGGGAATAAGCATGCTAAAAATAGGAGGAAACCACTATGGCTAAATAAAGCGGTAAGAGGTGCAATATGTGACAAAAAGAAAGCATTTAGGGAATTAAAGCAAGTAGGTAGTGATGAGGCATTAAATAAATACAGAAAATTAAATAACATTTGTAAAAAGCAAATAAAGGCAGCAAAGATTGAGACAGAGAGACTCATTGCCAGAGAAAGTAAAAAGAATCCCAAAATATTTTTTAACTACCGTATATACTCGTGTATAAGCCGAGTTTTTCAGCACAAAAAATGTGCTGAAAAGTCCCCCCTCGGCTTATACACGAGTATATACGGTAATCATAAAAAAAAAAAAAAATATATACCCGGCTATATACAGCCCCCCCCCCGTGGTATACCGGGCCCCCCCTGTGGCAACCTGTAAAGGAAGCGATGATTATACTTATCGGGTCGCTGTCGCCGACGCCGCCGCTCTGTCACCGTCCGTCACCGCGCTCCTCCTGGTCTTCATGCTTCCTTCACCGTCGCACAGGAAATGACGTCATTTTCTGTGCGCCCGTGAAGGAAGCATGAAGACGGGAAGGAGCGCGGTGACGGACGGTGACAGAGCGGCGGCGTCGGCGACAGCGACCCGATAAGTATAATCATCGCTTCCTTTACAGGTTGCCACAGGGGGGGCCCGGTATACCAGGGGGGAGGGCTGTATACAGCCGGGTACCGCTGTATACAGCGGGGGCTGCTGTATACAGCGGGGGCTGCTGTATACCCCTCTGGGGCTGCTAAATACCCCTCTGGGGCTGCTATATACCCCTCTGGGGCTGCTGTATACCCCTCTGGGGCTGCTGTATACCCCTCTGGGGCTGCTGTATACAGCTCTGGGGCTGCTGTATACCCCTCTGGGGCTGCTATATACCCTCTGGGGCTGCTGTATACCCCTCTGGGGCTGCTGTATACCCGTCTGGGGCTGCTATATACCCTCTGGGGCTGCTGTATACCCCTCTGGGGCTGCTATATACCCCTCTGGGGCTGCTGTATACCCCTCTGGGGCTGCTGTATACCCTCTGGGGCTGCTGTATACCCCTCTGGGGCTGCTGTATACAGCTCTGGGGCTGCTGTATACAGCTCTGGGGCTGCTGTATACCCCTCTGGGGCTGCTATATACCCCTCTGGGGCTGCTGTATACCCCTCTGGGGCTGCTGTATACCGCACTGGGGCTGCTGTATATAGGGGCTGCAATACCACTTGGGCTGCAATACCACTGGGGCTGCTGTATATAGGGGCTGCTGTATACACCACTGGGGCTGCAATACCACTGGGGCTGCTGTATACAGGGGCTGCAATACCACTGGGGCTGCAATACCACTGGGGCTGCTGTATACAGGGGCTGCAATACCACTGGGGCTGCAATACCACTGGGGCTGCTGTATATAGGGGCTGCTGTATACACCACTGGGGCTGCAATACCACTGGGGCTGCTGTATACAGGGGCTGCAATACCACTGGGGCTGCTGTATATAGGGGCTGCTGTATACACCACTGGGGCTGCAATACCACTGGGGCTGCTGTATACAGAGGCTGCAATACCACTGGGGCTGCAATACCACTGGGGCTGCTGTATATAGGGGCTGCTGTATACACCACTGGGGCTGCAATACCACTGGGGCTGCTGTATAAAGGGGCTGCAATACCACTGGGGCTGCTGTATATAGGGGCTGCTGTATACACCACTGGGGCTGCAATACCACTGGGGCTGCTGTATATAGGGGCTGCAATACCACTGGGGCTGCAATACCACTGGGGCTGCTGTATATAGGGGCTGCAATACCACTGGGGCTGCAATACCACTGGGGCTGCTGTATATAGGGGCTGCAATACCACTGGGGCTGCAGTACCACTGGGGCTGCTGTATATAGGGGCTGCTGTATACACCACTGGGGCTGCAATACCACTGGGGCTGCTGTATATAGGGGCTGCAATACCACTGGGGCTGCTGTATATACCACTGGGGGCTGCTGTATATCATACTGCTGGGGCCTGTATACCACTGCTGGGGGCTGTATACCTGTGCTGGGGTCCACCCTCGGCTTATACGCGAGTCAATAGATTTTCCCAGGTTTTGGGGGCAAAAGTAGGGGGGTCGGCTTATACACGGGTCGGCTTATACACGAGTATATACGGTACATAAATAGTAAGAAACTAAAAATTGATGGTGTTGGCCCCTTTAAAAATAGTCTGGTTGAAATGGTGGATGAGGATGAGGAAAAAGCCAATATGCTAAATTACTTTTTTTCAACAGTATTTACACAAGAAAATCCCATGAAAGACAATATGATCAGTGATAACAAAAATTCTCAATTAAATGTCACCTGCTTAACCCAAGAGGAAGTACAGCATCGTCGAAAAATCAATAAAATTGACAAATCCCCGGGCCCGGATGGGATACACCCCAGAGTGCTGCAGGAATTAAGTACTGTCATAGATAGACCATTATTTTTAATCTTTAAAGATTCCATAATAACAGGGTCTGTACCACAGGACTGGCGTATAGCAAATGTGGTGCCAATATTCAAAAAGGGGACAAAAACTGAACTTGGAAATTATAGGCCAGTAAGCTTAACCTCTACTGTGGGTAAAATCCTAGAGGGTTTTCTAAGAGATGCTATACTGGAGTATCTGAAGAAAAATAACCTCATGACCCATTATCAACATGGTTTTACGAGGGACCGTTCCTGTCAAACTAATCTAATAAGCTTCTATGAAGAAGTAGGTTCTGGACTGGACCAAGGAAATGCAGTGGATGTGGTGTATATGGACTTTTCAAAAGCTTTTGATACGGTGCCACACAAAAGGTTGATACATAAAATGAGGGCAATGGGGATTGGGGAAAATCTGTGTAAGTGGGTTAAGAACTGGCTTAGTGATAGGAAACAAAGGGTGGTTATTAATGGAACACACTCAGAATGGGTCACAGTTAACAGTGGGGTACCACAGGGGTCAGTGTTGGGCTCGCTTCTATTTAATATATTTATTAATGACCTTGTAGGGGGCATACAGAGTAGAATCTCAATATTTGCGGATGACACTAAACTCTGCAGGGTAATCAATACAGAGGAGGACAATTTTATATTACAGGAGGATTTATGTAAACTAGAAGCTTGGGCTGCTAAATGGCAAATGAGCTTTAATGGGGATAAATGTAAAGTCATGCACTTGGGCAGAGGAAACTAAAGGTATAATTATATGCTTAATTGTAAAACACTGGGCAAAACGGTCACTGAAAAAGACCTGGGTGTATGGGTAGATGACAAAGTCACAATTAGTGGCCAGTGTCAGGCAGCTGCTGCAAAGGCAAATAAAATAATGGGATGCATTAAAAGAGGCATAGATGCTCATGAGGAGAACATAATTTTACCTCTATACAAGTCACTAGTGCGACCACACTTAGAATACTGTGTACAATTCTGGTCTCCGGTGTATAAGAAAGACATAGCTGAACTAGAGCGGGTCCAGAGAAGAGCGACAAAAGTCATTAGAGGACTAAGGGGTCTGCAATACCAAGACAGGTTATTAAACTTGGGGTTATTTAGCTTGGAAAAACGAAGGCTTAGGGGTGATCTTATAATAATGTATAAATATATGAGGGGACAGTACAGAGACCTTTCTAATGATCTCTTTACTCTTAGGCCTGAGACTGGGACAAGGGGGCATCCTCTACGTCTGGAGGAAAGAAGGTTTAATCATAATCACAGACGTGGATTCTTTACTGTAAGAGCAGTGAGACTATGGAACTCTCTGCCACATGATGTTGTAATGAGTGAGTCACTACTAACATTTAAGAAGGGTCTGGATGCCTTTCTTGAAAACTATAATATTACCAGTTATACATACTAGATTCTTTGATAGGGCGTTGATCCAGGGAATTAGTCTGATTGCCGTACCTGGAGTCAGGAAGGAATTTTTTCCCCCAATGTGGAGCTTAGTGTTGCCACATGGGTTTTTTTGCCTTCTTCTGGATCAACATGTTAGGCTATGGGTTGAACTAGATGGACTTAAAGTCTTCCTTCAACCTTAAAAAGTATGTTACTATGTTACTATGTATTTACAGCTTCTGCTATATAGCTAATCAGCTTCTGTTATGATTAATGTATTTACTACCTACCATCTAGAGAGAACTTTTGGTCAGTAACCCACATTTATTATTTCCCCTTATGTAACACATAAAATAAATGTATTTAAATTGTGATCTAGTATCCACCATATTAGAGAAATCTATTGATATCTATTCATTTTAATTTTGGGCATATGTGCAATATATTAGATATATTTTATTACCTAATCTTATTATGTAAGCTCTCCATCTGTACATTTCATCTCCCCTTGCTGGCTATATCACCTTTTGTTTCTTGTGTGACTCACTTTTTAATTGTTATTATTGTGTAAATAAAGTTTTTTTATTTTGAAATAGTTGGCTTTTCTGAGTTTGTCCTTTCTATTTTGTGCATACAATTATCATGGACTCTTGCCTAATCTACTTGTGCTCTGTATGTATTATATGTTACATATACACTGGCAATCAAAATTAGAGAAGAACAACACCCAATTCCTTAATGTCAAAGTGATTGTGTTTAAGTGAAAATATCCTAACACGAGTAAACAGCAGTATTTTAAGCTTCTTATATATAAAACCCGAAGGCCACTTCCGGTCTATCCGCTCAACTTCCGTGACGGCCTGCGCCCTGTGACAAAGACCGGAAACGGAAGTAGCAGACCCACGAGCGGTCACCGCGAGCCGCTGTCAAAATGGCACAGCGCCTCGCAGTGGGCGCTAAAGCGCCACCACTCGCCGTTATCCCGTCACCGGCCCTGCACACAGCCCCGTGTGCGCCCATCCACATCCGGCCCACAGCCCCCGCTGCCCCTTCACCCCCCTGCCTGTCACCATAGCCATCCTCCACTGCCTTCCCCCCGCTGCCCCATCAGCCCCCTGCCTGTCACCATAGCCGCCCTCCACTGTCCGGTCACCCCCAGCCTATCACCACTGCCCCTCCGCTCCCCGATCGTCCCCCTCCACTCTCCGGTCACCCCCCGCCTCTCAGCACAGACCCCCTCCACTGTCCGGTCACCTTCCCCCCCTTACCACAGCTCCCTCCAGCCACACGCGATCTCTCTTCATCCTGCTTGAGGACCTTTGATGACGTCACGATGATGGGTGGAGTCACAGATCACATGACCGTGACGTCATCAAAGGTCCTGTCCCGATCTAACCTCCTCTGCCTATTCATCCCCCTGCGCTGCACACTGACCCCCACCCTGACCCTGCTCTGCCCACCCACCCCCACTCTGACCACTGACCCCCACTCTGACCCTGCTCTGCCCACCCACCCCCACTCTGACCACTGACCCACACTCTGCCCCTGACCCTGCCCACTCACCCCCACTCTGACCACTGACCCTCACTCTGCCCACTCACCCCCCAACTCTGCCCACTCACCCCCCAACTCTGCCCCCCTCACCCCCTCTCTCTGCCCCCCTCACCCCCTCTCGCACACTGACCCCCACTCTGTCCCTGCTCTGCCCACTGACCCCCACTCTGACCACATGACCCCCACTCTGACCACTCACCCCCAAACTCTGCCCACTCACCCCCTACTCTTCCCCTGAACCCCTCTCTGCCCCCTCACCCCCACTCTGCACACTGACCCTCTCTCTGCCCTGACCCTGCTCTGCCCACTGACCCCTACTCTGCCCACTCACCCCCAAACTCTGCCCACTCACCCACTCTGCCCACTCACCCTGCTCTGCCCACTCACCCCCACTCTCTGCCCACTCACCCCCTCTCTGCCCACTCACCCCCACTATGCCCACTGACCATGTTCTGCCCACTCACCCTGCTCGGCCCATTGACCCCTCACACTGGCCACTCATCCTGCTCTGCCCACTCACCCCTCACTGCCCACTGACCCCTCACACTGACCCTGCTCTGCCCACTGACCATCCTCTCCCCACTGACCCCTCACTGACCCTGCTCTGCCCACTCGCCCTGCTCAGCTCACTGACCCCTCACACTGCCCACTGACCCTCCTCTGCACACTGAACATGCTCTGCCCACTGACCCCTCAATGCCACTCACCCTGCTCTGCCCACTGACCTGCTCTGCTCACTACCACTCACACTCCCACTCACCCTGCTCTGCCCACTGACCCCTCACAACCCCCACTGACCCTGCTATCTCACTGACCACTCACACTGCCCACTCACCCTGCTGCCCACTGACCCCTCACATGCCCCACTGACCCTGCTCTGCTCACTGAACCACTCACACTGCCCACTCACCCTGCTCTGCCCACTGACCCCTCACATGCCCCACTGACCTGCTCTGCCCTCTCACCCCTCACACTGACCCGCTCTGCCCACTGACCCTCACACTGCCCACTGACCCCTCACACTGCCCACTCACGCCTCAACTGCCCACTGAACATGCTATGCCCACTTATCCCTCACACTGCCCACTGACCATGCTTTGCCCACTGACCCCTCACACTGCCTACTGACCCGCTCTGCTCATTTACTCCCCGCTCTGCCCACTCACCCCCGCTCTGCCCACTCGCCCCTGCTTTACCACTCACCCTGCCCACTGACCACCCTCTGTTCACTCACCCCCGCTCTGCCCTTTCACCTGCCCACTGACCCCTGCTCTGCCAACTGACCGTGCCCACTCACCATGCTCTACCCACTGACCCTCTCTGCCACTCACTGTGCCCACTGACCCTGCTCTGCCCACTGACTGTGCCCAATAACCCTTGCTATGCCCACTAAACCCTGCTCTGCCACTCACCCCTCTCTGCCCGCTGACCCCTGCTCTGCTCACTGACTGTGCCCACTCACCCCTGCCTGCCCACTCACCCCTGCTCTGCCCACTGATTTTTCCACTAACCCCTGCTGTGCCTACTGACTGTGCCCACTGACCCCTGCTCTGCCAATCACTCTGCCCACTAACCCCTGCTCTGACCACTGACCCCGCTATTACCCTGCTCTGACCACTGACGCCCCAATCCTGCTCACTGACCTGCTCTGCCCATTCACCCACCACTCTGCCCACTCACCCCCGATTGCCCACTGACCCTGCTCTGCCTACTACCCCCCCCCCCTCTGGCTACTGACCATGCCCACTGACCCCAGCTCTGCCACAGACCCCAGCTCTGCCTACTGACCCTGCTCTGACTACTGATATGCCCACTCACCCCTGCTCTGCCCAATGACTGCCCACTAACCCCTGCTCTTCCCACTCATCCCCCACTCTGCCCACTGACCCCGCTTTGCCCACTCACCCCCACAGATCGGTTTCCAGCCAACGACAGTCCTGTCCTGCCACCTACAAGACGGGTGGAGCGAGCCGCCGCAGGGTAAGTATCCTCACTGAGGTTTTTTTTATTTTATTATCACCATGAAGGAGCGGGGTGTGCAGCCCAGAGGGAGGCAGGCAGGCAGGCAGGCAGGCAGGCGGGCAGGCGGGCGCGCGCGCCACAGAGACTGGAGGCCCAGAGGGACGGCGCCGCCGAGCGGAGGGGGTCAGGAGGAGCCCTCATCCTGCCCCCCCTATCCATCCTGCCCCCCTATCCATCCTGCCCCCCTATCCATCCTGCCCCCCCTATCCATCTGCACCCCTATCCATCCTGCCCCCCTATCCATCCTGCACCCCCTATCCATCCTGCCCCCCTATCCATCTGCCACCCCAACCCCTATCCATCCTGACACCCCCAACACCATCCTGACACCCCCAACACCATCCTGACACCCCCAACACCATCCTGCCCCCCGACTCCATCCGCACCCCCATCACCATTCTCCACCCCCCGCCAACATCCTGCCCCGCCGCCTACATCCTCCCCCCTCCCCCACCACCATCCTGCCCTGCCGTCTCCATCCTGCCCTGCCGTCTCCATCCTGTCCCCCCTTCCCGCTACATCCTGACCCCTCGCTCCATCCTGCCCCACCTCGCTCCATTCTGCCCCCCCAACACAATCCTGCCCCCCCTCCCCTCCTCAGCTGATCGCTTGCCCAGGCAACTACAGGTCCTAAAGGCCTGTAGGACCTACAAGGCGAGGTGGAGCGAGCCGCCGGACAGGTGAGTATCCTCACTGAGGATTTTTTTATTTTTACTGTGGACGACCGGGGCCAGGAGGAGTGGGGGACTGCGGTCACCGCAGTATTGCCATATACCATAATGCTGCTATACATGTGCTATAATGTACAGCCATATACCATAGTGCTGCTATACATGTACTGTAATGTACCGCCATATACTATAGTGCTGCTATACATTTACTATAATCTACCGCCATATACTATAGTGCTGCTATACATGTACTGTAATGTACCGCCATATACCATAGTGCTGCTATACATGTGCTCTAATTACCACCATATACCATCGTACTGCTATATATATATCTTATATATAAAACCCGAAGGCCACCTCCTGCCAATCCGCTCAACTTCCGTGATGGCCTTCGCCCTGTGTCAAAGACCGGAACCGGAAGTACCAGACTCACGAGCGGTGAGTGCATAGCGCTCACCGTGAGCCGCTGTCAAAATGGCACAGCGCCTCGCGGTGGGCGCTAAAGCGCCACCACTCCCCCTTATCCCGCCACCGTCCCTGCACAGAGCCCCGTCTGCGCCCACCCACATCCGGTCCACAGCCCTGCAGCTCACCGCCCACTCTCCATCAGGGACCGCCATCCCGCCACTGGCTCCGCACACAGCCTGGTGTGCGCCCACCAACATGCGGGAACCGGCCCGGACCGGCCCACACTCCGGTGTGCGGCCTCCGCCGCCACCGCTCCCAGTCCTGCCGCTCTCTCCACACACCCGGTGACTCTCCTCCATCACGGAGCTAGCCCCGCCCGCACTCCGGGGCCGGCCTCCGGAACCGCCGACAGCCCAGTGAGTGTTCAGCCCTCCAGCCTCCGTTCTCCTCTGCCCCCCCAGCCTCCGTTCTCCTCTGCCCCCCCAGCCTCCGCTCTCCTCTGGCCCTCAGCCTCCGCTCTCCTCTGCCCCCCAGCCTCCACCCCCTCCCTCCTCTGACCCCTCCCTTCTCTAACCCCTCCAGTTTCTGCCTCCTCCGTCCTCTGCCCCCTCCAGCCTCTGCCGCACTCACTGCTGACCACTGAGCCACCGCACTTTCTGCTGACCACTGAGCCAACGCACTCTCTGCTGACCACTGAGCCACCGCACTCTCTGCTGACCACTGAGCCACCGCACTCTCTGCTGACCACTCAGCCACCGCACTCGCTGCTGACCACTGAGCCACCCCACTCGCTGCTGACCACTGAGCCACCCCACTCACTCTGCTGACCACTGAGCCACCCCACTCACTGCTGACCACTGAGCCACCCCACTCACTGCTGACCACTGAGCCACCCCACTCACTGCTGACCACTGAGCCACCCCACTCACTGCTGACCACTGAGCCACCCCACTCACTGCTGACCACTGAGCCACCCCACTCACTGCTGACCACTGAGCCCCCCCACTCACTGCTGACCACTGAGCCAGCCCACTCACTGCTGACCACTGAGCCAGCCCACTCACTGCTGACCACTGAGCCAGCCCACTCACTGCTGACCACTGAGCCAGCCCACTCACTGCTGACCACTGAGCCAGCCCACTCACTGCTGACCACTGAGCCAGCCCACTCACTGCTGACCACTGAGCCACCCCACTCACTGCTGACCACTGAGCCACTGCACTCACTGCTAACCACTGAGCCACCGCACTCACTGCTGACCACTGAGCCACCGTATACTCTGCTAACCACTGACCTGCCTGTATACACACAATTAATTTCACAGCACTCCCCTATTACTAAATAAACTCTATATAGATTCTAGACTACCCGATTCTTTAGAATCGGGCCACCATCTTAGTATTTCATAAATTAAATATATTCTAAAGCACAGAATAAAAATGTAAATGAGACCAATGAAAAAGAATACTGATCAAAATTAGAGAACACTTTCAGAGGCCTGCAAATTATTGGTGTTAATCTGGCACCTTGTGCTAATTTGCTTAATTATTATCTAACAAATCCTATTTAACTGGCAGCCTAACTTTCCAGTTTGCTCTTACATTGCCAAAATGTTGTGCTGTTCAAAAGTGACTGAAACCCTCTAGCAGCAGTTTATCCAGATGAAGGCCTATGGGGTCACCTTATCAGTCATAGCAGAGAAGACAGGGTGATGTGGAGAATCTTTATTTATATTTGTTTCAACATTGCAGCTGGAATAGTTCACCAGTTGGGTAAAAATCTGTCTTGTCATACAGTGTCACAACGTTTAAGAGCATTTAAACTAAAAGCCCACTCTGCAACAACCAAATCTTTTATTAGCAGAAGAGATCAAAAGGCTAGACTCACCTTAGGTGAGAAGCATGTAGTTTAGACAGAGGAGAAGTGGTCCACAGTTCATTTTAGTGATGAAATTTAATTTATTTGGGTCTGATGGTAAACATTATGTCTGTCGACAAACTGGGGAAATACTGAAACCAGCTACATTGCAGAGTAAATGCAAGTGTGTATCAGAACCTTCAACAACACTTGGTTCCTTACTTGCATTCAGAACTCAATTAGCCAGCAATTTTTGTGCTGGACAAAGCCCCCTGTCAAACACCAAAATGGGTAGAGCAGTTCCTTGAAACAGAAAACATTGAAACAATGAAATGGCCAGCCAAGGGTTCTGATCTAAACCCAATAGAAAGCCTCTGAAAAATCCTTGGCGTCAAAGTTATGGCCAAGAAACCTGAAACAGTCACAGAACTGTGGAAGAGACTGGAAGAAGAGTGGACCAAAATCTCACCAGAGAAGTGTGAGAGACTAGTGATGTCCTGGGGCCGTAAATGTGCTGATATTGTTCAAAGCAAAGACCTGTGCACTTCCTACTGATTGATGATTGTTCTCACCTTTACATAATTTAGTTAAATTTTTACTTTGTTCTACGGTCATTGCTGTTTTCTAATTATGATCATCAGATTTTGTGTAAAATAAAGGTTTTAAGTTGATAAACTTTGGTTATTTAAAAAAAAACAACACTGTCCTAGTTGCATGGTGTATCCCGTACCCAAAAATCGTCAAATGTTGGTCAATGTAGATCATATTCTGTCTGAAAATATCAATTGATTAAACATTGTTCTCTAATTTTAATAACCAGTGAATGTCTGTTTCGTA
The DNA here is from genome assembly GCA_033576535.1 of Allobates femoralis. NCBI lineage: Eukaryota > Metazoa > Chordata > Amphibia > Anura > Aromobatidae > Allobates > Allobates femoralis. The sequence goes on along the minus strand of JARQOC010000005.1, from coordinate 342,639,272 downwards.
TATTCAGCCTTTTTTTTGGCTGCTATTGGCTAACTATTGATTTATTGTATCTTTTCAGATTTTGCAGCCAAAATTGCCATGGATTACATGTCCAGGGAATTATCCTGGACTACTCATTTGAATAAAATTTTTAATACTGTGTCCACACGTTTGAATGTAGATGATCAACTACAAGGGATGGAATTTGAAAAATCTATTAAGAATTTACTACGCAGAAGAATGTATTGAACTTGTCCTTCTCTACCCCCTTACGATGTAAAGCACCATGGAATTTAATGGTGCTATATAAATAAATAATAATAATAATGAGAATGTGGTGGAAAGCTGCTTTTATAAATAACCACCGCCAAAAACATCTTGTATCAAGAGGATTGAGGATTTAGATTTTCCTTTCATTTCCTGTTTGATGAAGTCTGTATGAAACAGTGGGAAGAGATTTGCACTAGCACCTCACTAAAATTCTTTGAACTTCTAATTGAATTGAATAAAAAAAACTTTAATACCTCTAGAAAGAGAAAACGGTGGTTAGATTAAGAAACTTAACTATATGACTATATAAGCGGAAATGTCTACGTTTATCTAATCAATGGAAAAACAATTTGACAATTAGAAGAAAATTAGTAGGGAAAACGAACTGAAAAAACTTACTCGTAACCTGAATGATGTGAAACATGAAAAAGTGTACACATGGTGGAGAAAAACAGCTTCATTTACCTCATCTAGAAACAGATCCTTTTTAATTTCTTCCTTGACATCTTCAGGAGAATAATTATTATTATTTATTATTATAGCACCATTTATTCCATATCGCTTTACATGTGAAAATGGACATAGACAAGTACAATAAACATGAGCAATATAAGGCACACATAAGGACAGAAGGAAAGAGGACCCTACCCATGAGGGCTCACAGTCTACAAGGGATGGGTGAGGATACATTAGGAGAGGACAACAATCCGATATATCAAACGTTTCTGATAATAAACGACCCCCTAGAAATGTGAAAAGGAAATTGGAGAATAGCAATAGGAATGCAGCAAATAAACGGAAGCAAATAATAGCATCTAAATTGAACAAGGTAATTAATCTATCTAGCTATAATTCCTCTCCAACCGATTTCGCTGTCCTCTCTAAAGGCATAACATTTTCTCTCTGTGCTCGCTTTGAGCAGTTTTTTTTACGAGTTAAAGACCTTAATATCTTTGCCAGATCATTAATATTTAAAAAATGGTTCCATAGTGATTCCTGTCAGAGAAAGAACAGGAGGTAGTTCAGATATTGGAAGAGTTGAAAAGAGAGAGCACCAACAACATTGATGGTAACATACCATCCTCCATAGCTCCACAAACTAAACATTTTGCAGCATTATCTTCATGTCCAGCAGTGGATGTTTTTGTGAAATTGGTAACTAAAGAGTTCCAACAAATTCCTAACAACATTTACATGGATACCCTTACCCATAAGGAAAGTTGTAGTCTGAATGCATAGAAGAAAATACCAGATATTGTGCTTATTCCCGTCGATAAGATCGGGAACATTGTCATAAGACCTCGGAAAATGTATGAAACTGAGGCCCAACAACATCTGAGAGATCCTACTTTCTATAAAAAAACAACCTGACATTCAATCCTTTTATATCCTTCAGGTCTGCTCTGAACAACATTCTAGATGAAGCATATCAGAATAAGCACATCTCCACGGATCTAAAATAAGCCTGGACTATTGCTGATTCGGTGACTCTGACACTGTATTTTCTTCCGAAGATATATAAAAATGCCCTTAACTCACCAGGAAGGTCTATTATCTCAGGAATGGGGGATCTTACAGAAAATGTGTGTAAATAAATAGACAGTCAATTAAGACCACTGGTGAAAAATATACTATCTTTTTTACAAGAAAAATCAGGCTTATTACAGAAAATTGATGGTGTTTTTATAGAAGAAAATATGCTACTCATGACCTGTAACCTTGAGTTCTATATACAAATATTAACCATCAAGATGGACTCAGAGCAGCTTCAAATTTTCTTTTTATGAACAACAGTGGCATGGGACAGGTTGACTTTACTCTAAAATTATTAGAATTTGTTTTATCACAAAATGTTTTTGTGTTCAATCGCTTTTTCTATCTGCAGCTTCGGAACACCACAATGGTATCTATTTCTGTCTAACATCCTGTCTGGACATCCTGATTGGATGCACGGGGCTGATGACGTCACTGGAAGTTTTCTTCCTGCCCCGTGCGCCCTGGAAAGCCTTCACCTCCTGATGGGGTCAGCTGGTGCGGTGCACAGTCTCATGTGCAGCTGCACATAACTAACTCATCAGGTGAATAGATAAATAGCTGACCCAGCACTATCACCCCATGCTCCCTGAAGAAGTCACACGCGAAACACATGTTCGGGCTGTGACACGTGCTGCTAAGAAGGAGGACCCCATTACTATGGGTAGGTGAAGCTTAGTAACTGGTATTGCACTTTAGGGTTGTGTAGGGGAAAGGCACTGGTATAGTGATTTTCACTATCTTATATCAATATCCCACCCTCCCCCATCAGGACTCGACATTTAATTGCTAGGCTCGCCATACCATGGGCATTTAGTCCCTCCACTGCTGTGTCTCTCTCCTCCTATCCTTGCACCGTCCGATGTTACACTAGTTACTACATACCACTGCACTAAACTATGTGTTATCTGTCCTTGGGGTCAATAAGGACTTAAGTGGTGTTTACTAAATATAGGCATAGATATACTCGGTTTTCTTGATTCGAAGTGGCATGGGACAGGTAGACTTTACTCTAAAATTATTAGAATTTGTTTTATCGCAAATTTTTTTTGTGTTCAATCGCTTTTTCTATCTGCAGCTTTGGAACACCATAATGGGATCTATTTCTGCCTGACTTTCAGACGTCAATGAGCTGTGTCATTTTTTGGGCACGGTTCATTGATGATATTTTTTTCATGGCACCTCAAGAAAACTAAATCTGTTTATTGAGGATCTAAACCAAAACAATTTTAACATACGCCTTACCCATAACTATGATAAACATAGCATTGTGTTTTTGGATGTGATCATTAAAAGTTATGCTTATAATTCCCTACAGACAGATGTGCAGAGAAAGAAGGGTGCTGGCAATTCATATTCGCATGCTGGATCATCAAATTCTCCGCATATGATCAAATCAACTTCATTCAGACAGTTCTTATGCATGAGGAGGATATGCCTGGAAATGCCAACAAATGATGACTTTGAGAGGCAATCAACAATGCTGAAAACATGCTTTCAGGAATGTGGATACAGCAACAAAGCTATAAAACATACCTGAGAGCCAAAAACTCTGACTAGACAGAAATTACTATACTTCAACTCTAAACAATCTAGAAAAAACAATGTGAGATTTATAACAAACTATCACTCACGCTGGCCATTAATTAAAAAAGGTCCGGAGAAGTTTTTGCCAGTCCAACCAGCAGATCCTACATTAGAAATGAATCTATCCACATACCCCAATTTGAATATGCATCGTGGATGCAATCTAAAGGACACGTTACACGCTTCAATGTCCCAGCGATACGACCAACAATCCGACTTCCCCTGGATCGCTTGAACGATGTTCATTGATTGCTAGTGAGGTGTCACACGTACAGATATCATGAACGACGCAGCAACAACTCCGCGGCAAGCGAACGATATTAGCAGTCGTTTGGATACCTACGTTCCTCAGTTCTGAATAGGCGAAGTTGTAAATGACATCGCTATCAAGGTGTCACACACGCCGATGCTGCAGGTTGAACGGACTACCAATGACTGATTTATGGTCCTGTTCATAAACCTGCGATCAACGATCAACCAACTTATCGTTGCTTTTATCTACGTGTCACACACAACGACGTCATACCGATGTTGTTGCAACACCCCTAAAGCCGTGACGTTTCAACGATATCATTCACGATATCATAGTGTGTAATGGGCCCTTTAGAGACACTCTCATGACAAGTGACTATAATCCTAAAGTGACTAATCCATTCATATTTGGTACACATCCACGTTGGTAGATGCAAACCATGTGGTGGATGTATTGTTTGCCTCAACAACAAGCGAGCAACACGTATCTTCAACTCAAGCAAAACTAGGATATTTGTAATCACCTATAGTATAGCCTGCTTTATTAGGGGCCAGTACCGGAGGGAGGTCCTATCCTTCCCCATTCTGTCAGCATCTTACAGGCACTTGCACTTTTAGGTATGTCTCTGTAATTACATGATGTAATCTACTGCTCTGTACTTCATGTATGATATGGAAAGTGATTGACTGTAATATTGATTATTATACGATACCTGTAAACCCTTTGTGGAGTACTTGGAATTATGAGCACTTGCACTTTAGGTATTTGTATGTAATTACATGATGTGATCTATATCTCTGTACTTCATGTGTGATATGTAAAGTGTTTGATTGTAACACTGATCACTGTGTGATACTTGTTAATCTTTATTGCACTATATGAATATGTTTATGGACAAATGTGCAATATCTGTCTGTGCTTGATATAAATCTGTATGGTGCTGTGGTATTCACCTCATCTTTCATTTTGCACCATATTTTATGGGTTGCGTTTTAAAATATAATAAAAGTTTAATCACTTGTTTGAAAGAAAACTCCATTTGTTTTAGTTCTTTTGTTGAATGTTATATAATAGTTGAGTTGCTATGAGCTACAGTGGTGAAAAAAAGTACTTAGTTAGCACCAATTGTACAAGTTCTCCAACTTTAAAAGATGAAAGAGGCCTGTAATTAATATCACAGGTGGACCTCAACTATGAGAGGCAAAATGAGAAAACAAATCCTGAAAATCACATTGTCTAATTTGGTAAGTATTTTTTTTCAAATTTTGGTGGAAAAGAAGTATTTGGTCAGTAACAATAGTTCATCTCAATACTTTGTTATATATCCTTTGTTGGCAATGACAGAGGTCAAACGTTTTCTGTAAGTCTTCACAAGGTTGGCACACACTGTTGCCTGGTATGTTGGCAACACAGACTTTCAACTCCCTCCAAAGGTTTTCTATAGGATTTAGATCTAGAGACTGGCTAGGCCACTCCAAGACCCTGAAATGCTTCTTATGAAGCCACTACTTTGTTGTCCTAGTTGTGTGCTTGGGATCATTGTCATGCTGAAAGACCCAGCCATGTTTCATCTTCAATGCCCTTGCTGATTGAAGGAGGTTCCCACTCAAAATCTCATGATACATGGCCCCATTCTTTCATGTACACTGATCAGTCGTCCTGGCCCCTTGCTAGAGAAACATCCTCAAAGCATGATGTTGCCACCCCCATGCTTCACAGTAGGTATGGTGTTGCTTGGATGCATATCTTTCATTTTCTAATTATTGCTCACCCAGTTGAGTTCTTCACACCAAGCTGCTTGCCTATTGCAAATTCAGTCTTATTAGCCTGGTGCAGGGCTACAATTTTTTTCTGGTGTCCTTTGACAGCTCTTTGGCCTTCACCATAGTGGAGTTTAAACAGTGTCTGTTGGAGGTTGCAGACAAGGTGTATTTTATACTAATAAGTTCAAACAGGTGCCAGTACTACAGGTAATGAGTGGAGGACAAAGGAGCTTCTTAAATAAGAAGTTACAGGTCTGTGAGAGCCAGAAATCTTGCTTGTTTGTAAGTGACCAAATACTTATTTTCCACCAAAATTCGAAAAACATTTCTTTCCAAATCAGACAATGTGATTTTCAGGATTTGTTTTCTCATTTTGTCTTTCATAGTTGAGGTCTATCTAATATGTCAATTACAGGCCTGTCTCAACTTTTTAAGTGAGAGAACTCGCACAATTGGTGGCTGACTAAATACTTTTTCCTCCCTCTGTATATGGGGTACAAATGTTCCCTCTGGCTCAAATATTTGCTCTGTAAACTACATAGAAATATTAACATAGTAACATAGTAACATAGTTTTTAAGGTTGAAGGAAGACTTTAAGTCCATCTAGTTCAACCCATAGCCTAACATGTTGATCCAGAGGAAGGCAAAAAAAAAACCATGTGGCAACACTAAGCTCCACATTGGGGGGAAAAATTCCTTCCTGACTCCAGATATGGCAATCGGACTAGTTCCCTGGATCAACGCCCTATCAAAGAATCTAGTATGTATAACTGGTAATATTATAGTTTTCAAGAAAGGCATCCAGGCCCTTCTTAAATGTTAGTAGTGAGTCACTCATTACAACATCATGTGGCAGAAAGTTCCATAGTCTCACTGCTCTTACAGTAAAGAATCCGCGTCTGTGATTATGATTAAACCTTCTTTCCTCCAGACGTAGAGGATGCCCCCTTGTCCCAGTCTCAGGCCTAAGAGTAAAGAGATCATTAGAAAGGTCTCTGTACTGTCCCCTCATATATTTATACATTATTATAAGATCACCCCTAAGCCTTCTTTTTTCCAAGCTAAATAACCCCAAGTTTAATAACCTGTCTTGGTATTGCAGACCCCTTAGTCCTCTAATGACTTTTGTCGCTCTTCTCTGGACCCGCTCTAGTTCAGCTATGTCTTTCTTATACACCGGAGACCAGAATTGTACACAGTATTCTAAGTGTGGTTGCACTAGTGACTTGTATAGAGGTAAAATTATGTTCTCCTCATGGGCATCTATGCCTCTTTTAATGCATCCCATTATTTTATTTGCCTTTGCAGCAGCTGCCTGACACTGGCCACTAAATGTGAGTTTGTCATCTACCCATACACCCAGGTCTTTTTCAGTGACAGTTTTGCCCAGTGTTTTACAATTAAGCACATAATTATACCTTTTGTTTCCTCTGCCCAAGTGCATGACTTTACATTTATCCCCATTAAAGCGCATTGCCATTTACCAGCCCAAGCTTCTAGTTTACATAAATCCTCCTGTAATATAAAATTGTCCTCCTCTGTATTGATTACCCTGCAGAGTTTAGTGTCATCTGCAAATATTGAGATTCTACTCTGTATGCCCCCTACAAGGTCATTAATAAATATATTAAATAGAAGCGGGCCCAACACTGACCCCTGTGGTACCCCACTGTTAACTGTGACCCATTCTGAGTGTGTTCCATTAATAACCACCCTTTGTTTCCTATCACTAAGCCAGTTCTTAACCCACTTACACATATTTTCCCCTATCCCCATTGCCCTCATTTTATGTATCAACCTTTTGTGTTAATTATAACAGCTGTTTATTCTTGTGCAAAAATATATGTAGGACTGATGACTAGTGATGAGTAAAGTTGAACTGTAAACACTGTTGAACACAGGCTTCCCTGAGACAGTGGAGCTGTAAAAAAAACAGTAATTAAACAGCAGCATCATACTTGCCAGCATCTCGCCGCTTGTACTTCCGGGCCACTTATTAACTTCCTGGATATTCGAAACAGAGGGACCCAAAAGCCAATCATAGATACAATCACAGAGAATGGGTGTCTGTGATTGGTTGTAGGAGTAATCACGAAACTGCCCATACATTCTACATGCTAGAATGTATGGGCTGGTTTCAGGTTACGTCAGCAGCCAATCACAGACACCCATTCTCTGTGACAAAATCTGTGATTGCCTTTTGGTCCCTCACCCATTTACTGACATCACAATACTGTAAAAGTAAATAAATAATTTAAAAAAAATGATGTAGCACTTCACTATTTATTTCACAAATCATTATTATTTAATTTTTTTCAAACATAAACAAGCGGTACCATCACTCAGTGAAAAAGAAAAGAAAGTTTGTTATAATCAACATTTAACACCCAACTATTGACAGTATAAGCAAACTCAAACACTTATTCTATAGGTATTGCAATCCCTATAAGCTAACTCCTGCCCAAACATCACTCTGAGACAAGTTGGTATAAAGTGAATGTATTCCCAACATGATTTCTAATTATTTTAAGGAAAGAGAACGCACATAGGGCTGTAAACGTGATATTTTGGGTGACAGTACACAGGGTACACTCACCTTCACAGGTTGTGAAAAGTGACAACCCCTTGTAGAATATGGAAGGAACTGGTGGTCGCTGCAGATTCACGTGGATGCCAATGTCACGGAGGAGGAAGAAAAAGACCATTTTTTTTAGTGTATCCACGCTGCCCATACTAGGGCCCTGAGGAAGTGGCAGATTTGCCACGAAATGCGTCGGCACAATAAAGCTTTCCAGATTATTATTATTATTATTTTTATTATTATTCCTGGTGTGGTCAGCGTGGATACACTAAAAAAAAACAATCTTTTTCTTCCTCCTCCGTGACAATTATTTTAAGGGATAGAGATGATATGTATCAAGATATCAAAGTTCAATCTACCCAGCGAGCCTTGTTAGTCTTGTAATGCATACCACTCTGAATTTTTAAATGACATTACAGTCTGTCTAATATCGTCAGGTAATAGCATTATTTCAATAAATGTGTTCCAAATTGCGAAGAAACAATCTGTCAATTTGTCTTAATTTCTTTCTGCCTCCAGTCTTTCTATTTTAATCAGTGTTGCAAGTTCATTTGTTACCTCTGTCAAATCGGGGATTTTTTTTGTTTAACCATTCTCTCAAGATGAACCTTTTCGCCAACATAGCTATATTATGAAACAGTGTAGGTGAATTTCCACCCAAGGATCTGGGGAGTGGAATATCCTTAACAGTGGATCTAACTCAACCATGCCACCAACACACATCACACATCATTGCCTTTATCTGTCCCCAAAATTGCAGAATAATGGTACAGTTCCAAAGTCCATGGAACAAATCCGCTTTTTGCAAACCACATTTTGGACACTGTTGAAATGTATCAGGGAATTGTGGACTTGGGGTTAAATTTAATCCGCATATTGCTCTGTGCATAATTCAAAACTGGGTTTCTCTCCACCTCTCATCAGTAACGTATTTTCTGAGAGTGACCCACTCACTTATGATTTTCCCTTCCAAGTATTTCCTTTTTGTTTGCTTTCCTCAGGCCTTGAATATTATCTTGGGGCATAATGGGAGCAAATTATCTCTGAATTTTCTGTATATGTATGAAACATTAATATTCCCAACTTTTGCATGACATACAATTCTACCAACTGGAATTTTATCAAGTGAAAGTCAACCAGGTGTAATTTATTAACTACCTCCAATCCTATAACCATCGTTTCTCATCCTTATGAAGTAGATCTGTGTTTACCCTCTTCTCTCTCCAAACCTTAAGGAGGGCGTTTTCTCTCTCCAATTTAAAGTCAGCATGAGTCCAGGGATTTAAGCATTTCGATACTCTCCAGGCTAAATTCAACTCTTTTTTTACTGCCTTCCAGCATAATGCTGTATCCCGCACACTGATGCATATGTTATAGTTTGTGGAACATTCGGCCAGGATGCCTGTAGAAGGGCGACTGGTTCCCAGGGTTTGCAGAATTCTGCTTCTATCTCGTTATTGGAGTACCTATTTGATTTTTTTTAACCAATCTATAACGTGGTGAATAATGCATGCCAAGTTATATCCCCTAACTTCTGGAAGTCCCAACCCCCATCTGTCTTTTGGGAACATGAGCGTACAGTTGCATATCCTTGCTCTCTTCCCCTTCCACAAGAACACAGAAAATGCCCTATTCAATCTGAATGCTGTAACAGCAGCGGAACCGTCTGAACATGATGCAATAATCTAGCAAAATTGATAATCTTGATCAGATGACACCTCCCAATCAGACAATGGTACATTCCTCCAACCCTGAATTCCTTTTCTATTTTTGTAATTATTGGACCATAATTTAGGTAGTATAGTGAACTCAGGACTTTTATTAAGTACATTCCTAAGTATTTAATGAGGCGTGGTGCTATCTTGATAATAATAATAATAATAAAGCTTTATTTATATAGCGCCAACATATTCCGCAGCGCTTTACAATGTGGGGTTATACTCCTGTAGTCATTATTTAACATTAGAATCTTGCATTTCATCCTGTTTCGTTTAAACCCCGAAAAGGTTCTAAATAGATCTAGCTGGCGTAATAATCACTGTATTTTTGATTCTCAGCGCAGATAAAGCAGATAGCTATGGTCTGCGCCCCCAGCTTCCTGGCTTTACCTTGGCTGAAAAAACTCACCAAAAAATTGCCAGGTAAATACCCATTGCACCTAGCAGCAGGCTGCTCGCTCCTCTGAGAGGCAGCACAGGTGTCTGTATACTGGTGCTCAATCACCTACAACTCACAGATGGGGGCGGTTGTAGCACCAGTGTCCGGCCATGCTGTCAGGGAGGTGACTGGTGGCATCTATAGACACAAGGTTACTATAGGGCTCTGCCACTCAGGTGCATGTAAAGCATAGTGTCAGAGCAGCCTATTGGTCACGCCCTGCTATTAGATCAGACGGGAAACTCCACACTAATTATATGCCTCACAAATGACAAAGGCCCACCAGAGGGCCCAGCCTCAAACTGCAGATAAAAAAAAGGTGCAACAAAACACTGAAGATAAAAATGTGAGGTGTTAGTGGGTATTTTTGGCCAAAATACGTAAGCTCGTAACCCACCGTCAAGGGCCCTCATGCTTACGAGTCCTCACCATATGTTTGCTGCCATATGTGAGTGGGGAGAGAGGGAAAGAGCAGTGAAGAAAGCAGTAAACACAAGTGCAGTGTAGAGCTTCAGAGTTACAGAGCAACAGAGGAGAAGCTAAGAGGGAGGGCACCTCAACCTGGTGACCCAGAATAGAGAAAGAACACCAGTGGAGCTTCAGAGGGACACTGCTCACTACCAGAACCACCCGGTGCACTACCTTAGCTGAAAGATTTGCATTACTCTGTAAACCTGCTGATAACCAGAGTAAAGTACCAGTTCAGAGTGAGCAACGTGTCTGTGCTTCTTCTCAGAGAACTGTGATTTATCTGGTTTGCTCCACAGTGACTACGCCACCCTATTCCATTATTGCTACTTCCAACACCCCAGGGACTCAGCCCTACCTGTAGAGGGCTATGATATCGCATCCACGGCTGCATCTGCATCTCATCCACGGCTGACTGCACCGCATCACCCTGCTTCACCTGCTATTGCCTGGACTTGATTGACACTCATCCGCTTTGCACATCCTTCCTGCTGCACCTGTCCCCTGTCACTCCAGACCCCTGCCTCTATCTCACCCCTCCTGCTGCTCCTGTCCCCTGCCTCCATCCCAACCCCGGCTGCACCTCCTTCTTAGAGCTGCTGTTACCCCCCCGCCACCACCACTCCCCATCTGCACCTCACCCCCCTGCTCCACCTCTCACTCCTGCTGAATCCTATACCCCTTTGCAATGTTTTGCCTTCTCTTCACACTCACTCCTATCCTACTCCACATCCTACAACCCCCCCGTCCCTCCTCCCGACAACACAATAACACTCTCCCCCTCCATCCTACCTAGCTATCTCACCCACTCCTCTGAACGCTTCCACACCCAAGCCTTTATCTCCAAAATGCTCGCCCACTACGCAAGCTCTCATGCCCCCACCTCCTGACCCTCTCCCTGCTCCTCCTACTTGCTGGCGACATCTCCCCTAATCCCGGTCCCCAGCAACACATCCCCACAATCACCACTAGCCCACGCCCACTCCCCACCATTAACATCCGCAACCCCTGCAACCTTACACCCATCCCCCAAGCCGCCCCTCCCCCAATCACACTCTCTGGCGCACTCTGGAATGCCCGTTCAGTATGCAATAAGCTCACCTTCATCCACGACCTCTTCATCACTAAGAAACTCTTTCCTTGGCATCACCGAAACATGGCTCACCCCCTCCGACACAACCTCCCCCGCCGCCCTCTCCTATGGGGACTCACCCTCTCCAACATCCCCCGCCCCAGCAACTCCCGCGGTGGAGGTGTTGGCCTACTCCTGGCCAACAGCTGTTCCTTCACCCCAATTACACCACCCCCCTCTGCCTCCCTCCCCTCCTTCGAGGCGCACTCCATGCGTATCTTCTCCCCCTGTAACCACCAACTGGTTGTCGTCTACTGCCCTCCAGGATCCTCGTCCACTTCTTCGACCACTTCACAACCTGGCTTCTCCACCTCCTCTCCTCCGAAATCCCCACCATTATCATGGGCGACTTCAACATCCCCATTGATAAACCCCACGCTGCTGCTTCAAGACTCCTCTCTCTAACCTTCTCCATCGTCCTCTCCCAATGGTCTTCCTCAGCCACAAACAATAATGGTCACACACTAGACCTCGTCTGCACCCGCCTCTGTTCCCTCACCGACCTCGCAAACTCAACCCCCCTCCTATCCGACCACAATCTGCTGACCTTCTCTGCCCTCTCCCCCCCGCTACGCTCCCCCCTCTCCAGAAACTCCCTCACCCCCGAGGAAACCTCAATCTCATTAACTTCCACTCACTCGCCGAGTCCCTCCTCCCTCTCTCTGACTTAGCCTCCTCTCATGACGCTGCCGCTACCCGCCACCCTCTACAACACCACTCTCGCCACAGCCCTCGACCAGGCCACCCCTCTCACATACAACAAAACCCGTGCACACAGACAACCCTGGCTCACCGCCTGCACCAAAAAACTTCGACAGACGTCCAGGGTAGCTGAACAGAGATGGAAGAAATCCAACTCCGCAACTCACCTTGCTTTGTACAAACAGTCCCTCATCGACTTCAAGACAGCACTGACCACCGCAAAACAAGCTTTTTCTTGTCTCTCATTAGCTCCCTCTCCCACAATCCCAAGCAACTTTTCATAACCTTTAACGCTCTACTCCGTCCCCCCGCACCCTCTCCCTCTCCTCTCATCACCGCCGACGACTTTGCCAGCTTCTTTAAACAGAAGATCGACAAAATCAGAGAAAGCTTCGACTCCCAATCCCTCTGATAACCCAACCCCCCTAGACCAAAAGTAACTTCCCCTCCATGACTGAAGTGTGCCTCTCCTCCCTTCTAGCACGATCACACCTCACCACTTGTGCCCTCGACCCTCTCCCCTCCCATCTCATCCCTAACCTCACCACTGTCCTTATCCCCGCCCTAACCCATCTCTTCAGCATATCACTTACCACCGGCGTCTTCCCATCAGCCTTCAAACATGCCCTCATCACACCCACCCTCAAAAAACCCTCCCTCGACCCCGCAACACTCTCCAACTATCGTCCCATATATCTCCTCCCCTTTGCCTCAAAACTGCTTGAGCAACATGTCTACTCCGAACTGTCCTCCCATCCCTCCTCGTGCTCCCTCTTTGACCGCCTGCAATCCGGTTTCCGAGCCCACCACTCCACCGAAACAGCCCTAACCAAAGTCACCAACGACCTACTGACTGCCAAAAGCAAGCGACACTACTCCATCCTTCTCCTCCTCGACCTCTCTGCTGCCTTCGACACAGTCGACCACTCCCTCCTGCTTCAAATTCTAGAATCCCTTAGCATCACTGATCTAGCCCTCTCCTGGATATCCTCGTACTTAACAGACTGGACCTTCAGCGTCACCCACTCCCACACCTCCTCCTCGCCCCACCCCCTATCTGTTGGAGTTCCCCAAAGCTCAGTCCTGGGACCCATACTCTTCTCCATCTACACCCTCATCCTAGGCCAACTCATCGAGTCCCACGGCCTCCAATACCAACTCTACGCCGATAACACCCAACTCTACCTCTCCGGCCCTGACATCACCTCCCTGCTATCCAAAATCCCACACTGCCTTTCTGCCATCTCATCCTTCTTCTCCGCTTGTTTCCTCAAACTCAACATGGATAAAACAGAGTTCATTGTCTTCCCCCCTACCCAACATAACCATCACTGTCAACGACTGCACACTCTCACCCGTCCCACACACCAAGTGCCTCGGTGTAATCCTTGACTCTGCCCTCTCCTTCAAGCCACACATCCAGGCCCTCGCCACCTCCTGCCACCTCCAGCTTAAAAACATCTCACGCATCCATTCCTTCCTTGACCATGACACTGCCAAAATGCTTGTCCATGCCCTCATTATCTCCCGCCTCGACTACTGCAACCTCCTGTTCACCGGCCTCCCGCCTTCCTTCCTTGCACCCCTCCGAACCATTCTCAATTCCGGTGCCCGACTCATCCACCTGTTGCCCCGTTACTCCCCCGTCTCCCCCCTATGCCAAGCCCTCCACTGACTCCCTACTTCCCAGAGATCTCAGTTCAAAACCCTGACATACTAGGCCATCCATAACCTGTCCCCTCCATACATCTCCGACTTCGTCTCCCGATACCACCCCTCACTCAATCTACGCTCCTCTCAAGAACTCCTTCTCTTCTCCCCCCTACATCTCATCTCCCACAACTGCATACCAGACTTCTCTCATGCATCCGCCATACTCTGGAACTCTCTTCCACACCACATCAGACACTCCCCTACCCTGGGAACCTTTAAGAAAAACCTGAAGACCCACATCTTCCTTCAAGCCTATAACCCACATTGAGGCCTAATCTGCTGCACCATCTCTCCTCTCCCTCTCCTACTGTCTCTGACCCATCCCCTATAGACTGTGAGCCCTTGTGAACAGGATCTCTGCCCTAATGTACCTGTATGACTTATTCATCATTATTTATCTTCTCGTCCTTGTTCTGCCCTTATACATGTAAAGCGCCATGGAACCAATGGCACTATATAAATAAATAATAATAATAATAGTAATAATCTTGCTGCCGCACATTACCTCGGAGGTTCCAGCAGCACCGGTGCCATCATCGGACCTACAGGTGGCATCACAAATAACTTTATTCTATTTTCTTTCCCCTTTTTATTGTCTGCTCAAGGACACGGACTCGGGCATCGACCACCCGTGACATCCCTGCACCCGACCGGCCGAAACCTGAGTACCCAGTCCCTTGTGGCCCCAGACACTCGCTCCTCTGAGAGGCAACACAGGTGTCTGTATACCTGTGCTCAATCACCTACAACCCACAGATGTGGGCGGTTGTAACACCAGCGTCCGGCCATGCTGTCAGGGAGGTGACTGGTGGCATCTATAGACACAAGGTTACCATAGGGCTCTGCCATTCAGGTGCCACCAGTCACCTCCCTGACAGCATGGCTGGACGCTGGTGCTACAACCACCCCCATCTGTGGGTTGTAGGTGATTGAGTACCGGTATATTGACACCTGTGTTGCCTCTAAAGGTACCTTTACACGCGGCTACATTTCTAGGGTGGCTACAGGTAACTTACTGGTTGCAGTGAAATCATGGAGAGATTATTCCATTTGTACACAGCAACAAGATAGAACCTTGTCTCCATGATTTCACTGCAACCAGTAAGTTACCTGTAGCCACCCTAGAAATGTAGCCGTGTGTAAAGGTACCCTAAGAGGAGCAAGCAGCCTGCTGCTAGGTGCAATGGGTATTTACCTGGCAATTTTATGGTGAGTTTTTCTCTCTAATTTTATGTCCTATTTCAGTGAATCTCTTTACCTTGGCTGGCAATCAAGATACAGGGACGCCCATTTTTTAAAATTATTTAAATGAATAATTTTAAATGTGTGAGATTTGCCCTATTATTGATTGTCTGCCAAGGAAAAACCCAGGCAGTTGGTGCTGGGATTCTTAGCATAGTAAGGCCTAAACATTCTGGCCCCCGCACTGTAAATGCAGTCTGCAGTCATCTCTAAAAATGGTGCATTGTTTTGTAGCACCATTTTCTGGGGCTTTACCTGACTCTTCCAATGGCCCTGGTGGCAGTGGCATGGTGGGTAATAAAGGGTTTAATGCCAGATTTGTATTGCGAGCTGTTACTAAGTGTTAGGAAAATGTTAGAGTGAGCCACTATGAATTTTTAGTAAATAGTAAAAAAACACAACAGAGAGAAAAAAATATTTTAATTAAAAAAAAAAAAAAAACAGCCCTGGTTCCCCTCTTTAATTACTAAAAAACAAACCCTCCAATTCTAAATCCACAGATCTGTCCCTCAATGAACGTATTCAGTTCTAAATCGCTGTGAGCAGACAATTCTTTTCACAGCAATATCAAGCTCACATTGACACCGTGAGTAAGGTCATCCCAATTCACAGCTGAGCTTGACATCATCGCGATCTTTGTCGAGAAGCACTCACAGCAGTGATCGCATTGACGTCAGAGTTGGGGGTCAACCAAGTTCACTGATGAGCCACGTAAGGAGCGAATTCAGGTGACCTCATAAACAGCATCATCAAAAATATTTTCGGCACACAGTCAGAGGTATTTATTCCTTCAGAAAGTCTTTGGCCGGCTTCACACCATGGTTTATTCTGATCTGGGGCTGTCAGGGATGAACCCGACAGCCCCGGACTGGATTTTGGCCCCATAGTATCCTCTGGGGCCGGATGGCAGAGAGCTGCTACAAAAATCAAGGAGGAATCGGATTTTTCTCCCGGACACAAAATTGGAGCATGAAGCATTTTTGTGTTTGGGGAGAAAAAAATCTCTCCCTGTGTCATCTATTATATAATTGCTGTAGCGACTTCCGTCACATACGGCGCCACTTCCGTGGCTTTGTTCGTGCCTATGTTCAACTGCTAATTACAGACACCACAGAGGAGCTGCCCCGCTTAGGTCTCTCTCTCTCTCACACACACACTCACACACACACCCTCATGCAGACTACCACTCTCCGGTATACTTACCCCGCTGCGCCGCTCCTGCTTGGCCACGCCCACCTCGCGACATGCTCCGCCAACCTCGCGGGGCTCCACCAAGCTCCGCCCACTTCCCCGTGGCTCCCGCCAAGCTCCGCCCACATCGCGGGACTCCCCAAGCTCCTCCCACCTCGCGGGGCTATCGCCAGGCTCCGCCCACTTCACGGCGATCCCACCACGCTCCGGCCACCTTGCCCCGCTCCCGCCTGCCTCCGCCCACCTCGCCTGCGCTGACCACCGAGCCTCCCTCCTGCCCTGACCACTGAGCCTCCATCCTGGGCTGACCACCGAGCTTACATCCTGCGCTGACCACCGAGCCTTCCGTCGTCTGCTGACCACCGAGCCTCCGTCCTCTGCTGACCACAGAGCGCCGCCCTGGCCTGACCACCGAGCCTCCGTCCAGCGCTGACCACCGAGCCTCCGTCCTGGCCTGACCACCAAGCCTCCGTCCTGCGCTGACTACCGAACCTCCGTCCTCTGCTGACCACCGAGCCTCCGTCCTGCGCTGACCACAGAGCCGCCGTCCTGGCCTGACCACCGAGCCTCCGTCCTGCACTGACCACCGAGCCTCCGTCCTCTGCTGACCACAGAGCTGCCGTACTGGCCTGACTACCAACCCTCCGTCCTGCGCTGACTACTGACCCTCTGTCCTGGGCTGACCACTGAGCCTCTGTCCTGCGCTGACCACTCTGCCTCCATCCTGCGCTGACCACTCTGCCTCCATCCAGTGCTAACCACTCTGCCTCCTTCCTGCGCTGACCACTGAGCCTCCATCCTGCGCTGACCACTCTGCCTCCTTCCTGCGCTGACCACTGAGCCTCCTTCCTGCGCTGACCACTCTGCCTCCTTCCTGTGCTGACCACTCTGCCTCCTTACTGCGCTGACCACTGAGCCTCCATCCTGCGCTGACCACTCAGCCTCCATCCTGCGTTGACCACTGAGCCTCCATCCTGTGCTGACCACTGAGCCTCCATCCTGTGCTGACCACTGAGCCTCCATCCTGCGCTGACCACTGAGCCTCCATCCTGTGCTGACTACTCTGCCTCCTTCCTGTGCTGACCACTGAGCCTCCATCCTGCGCTGACCACTCAGCCTCCATCCTGCGCTGACCACTGAGCCTCCATCCTATGCTCACCACTGACCCTCCTTCCTGCGCTGACCACTGACCCTCCATCCTGCGCTGCCCACTCTGCCTCCATCCCGCGCTGACCACTGAGCCTCCATCCTGTGCTGACCACTGACCCTCCATCCTGTGCTGACCACTTAGCCTCCATCCTGTGCTGACCACTCCATCCTGTGCTGACCACTCAGCCTCCATCCTGCGCTGACCACTCAGCCTCCATCCTGCGCTGACCACTCAGCCTCCATCCTGTGATGACCACTCAGCCTCCATCCTGCGCTGACCACTGAGCCTCCATCCTGCGCTGACCACTCAGCCTCCATCCTGTGCTGTCCACTCCATCCTGCGATGACCACTCAGCCTCCATCCTGCGCTGACCACTCAGCCTCCATCCTGCACTGACCACTCAGCCTCCATCCTGCGCTGACCACTGAGCCTCCATCCAGTGCTGACCACTGAGCCTCCATCCTGTGCTGACCACTCCATCCTGTGCTGACCACTGAGCCTCCATCCTGCACTGACCACTGAGCCTCCATCCTGCGCTGTCCACTCTGCCCCCATCCTGCGCTGACCACTCTGCCCCCATCCTGCGCTCAACACTCTGCCTCCATCCTGCGCTGACCACTCTGCCTCCATCTTGCGAATACACTCTGCCTCCATGCTGCACTGACCTCTGAGCCACTGCGCAGTGCTAACCACTGAGCCAACGCACTGTGAAAACCACCTCACCCCCGTGTATCCACGATGGCGCCGGAACCGGAAGTCCAGATAAAAATTTTTTTAACGTGATGCCACCTGCAGTATCTGGTGATGGCACCAGCGCTGCCAGCAGACCTCCTGGGACGATGGGTAGGCAGCTGGATACATCATGATTTTAATAGATTATTTTTCCAGTTAGTTCTTTTGCTTTGCCAATAGGTTCTAATCCATTCACTACCCTTTCTCTTTTTTCACTTTTTATTTATTTTTGTATTGTTCTATGCTCATTACACTTGCTTAACTATATTGTCACATATATTTGACTTGCACTTTGATAAATGTTTTTTTCTTCCATGATTGCATATAAGATCATGTCATTACAAGATTTTGTATACATAACACTGTGACGTCACCTACACACCCCTATGTTTACCTATGTCACATCCAACTTAATTTTCGCGCCGTTGTTCATTTTATAAAGGTTTCTGTTCACTGTAATCTTGATGTTCTCTGAGGAAAGGAGTTCGGGATACCACTCCGAAATGCGTTGGAAAATAAACAGCTACCACTATACGCAGACATACCGCTTTATCTGGTTTTTCTATCATATGGACACAGCAGCTCGGACCAAGAGGTACTTTGTCCTGCAGAAGCTTATCATGACCACAGTGACCTGTGGAGGTATGGTCCTGGCAGCAGCTGTATTGTTCTGAGCAATCACGCCGGTTTTGTGCTACACAACCTTATCAGGTGAGCAGTTCCTAGATTTCACCACCTAAAACCTGACTCATAAAGGATAATACCCTATTTTGCGCATTCTCACCCCCATCTTAGATTAAACAGGGGAAAAGACTATTCACTCACTCAGGTATGGGATGGGGTCAATAAGGATCACATCACATTCACACTTACAGTTGATTGCAGAATCTGGGTTCTTTCATTCCTTCTCCCTCTTCTTCCAAGGCAACACTTCTGGAGTTCTTCTCTTTGGAAACAGCTCTAGCGATTCCAGAGCGCTGGACAACAAGTAACTTTGTACAGTCTGCGTCGCTGTATCCACCATGGTTGCTGTAGTAGTCTCACTTGTGATGATTTCCTCAGGGCTGTTCTCAGGAATAGTTGTTGAATCCGGGTGCTTTGTTTCTGAAGACTCAGCGTCTATTTGAGATCTGAGGGCTAGTCTCTGTACTCTTATGCCGTTCGGGCCTCGCTCTCCTTCCTCATGCTGGGAACACAATAACAACATCTCCAGAACCCTCACAGAATCCTGTCCTGGAAGGGTTAATGTTCCCTTCTCCTCTGGCCTCAGTGTACATATGGAGATAAGATCTTTCCTTTCTTCATCTCCATGCTGCTCTGCAAACAAATCTCTCGAGACCCCTGCTGCTGCACATGGTGCATTCTCTGATGGATTAGCAGAATCTCCCTTTGGCAGCAGGCTTTGCATGGGGCCAGAACAATCTTCTTCAGGTCCCCTTCCACACCAGCCTGTGTCGATCCTGGGCAGCCTTCTGTGCACCTCCATTACAGTGTCTTTCTTTGCACCCTCTTGGCTCTGCCTGCCAGCCTCTGCACTCACTTTGCTCCGGGGCTGCAGCTCCTGCCCCAGCAGCAGGCTCCACGCAGGCAGCTTCACTCCAGGGCTCTGCTCAGCCATGGCCGGGTTCTTGCCAGCTCCCTCCGTCCGGGTGTCTAGCAATGGTGACTGCACACCATCCGGTTTCCTGCCCCACCTCTCTTGGGCGTCTTCTTCCTCAGCTTCCGCCAGCTTCTCATTGGTAGATGCACTTGGGGGCGGAGGCTCCTCCTTCGGATTGATGGCTGGCTCCCCTGGAGTTAAGGGGAGCCAGAGTGGGCCTTTATTTTCCCGCTTTGGACTGGGCCGGCCCACAATGGGGGGTCTGGGCACGCCTCCTCTGCACATGGGATCAGGCTTCCATGGCCGCCATTAAGCCCAGATTTGGCAGGAAAAGTCCAAAACATGAATCCTAGGCACATGGGGTCCGGTTCTTTTGGACTGGGTCCATCCTGTTCGTGACGCCAAGTTGTGGAGCTGGGACGGGGTACTCGGTGCCAAACCGGAGTTCTGTTGGGGATATCACGGCGGTCATGGTCCGGACCGTGTCCCGGGTTCTCACAAGTAAATGGGGGATATTTACAAATGAGATTGTTTGTCATGACGCCACCCACGGGTTGTGGTCAGTAAAGGGGACCACCGCTGCAGTGTGCTTCTGTCAGGAGGATGGATGGATGCTGCAGCCAGGTGGATGAGCCCGCCACGGGTCGGGGCTGCTCCTGACAGGGTGTAAAGGTAAAGTACAGTTCTGTATACTTGGAGTCACACACGGAAGACTGAAGCAGGGTTCACCGGGTTTACTTGCAAGTTCTTCCAAGTCAAAAAGTACAGTTCTCAACAAAGTTCAGTTCTTTACACAGATAACTCCGGACACTTTGAACCCTCTGCAGCCAGGCTGTCGCTCTGAGACCCCTCACTCTTTCTATTTAACCTTTCCGGCTTGTTTCTCTGTTCTTCCTTGTGAGTTGTATGACGGCAACTCGGTCCCTTAATGTAACTTCTCCTTAGACATATGGGCAGTAAATCTGGGTCCTCTAAAGTGTTGCTGAACCTTCAACCGTGTAGTAGGAGCATGGATCTGGAATCTGTGTTCCCCGCCGGTTTGTCTGGGGAGCCGGCGTGTAGCTTCAGTCCCCCTCAGAGCCGACACTCTGGTTTCAGCCTAGCTTAGGTGTCCCTATCTTGCAAGGGATCACCGGCTCTTTCCCACCCGTGCGGCTATCCAGCTACTTCCAGGGAAACCTTTCTCTCCTGCAGCCAGTCTATGCTGCCGTACTTCTCGGACCCGGTGGTATCGGTCCAGTCTTTGTCCTCACTTCTCCGTGGGCTGCGGGCTATGGATGAGTTTTCTCTCCATGGATCTGTGTCACTGTGGATTCTGCGTCTCCAGGGAACCCTATCCCACCGGGGAGTGTCACTTTCTGTCTGCTTGGTCTTTGCTGCTTGGCTCTCACTGGCCTACTTGTCTTGGCTGCTCGGCTCACTCTGGCCTACTGGCTAACTCCTCCCAGTGTCCCTCCTTTTGTTCTGGTCTACCACCTGACCTACCTTTCCACCCACTTCCCTCTAGAACCCAGCACCCCTTGCCAGCCTAGAGTCCCGGGCTCCGGGTTTTGTGTTGTGCTTATATGGGTGTATGTGCTGTGAGGGTGTTTGGTGCACAAACTGTCTACCTTCTGCCTGGCTGCAGTTCTCTATGTGGCCACCCTGGTCGCAGGGGCACCACATAACTACTAAAGTCCATTTGCCATATATCTCCAAATTACCTATCCTTGCTGGGGCAAGCTTAGATGAAAAGCAAGGTAAATGGATCCTTATAATGATGCATAGACAGGCACTAAACAAAAATAATATAAGTTAATTTCCCGGGAATTACATTTGATTTATCCATGGAGATAAAATGGAATTTTACTAATTATTTATTTCTTTTCAGTCATTTTGTCACATATGGTGTGTTACTTCAACTCTGCTTAAGAGATATATGCTATCTAGCAAGTAAAATTACATATGAATTCTCACCACTGAGGTAATGGAGTTAACATTCTATGTCATTACTAAACTTTTAATTTGTGGATCATATATTTATTGTTCTTTTATTAGACATTCTCGATATAATGTCTCTTTTGAACTACATTATAGGGCATTTGGAGGATACTTATTTTTTCACTATAGATGTGTGAGTTTCATGTGACAACTCTTATGGACACGAGCAACTTAATTTTTTTGATGTAACAGGGATGGATGTTTTTTCCTTATTCATTTATGTTTATGTTTATTTATGTTGTGTTTATTTGTAAATTCATTGTTAATGCAATCAATTATGTGAATTGATATATGCCTTTGTTTAATTTTTTGATATTGTAGATACTCTTATGATTGATAAAGGTCGAATGAGACTGAAATGTTTCATTTGGTGAACAAGAATTGAATCAAAATAAAAGACTTTCTAAAGGAATAAATACCACTGAGTGTGTGCCAAAATTATTTTTTTTTTATAATATTAATGTTTTTCTGAGCACCAGTGTATAGTGTAGCAGACCTAAAGACAGTAACCTCATCAACAGCATCACGGCACACCGATATCAGCCATAAAGTAATTGCTTCTCTCGCTCACTTACGGCAGTGATCGCAGTGATGTGATGCAGTTCATCGGGTCACCCGAGTCTACTGCTGATGGGGCTCAGCTATGAACTTGATTGACCCTGACTCTGACATCACTGCAATCACTGCTGTGAGTGCATCTTGGCAGTGATCACGGTGATGCCAGTTAGGTTTAACTAAGATCACAGATGACATGGCTCAGCTGTGAACTGGGATGATCTTTCGTATGGACTCAATGTGAGCTTGCTATTGCTGTGAAAAGAATTGTCTGCTCACAGCGATGTAGCAGACTTGAACATGTTAGGTGAGGGACAGATGTGTGGACTCATTGCAAGAGGGTGGACCTGCAGTCCTGTGCCCCCCTGAAGGCATTGATGATTTCATTGTATTGTGTGTAATTTCATTATAGAGTGTATTAAGCATACTGTATTATAGTGATAAGAAATATTATGTAGTGATGTGTTGCACTGTTTGTAGGTAGAATATAGCATGTAGTATAAGCCATAGATATAACAGAGCTGGTTAAATGCAGTTGCTATATTGTAAGCTGTGTGTGTAGGAATGTAGATGAAAAGTGAGAATCTATGCAGACCAGAAGGGTTAAGTCTGGATGAGTCACAAAGGGAGTTGCCATTCTGTAAATTTAGGCTGGTTTCACATTGCATTTTTAGAGGATCTGTGGCTGTCTGTTGTAAAATGGACAGCCACGGATCCGATTTGGCCCCCATGTTATCCTATGGGGATCGGATCAGATTTGGCCTAATTGCCATTCGATTTTGTGGGATCCGATTTGTGTCCGATTTTTGGCTGTACCCAAAATCAGACACTGCTCCGATTTTGGGCACAGAAAAAAATCGGGCAAAAATCGGATCTGACAAAATCGGATGGCAATTAGGCCAAATCCGACCCGATCCTCAGCCTTTAACATGGGGGCCTATGGAGCACGGGTCTGAGAAAAGACAGGATCGTTTCTCTGACCCAATTGTAGTGTACTGAGCATGCACAGTACACTAAAACTGCTCCTAACCATCTTATTTCACTTTCACAATGTATATAGTGAAATGTAGTAAAAGAAATGGTTAAAATAAAAAAATCTCTATGCTCACCTGTCCGTCGATCCACCAACGCATCCAACACCTCCTGATGCCTGTAGGACCTGCCGTTACCTCACAACCCGATCAGCTGATCGGGTCACATGACCAGTTACCGCAGTAATTGCGGTCATGTGACCTGATGATGCTGCCGGGTTGTGACATCATGGCAGGTCCTACAGGCATCAGGAGGTGCTGCAGTCGTCGGTGGATCGACGGACAGGTGAGCATAGAGTTTTTGTTTTATTTTTAACCATTTCTTTTACTACATTTCACTTCTGCAATGTATGGATATACATTGCGGAAGTGAAAGGGCCCCGCACAGCTCTTTCTCTGTCCGGACCCATGATAATCACGGACATGGACACACAAAAGGTCATCACCTGTGGTGTCCGTTCCTGTCCATGGGGTCCTACAAAAAGTAGAAAAGTAGGATCCCACGGACAGGAAAAAATATATGATGTGAAACCAGCCTTAGGGAAAAGACACAAGTTTTCAGTAGTTAGTGTGAGGACACAGTGAGGAGAAGACAGACAAGCTTGTTGGCCTGCAATGACTGCTTCTGAGGAAACAGGACTCTGAGAATCCCAGTGTGAGTCCTGGAGCACTGCAAGCCTGCAGCTTGGGGGCGGTGTTAAAGGAGAGCACCTGAAAACACCCTTCCAATCTGGGGAAGTGAGACAAAAAGTCGCTGGGTAGGAGAGACATGGAGTCTGAAGCTGCAGAGAGAATAGGCTGTGAATACCTAAGACAGCAAGCAGGAATAGTCCAGGACGTGAGAAAAAGAAAAGACAATATACAGTACATGTCAACTGTGTTATGAATGTTGTTGCTGAAAGATGTTATGCCTCATATACTGTGGAGATACATGATGAAACAAGACTGTTAAGTAAAGTTATTGTTGAAGAAAAGTGTTTGATGACAGCTGAATTATGTCCGACGGCTACCAAAGTGAGAGTTGAAACTAGTAGCCTGCAAGTGCCAAAGAAATTAAGACAACGGAGTCTGCTGGCCCATGTTTGAGTACCGTGCCCTACAATATCCCTTGCACTGAGGAGCCGGCTGGGGCATTTGCTGGCAAAACCAGGGGTGCTCTGCAGCCAAGGTCCTGACTCGTCCACGACTATCAAAGCCTCATATGGCCGGCCCCTTAACATTTGGTGTAGATGGCAGGATCACCTTACGTGCCTTAAAAGACAAGGCCCTTTCCGCAGGGTGGATGTAAAGTGGAGTGATGCCGCCCGAGTGCGGTTTAAAAGACAAAGATGGCGACAACTGTCTGGAGGAGAACAACAGCTCATCATGGATGTTTTTACTGTGAAGTGAAACAAAGAGAGAAGGGAGCGCACATAGGGTCTTATCTATGATGATAATTCAATGCCCCCCGATTAGTGTGACTCACCTTTTTGGGTTGTGTGAGTCACAACAAACTACAAGAGCCTTGTTATCCTGGTCGCTGCAGACACCTGGTGAGGGAGAAATCTGTTTATGTAGAAAAAAGCCCAGGTTTAGATTCCGCGCAGACCACCAAGCAGGAAGGGTATGTTTGATGTCCGTTTATTGAGCCAACGCGTTTCACAGCAGGACCTGCTGCTTCCTCAGGGCAAACCCTGGTTTGCCCTGAGGAAGCAGCAGGTCCTGCTGTGAAACGCGTTGGCTCAATAAACGGACATCAAACATACCCTTCCTGCTTGGTGGTCTGCGCGGAATCTAAACCTGGGCTTTTTTCTACATAAACAGATCTACTGTGAAGTGGCAAGAAAATATGGCTGTCCCTGGGAGTGTCTCTGAGTGCTGCTCAGACCCAGTGGGTGCAGTCTGAGAGCTCTGCCTATTGTTATAGAGTGCTGAAGGATGGGTGGAGGCTGTCAGTGAAGGGGTGAGATGGCCAGAAGAGGCCCCACCCTACAGGGCATGGTCCTGAAGATGATGGCTCCCTCGAGAAACAAGAATGCAGCCATTGCTTTGCTTACCAAGTGGAAAAAATGGAGATCATGAACAGAGTTGGAACCTCGGGCGGCTGGTCATAATGGACCTCAGCCAATATAAAGAGGGGCCAGGACTTTGTGAGAGAGAAAACACCTTTTGCGCATGTTGCACCTAGGGACTGTTCTGTGTCCCCAAAAGTGGGGGCAGGTCAAGAGGCCTCAACTAAACCAACTGGACATTAAGTAAACAGTTGACCTATTATTTGTGTGATACGGTTTCCCCTGTTGGATTGCAGGGATTGTGGTCATTGAGAAGGTTGTATACCATTCACCAAAGACCCTGGTGCTATGGATTGCCCCTTTGCCCCATGGACTGCCCTTTTGCCCAATGAAGTGCGCCAATGCCATTGTCCCTTTCTGTCACTCCTAACCCATACCCCTGGGAGCAAATATGTGGTGCAGGACTACTACCCAGAAAGGGGGAAGGCAGAAGAAGAGCTGGGTCCTTGGTTTTGTTTTATTTTTGTGCCCTTAGACAAGAAGGGCTGCTGTGTTAACTACTAACTAGGACAGTCTGAGTCCCAAACTAGTGGGACTGGGGTCGAGACAACTCAGAGTAAAAAGGCAAAGTTAATGAACATTTTATATGTTGTTTTATCAGTGCTTTTATATTGCAATGTCTGTCAGAGTCCAACATGGCTCAGCTGTGAACTGGGATGATCTTTTGCATGGTGTCAGTGTGAGCGTGCTATTGATGTGAAAAGAATTGTCTGCTCGCAGCGATGTAGCAGAACTGAACATGTTAAGAGAGGGACAGATCTGTGGATTTATTGTAAGAGGGTGGACCTGCAGTCCTGAGCCTCCCCCCCCCAAAGTCTTTGATGATTTAATTGTATTGTGTTTTATTACAGAGTGTATTAAGCATACTGTATTATAGTGATAAGAAATGTTATGCAGTGATGTATTGCACTGTTTGTAGGTAGAATATAATAAATCTTTCTTTATATAATAAATAAATAATAATAATACATCTTTATATAGCGCCAACATATTCCACAGAGCTTTAAAATATAGTGGTTAATAAATGAAAATACACAATATAATACAGTAAGAGAATACACAATATAATACAGTCTTTCCAGTGGAGAAAGAATACAGTACAATAATAGGAAACAACACAATAAACATAGAATCAATGTAAAAATACAATATAATAGATAAAGCAAAAATAAAGATGACCCTGCTCAAAAGAGCTTACAATCTACAATGAGATAGGGGTTACACAAAATGCAGGAGCTTATTACACTGGTGGTCCAGGCATCTTCAGGAAATGGGGGATAGAAATAAAGTTACATGAATGGTCAATAGACAATCTGTGTAGAACTTTTGGGTTTGGTGAAGTTTGAAGCAGGGTTATGTCGAGAGAGATAGTGAATGGGCTATATAGGAAAGGAATTTTGTTAGGGAGCATGATAGGCCGCCTTGAAAAGATGTATTTTTACTGAGCGTCTGAAGCCATACAAGTTGTGGATGGTCCTGATTTCTTGGGGTAGAGCATTCCAGATAATTGGTGCAGCTCGGGAGAAGTCTTAGAGTCGGGTGTCAGGAGTGGGAGGATCGGATTAGGGCAGATGTTAGTCAAAGGTCATTTGTAGAACGTAGAGAACGGCTGTGGTGATAGACAGAGAAGAGGGAGGAGATGTAGGAGGGTGCTGCATTGTGAAGAGCTTTGTGAGTGAGAACAAGCAATTTGAACTTGATCCTGTAGTGTATAGGCAGCCAGTGCAATGAGTGGCACAGAGCGTAGGCATCTGAGTAATGATTGGCCAGGTGCGGCTGCTGCATTAAGTATGGACTCTAGAGAGGAAAGTTTAGAGAGGGGGAGGCCAATTAATAGAGAATTACAATAATCAAGGTGGGAGTGGATTAGGGCCATGGTAAAGGTTTTAGTTGTTTCCATGATGAGAAAGGGGCGGACTCTAGAGATGTTTTTCTGGTGCAAGCGACAAGAGCAGATGAGAGATTGTATATAGGAGGTAAAGGAGAGATTGTATTTAGGAGGTGAAGGAGAGATCGGTGTCAAACATTACACCCAGAAAGCGAGTCTGCTGCCTAGATTTTATCGTGGTACTGCACACAAAGAGAGATGTCAAATTTAGGGAGGTTAGTGGAGGGCGGGAGCAAAAGAAGTTCAGTTTTGGAAAGGTTGAGTTTTAAATAGAGAGACATGATGTTGGAAACTGAAGCTAAACAGCCATTGGTGTTCTTTAAAACCTCATGGGTACGGTCAGGGGCTGAAGTGTATAACATGTAGTGTAAACCATAGATATAACAGAGCTGGTTAAATGCAGTTAGTATATTGTAAGCTGTGTGTGAAGGATAGAAGGTGAAAGGTGAGAATCTATGCAGACCAGAAGGGTTAAGTTTGGATGAGTCACATGGAGAGTTGCCATTCTGTAAGGCTAGGGTCAGATTAACATTTTCAGCGCTGCCTGGGGGTATCGCTGAAAACATAGGTTGCGGCAGCATAAACGCGGTACTACCGCCATGGTAGCGCCGCGTTTATGTTGCCTATACTAACCTAAGGAGGCCCCGACCCTAATGTGGTGTCAACGCCGTCATCTGTTTGAAATCTTGCAGTATTTGGTAAACCGAGAAAATACGTTGCAGAAATCCTAGCTGCCAGCTGCCTGTGTTTTACCGTGGCTTTTTTTTTTTTTTTTTTTCAAACTTCTTTTTATTGGTATTTTCCAATAATATTGTATTACAAATAATAAACATATGGTATATAGACAAATATATCATCATGGATCAATATATCTACAAGTATAAATTATCAGGTTCCGCTTTAAAAGTGTTGCACAACATATCGTACTTCGCTCTCCAAGCAGGACACAGGATTTCAGATTCCCTATTTCAAGATTACATCTTCAGATCTTTTTCAAGACAACTTACTGTGACGAAATGGACTCCTTCAATATAGAACATATGATGATTTCTTATGTAACCAGACATATCATATTGTACCGTATTTTTCGCTTTATAAGACACACCTGATTATAAGACGCACCCCCAAATTTGGTGAAGGAAAAGAGAAAAAAAATTATTTTTAATATCAAACGGGGTCCATCTTATAATGCCAGTGTCCGTCTTACAATCACTTTATATGTACCCTATTCTGGTATATTTGTCTCCATTCTGGTATATGTGCCCCCTCCTAATATATGGTCCCCCACCTGGTATCCATGCCCCCATCCTGGTATGTCTCCACCTCCTGATATATGGCCCCCCTCCTAATATATGGTCCCCTCCTGGTATCCATGCCCCAATCCTTGTTTATGTTCCCCCTCCTCATAAATGTCCCAAAATGGGGGACATGCATCCTGCTACATAGCCCCCCAACTCTTACCGGTGGTGCTCTGGGGCCATGGAGGTTGGGTCCTAAGCAGGAGCTGCGCGGGTGCCACATATGTTGGGGGCTAAGGAAGAGGCTGCGGGGGTGCCACGGTGGTTGGGAGCCAAGGCACAAGCTGTGGGGGTGTTGCGCCGGTCTCCGGTGGGCGCCGCCATTATTATTTACCAGCATGCATTGCCGGTCTGGCAATGCACGCTCTTGTGTCCAGAATTGTCTGCGAATCACAGTCTGCGCATGCGCCGCGGCCATTTTATTGAAGACTGGAAAACAGTACTGGAGTACATAGAAATGGCCGCGGCGCATGCGCAGACCCCATCCGCGGCCATTTACAGACACAAGAGCATGCATTGCAAGACCGTCAATGCATGCTGGTAAATAATAATGGCGGCGCCCACCGGAGACCGGCGCAACACCCCCACAGCTTGTGCCTTGGCCCCCAACCTCCTTGGCCCCGTAACAACCGCATCAGGCACCTCCGATCCATCCCATCCCACATCCCCCCTAGGTAATATTTTTTTTTTTACATTTTTTTTTTTTATATTCTCTTTTTAAGACGCACCCCCGTTCTCCCCCCAGTTTTGGGGGAACAAAAGTGCGTCTTAAAAAGCGAAAAATACGGTATATTGGCTTGTAAACTGGTATTGGTCAAAGAGAATTTCTTACAGTATTGTCATAGATTTCTGTGGTTAAAGTTTAGCTTGGTAATGTAATTATCTAACCTGTTTGTCATTGAAGGCCAGAGAACTTAATTATGCTAATCGTCCATTGTCTATTACCCTGTGAATGTGGATTGAGGCCCAGCCACTATTGTGTTAATGTCATGGTTTGCAGACTGATTGTCTCATGCTAACTTTCCATTGTATCACTGCTAGCATTTCAATCAGCATCTGGATTGCAATAGTACTAAACTATGTTAAATGAGGATTGGAGTTCAGCCAATGAAAAGACTGTGTTATTGCACCAATCCTGACGTCCCCAATATCCTACAATGAGGGCTGAGGGTATATAAGGAGGACTGTTCACTTTGACCAGCAGATTGGAGCTAGATTCTGTCTAGTGGCCTCAGTCTAGGGATTTTCGGTCCCGGCTAGAGGTCACTGGATTGGATACAGGCAGCTAATCTAGGGTCTTCGGATCCAGTTAGCGAGCCATAACCCTAGGCCTAGGCATTTCGGTGCCGACCAAGGGGATCAGAACACGGACTAAGGAACCACAAGGACTTCAGTATCGGAATATCGGATTCGGCTGTGATAGACTGCTTAAGGACAAGGAAGCAACCCAGGTTGGGACGATACAGTCACCTGGCTACAGACTTTGCCGTGCTACATTCTAATCCCTGGTGAGCCAGCGGAAGGGTGAGACTCTGTTGCCTGTTACATGTTGTGTTTTGCTTGGTTATGCGTTATATGCTGTTAACTGTTTGGGGGATCCAATAAAGCCTTGATATTGTGATTCCCTGACCCTGTGTTGTCTGAGTAGTGTTCCGCCCACGGTTAAGGAGCTCGGGCGTTCAGTTGGGGATGAGCCCTGGTCCACGCTGTCTTTGTAAAGGCGGCTG
Organism: Allobates femoralis; assembly: GCA_033576535.1. NCBI lineage: Eukaryota > Metazoa > Chordata > Amphibia > Anura > Aromobatidae > Allobates > Allobates femoralis. The sequence continues at coordinate 342,608,688 of JARQOC010000005.1, read as the reverse complement.
GGCCTGCGGACGAGAGCGCCCACTGACCCCCGGGTCTCCACAATTGGTGGCAGCGGTGGGATACTACTCAGCCTGGTTTATCCAGGGGAGCTGCAGGGGACTGGTGTTCGTGGACACCGTCCAAGGGCTCAACAACCAGGGAGGCATATAAGCATACCCAGCAGGCCATAGGTGAGGCATTCTGGTTTCGGACGTTGCCATGTCCAACCCCACCAGCTCAGCCATGGGACAAGGGCCGGAGAGGAGATACGGCAGCAGCAGTAAATGGATGCTACAGGATCTGTGCCAGAGGAGAAATATTGAATACAGGAACGCTGACACTCAGTTGGCTTTGATTCAGAAATTGGTCCATTGGGACACCCAGAATGATGGTGAGGATGATGAGGACCCCGCCGACGTGGTACCAGAGGATGTAAGTTGTGCACCACATCATGGATCCAGTGAATATCGTGAAATCACCAGGTCCACAGCAGTCCAAATCAAGGAGAGCTTGGCTGCATTGGGGCCAAAAGCCTCAAGAGAAGAGAGGGCTTGGGTTCTGGGAAATATTTTAGGAATTCCAGCTCACCAACTGCTACCCCCAGCCGCTCGAGTAGGATTATTCCGCTACCCATTAGAAGCCCCACCAGGACAAAGGTATGCAGACAGGATACGTGACTTGCCCAATCCACGGCACTGTTATACGTGTGGAAGTCTTGGACATATGGACATAGATTGTCGCCAACGCCGGGGCCCCATGCCAGGAGCTCATCGGCCAGCACAGCCAGTCCAGGTCAGTGACGTCCAAGCCCCGAGACAACAAGAAATTGATTCTGTCTACACCCTGGTAAGCCCAGCTATTGTTTCTCCAGACCCGGTACCCTGTTCCCAATTAACCATTTCCCTGGCTGAGGGTCAGTGCTCAGACATCCCTTCGGAAGGTGTGCAGCTAGCCGAGGCGAACGACCAGGGAGAGGACAAGTTGGAGCTTACAGACAGTGACCCTACACCTGTTATTTTGGAGCCTGAGCAGGGAGAGGACAAGTTGGAGTTTACGGACAACGTCCCTATCCCTGTTGCTTTGGGAACTGACCAGGAAGAGGTCGATGTGGAGCTTATAGACTGTGACCCTACACCTGCTATTGTGGGAACTGACCAGGAAGAGGTCGATGTGGAGCTTATAGACTGTGACCCTACACCTGCTATTGTGGAAACTTACCTGGAAGAAGTCAATGTGGATCTTAAAGACAGCATCCCCACCCCTGTTAGTTTGGAGCCTGAGCAGGGAGAGGACAATTTGGAGTTTATGGACAATGTCCCTATCCCTGTTGCTTTGGAGACTGGCCAGGAAGAGGTTGATGTGGGATTTGTGAGCAGCCTTCCCACACCTGTTGTTTCAGGGTCTAACCAGGAGGAGGTTGAAGTGGGGCTCATGGATGGCCCCCCCACATCTGTTGTTTTGCAAGCTGACCCAGGACAAGAACTATCCAGCCAGTGTGTCACAGCCATCACCATCATCCAGGAAGCCAAGCAGCACCCTGATGTGGATCTTGCTACCCCACCTTCTGAGGAAAATCCCTGTTCCCAGCCCCCATCATTCTTCTCTGAGCCATTAACAGTGAGTAAAGACACACAGAATGTTGTCATGGACTGGGGGTAATTGATAGCCAGAAGTTTATGGGAGCCCAACTCCTGAATCCCATTTTACTGCTTGTCCACAATATGTCTGCCCATCCTGGGGGAGGTAATCTGGGGAGGTGTATAGATGGAAGCCTCGATTGCTGACTTCACCATTAAAAAAGACAATGCCGCCAAGAGGAGAAGGATAACCAGAGACTGATCACATCTGACTGCCCTGTCTGGTTACATAAGAAGGGGGAGGTATGTGACGAAATGGACTCCTTCAATATAGAACATATGATGATTTCTTATGTAACCAGACATATCATATTGTATATTGGCTTGTAAACTGGTATTGGTCAAAGAGAATTTCTTACAGTATTGTCATAGATTTCTGTGGTTAAAGTTTAGCTTGGTAATGTAATTATCTAACCTGTTTGTCATTGAAGGCCAGAGAACTTAATTATGCTAATCGTCCATTGTCTATTACCCTGTGAATGTGGATTGAGGCCCAGCCACTATTGTGTTAATGTCATGGTTTGCAGACTGATTGTCTCATGCTAACTTTCCATTGTATCACTGCTAGCATTTCAATCAGCATCTGGATTGCAATAGTACTAAACTATGTTAAATGAGGATTGGAGTTCAGCCAATGAAAAGACTGTGTTATTGCACCAATCCTGACGTCCCCAATATCCTACAATGAGGGCTGAGGGTATATAAGGAGGACTGTTCACTTTGACCAGCAGATTGGAGCTAGATTCTGTCTAGTGGCCTCAGTCTAGGGATTTTCGGTCCCGGCTAGAGGTCACTGGATTGGATACAGGCAGCTAATCTAGGGTCTTCGGATCCGGTTAGCGAGCCATAACCCTAGGTCTAGGCATTTCGGTGCCGACCAAGGGGATCAGAACACGGACTAAGGAACCACAAGGACTTCAGTATCGGAATATCGGATTCGGCTGTGATAGACTGCTTAAGGACAAGGAAGCAACCCAGGTTGGGACGATACAGTCACCTGGCTACAGACTTTGCCGTGCTACATTCTAATCCCTGGTGAGCCAGCGGAAGGGTGAGACTCTGTTGCCTGTTACATGTTGTGTTTTGCTTGGTTATGCGTTATATGCTGTTAACTGTTTGGGGGATCCAATAAAGCCTTGATATTGTGATTCCCTGACCCTGTGTTGTCTGAGTAGTGTTCCGCCCACGGTTAAGGAGCTCGGGCGTTCAGTTGGGGATGAGCCCTGGTCCACGCTGTCTTTGTAAAGGCGGCTGGGCCTGCGGACGAGAGCGCCCACTGACCCCCGGGTCTCCACACTTACATTTTCAGTTTTCCCAGGGTACCCCCTAAATCTTCCAATAGATACCACGAGGTTCCTTTAAGTGGATATAATATCTGACGAATCTCTTCAGTTGACATTTGGGATTCCATAAACCCTCTCCATTTTCCCATGAACGCTTTGGTGCCACTTTCTTTGTCCCGGAGGACCTCCCTCCTGTCTACTTCTAGCGCTTTTTTTAATCCCGTTACCACCTCTAATTTCCCCGGCATATCTGGTCTAATCCAATAGGTCAGCAGCAAACGTTTTGCTAGTAAAATTAAAGTATGAGCCATTTTCAACCCCTCCCCCCTACCTTGTGGTGCCTCTAAATCTTGAAATATCCATATTTTCGGATCTAGTTCAAAGGTTATCTTACATACTTGTGAGCATATTTCGCCAATCAATTTCCAGAATTTCTGTACCTTCGAACAGTTCCATATGCCATGGATCATGTCCGTCTTAGATTGGTCACATTTAGGGCAACTGTTTTTCCTGTCAGGATTAGTTACTGATGCTGGGATATTAAAACCGTATACCAAACCGTGGATTATTCGAAAATGTGAATCTCGCCATTGCTCGTTTAGCACATTGTGTCTTACTTTGTTCCAACCTGCCAAGATATTTTCCTCCGCCGTTTCATGTTCTAGGAATTTACGCCACTTTTGAAAGGGTACCGATATTCCTCTGGGTAATAACATTTCTCTTAATGTCCCATAAATCTCGGATATTGTGAGTTGACATGTATCTAACGTTAGTATCCTATCCCAGATATTACTTTTAGCCTCTTTTGTCAGATCTTTCAAATTGGCCATAATGTGATGTTTCAATTGAAGGAACTGTAGGTCCTGCACGCCTCCCAGATTGTAAGTCTCTAGCACTTCATGTTTTGTCATCCACCTGGCCTCTGACATCTGCATCAAATCGCCCATCTTATGAATCCCTTTTTGTTTCCATTTATCAAAGAGGGCATTTTCTCTCCCCATTGGGAAGTCTGGAAAGGCCCAAGGGGTAAGATATTTGGACACCTTCCAAGATAGGCCACATTTCTTCCTAACTGCCTTCCAGGACAGGATAGTATCTCTGTCATTGACTTATGGAGTAGTGATCCTCTCTCCCAAAGCGCGCAATATGCCATCTCTAACTTTTTGTCCAAATATCTTTCCGTATTTTTAAACCACTCAACTACATGTCTAAGGAGACAAGCCAAATTGTACCCTCTAATGTCAGGGAAATTTGTACCCCCTCTCTCCTTCCCTCGGGTCATAATTCCCAGGCTCAGTCTCGATCGTTTGCCCCTCCACAGAAAATTCGTGAATGCTCTATTTAGCCTGGCTATATCCGCCCTTTTCAATAGTAAAGGTAGAGTCTGAAGAGGATATAAGAGTCGAGCAAAACTAATCATTTTCACTAGATGGCTGCGACCCAGTAGAGATAATGGTAGCTCCTTCCATTTTTTTAGCTCTTTCTCAATTTTTTCAATGAGTGGGCCATAGTTGAGGGTATAAATTTGCTCCGATGTCCTTCCCAGTCTCAACCCCAGGTATTTGACGTATGTGGGCGCTATTGGTATACCTAGCTTTCCTAATGTTCCTCCTTTGTCCTCCCCCCCTCTAATTTTCAAAAGTTCAAATTTTTTTCTGTTCAACCTGAAACCCAAGAAACCACCATAGCACTCTATTGTATTCAATAATGTAGGGAGGTCACGAACTGGATTATTCATGAACAATATTATATCATCCGCAAACAAAGCAGATCTCAGTTTCTGCTCCCCTACTGAAATGCCTTCAAAGGGGCTACAGTTGTTCATGTATCGTGCCAGAGGTTCTATAGCCAGGTCGAACAGGAGCAGTGATAACGGGCACCCCTGTCTTGTGCCCTTTTGCAAAGGAAATGTGGGGGATAGAAAACCCGGCGTATGAACTCTAGCTGTTGGATTGGAATACAGAGATCTCAGATACTGTCGAAATCTCCCCTGTATCCCAATGCGATCTAGTACCAGACCCAGCCATGGCCATCTCACATTATCAAATGCTTTTTCTGCGTCTAATGTGACCATGGCTGGGTCTCCCGCCCCTTTTTTATTCCCGAATCGAACCACATCCAGTGCTAAAAGGACTTTGCGTACATTTGTTACTGCTGACCTCCCTTTTATGAATCCCGTTTGGTGACTTTCAATCAGATCTGGTAATACCTTCGCTAATCTATCCGCCATAAGTTTGGAAAGTATTTTAAGGTCTAGGTTAATTAAAGATATGGGTCTAAAATTTGCTGGATCATCTCCCCCTCCCTCCCCTTTTGGCAGCACTTTGAATATAGGCCATATTCATGGCATCTGATATGGGTTCTCCCGATAATATGTTATTGTAAAGGCCCGTCAATGTCGGTGTCACTTCTTCTCTTAGAGTTTTATAGAATTCCCCTGTGAATCCGTCCGGTCCCGGAGCTTTCCCATTGCCCAAATTCTTAATTGTACGGTCCACCTCCTCATCCGATATTGGACTATTTAGATCCTGCAGGTCAAGCTCCGTGACCGGCGTAAGAGGTACCCTATCCAACCAGTCGCTCCCCTCCCGATTGGGTACGTCCGAGGTCTCATATAGCTTCCTATAGTACTTTCCTAATATGGAATTTATTTCCTTGGGGGTCGTCGTGATGGTTCCCTCATTTCTGCGTAGAGCTCTGATCGGGTTGGGTAGTCTCCTTCCTTTTGCTAGTCCCGCCAACAACCGCCCCGCCTTATCCCCATACCTGTTGAGATCTGTTTTCAATTGACCTTTTATCAATTCTTCTCTCCTGCTGGCCCACAGCTCAAACTCTGTTTTGGCTTCTACCCATGCTTTTTTGTCGCTGGGATCTTGTGATTGTCTAAACAGCTTGTAAGTGTATGACACTTTTTTACTGGCCGTTGTGTATCGTTCCCTAATAGACTTTTTTTGTTTGGAGGTGTGAGCCAGTATGAGACCCCTTAGGACTGCCTTTCCCATTTCCCAAAAGAGACGATGATCCTCTTTATGCTCTGTTGTCAGAAACAAAACCTTTCCACCATTCTTTCAACTTTATCTTAAATTCGTCATCTTTTGCTAGGTATGAGGGAAACCTCCATAGGAAATCCGTTCCTCTCGGGTGCGTCTGTTATTTCAATGGAAATCGGACTATGGTCAGAGATGACCATATTTTCTAATGTGGGATTTTCTGTCCTCCGCCATAGTTGTTCGGACGCTAAGAATAGATCAATACGCGACCGAGAGCTATGGGGGTGAGAGAAGTGGGTGTAGTCTAGGTCTTGTGGGTGCATCACTCTCCATACGTCAATTAACCCTGTCACCTCTAGAAGCTCTGCAAGATCACTACTTTTTTTGTTGATAGAGTCTGCTCGCCCCTCCCTCCCCCTTTTTTCCTATCTATATCTTCCATCACCACTTCATTGAAGTCTCCTCCGATTAAGATATTAGTTTCCCCATCTCCCATAATTGAAATGGACAAGTCTGTAAAAAATTGGGTTCTGGAGGTGTTGGGTGCATATATATTGTGTATGCTCAATTGTTGATCTTGTAGTTGAAGCACCATGGATGACCTTGAAAATAGAACTCGTCGTAATAATTTAAAGCTGGTGGGACTGCCAGAATCAATTCACCCTGGAGAACTTTTACAAATAACATCTCAATGGCTACCACAGGCCCTTGATATCCAGTTAGACTCGGCAAAGATTGCAGTTGAGAGAGCACATAGACTGGGCCCACCAAGGACGGGGGAGAAAGAAGGACCGAGACCTGTCTTATTCAAAGTTCTGGATTATCAAGACAAGCTACGTCTGCTCAATGCCTACAGGAAGAAGAAAAAACTCCTTTATCAAAATCACAGGGTTCTAAAGTTCCAGAACTATTCGGCTCTAGTGACGGCCAGACGTTAATTTTTACTCCAATTCGGACAAATGCGGGCGCCCGTTGGCCCGACTGCTTCATCCTCGGTTAAATCCGCCTTTTATCCCATATGTATCAACCAGCAAAGGCAGACGAACGTATTTACCAAACGAAATATTGGAGGAATTCAAGAAATATTATAGTGAACTATATAATATCAAGGAACACTTCTCCGATCTCCCATCCTCTGAGTTATCGGATAAGATTAAAAAATACATTGCCCAGACAGGAATCCCATCTTTGGTTAAAGGAACAGCAGCGATACTAGACGAAGATATCACTGAGGAGGAATTGATGAGGGCTATTCAATCTACCCCTACAGGGAAATGCCCGGGCCCAGACGGGTTTTTGCCTAATTTTTATAAAACACTCAAGTCCCAGCTGGCCCCAGTGATGTTGACGGCTTTTAATGCTATACTTCAGGGATCGGATTTTGTGCCTCAATCTTTGGAAGCCCATATCAGCGAACTATAGGCCGATTTCGTTACTGAATGTGGATGTAAAACTCTTCTCTAAATTACTGGCTGATCGATTGGCACCACTTCTCCCTTCTGTAATTAATGCGGACCAGGTGGGCTTTGTCAGAGGCCGGGAGGCTAGGGATAACACTATTAGAACCCTACTCCTTATTGCTAAGGCCAAAAGCAGTTCGCTTCCACTAGGCCTAATTTCGGTGGATGCTGAGAAGGCCTTTGACAGAGTCCACTGGGGGTTTATGAAGGAGGCGCTGATACAATTTGGCCTGGGTCCTCGGTTCTTGCACGGAATCCTATCCTTATATTTCTCCCCTTCTGCCAAGGTGAGGATAGGAGGATCCTTATCCTCTTCGTTCAATATTACAAACGGTACTAGACAGGGATGCCCTTTGTGACCTCTGCTGTAGATTATTGTAATGGAACACCTAGCTACGGTACTTAGGGCTAATGCAAGGGTTCATGGGATCAAGCTGGGACAGAATCACCACAAATTGGCCTTGTTCGCCGATGACCTCCTACTGTATGTCTCACAGCCCTTGGTATCTATACCTTCTGTTTTAAAGGAGTTTGAGCGGTTCGGGCAATTAAGCAATTTTAAAGTGAATTGTTCTAAGACAGAGGCACTTAATATCTCTCTGCCTGAAGATTTGGTGTCACATCTTTCTAAACAGTTCACGTTCAAGTGGAAGGGGGAGGCCATCAAGTATTTAGGAATTCTTATACCAAACGATCTTAAACAATTATTTAAGGTAAATTACCAGCCCCATCTGAATAGTATAGAGAAGGCATTTACATCATATCGACAGTTAAAATTGTCTTGGTTCGGGAGGATGAACGTGGTCAAAATGGATGTCTTGCCTCGACTTCTATATACTTTTCAGGCGGTCCCCGTTCCGTTTGATAGAGGCTTTTTCTCCAAATTACAGTTTATGATACGTAGATTTGTCTGGGGGGTAAGAGACCCAGAATACGGATGAATATTCTCTCATTGCCTAAGTCCAAAGGAGGGGTTGGACTGCCCAACGTCCAGACGTACTTCCTGGCTTCCTCGCTAGTTAGAGCTTTGGACTGGCACTACTGTGAGTCCTCCATAAAATGGGTTGAGGTGGAGCAGGAGGGCCTGAGGGTCCAGCTGAAACATCTGCTTTGGATTCCCGCCAGAGACTTTACAGTCGTAGAACCTCTGACGGACATGACTTGGACGACCTTGAAGGCTTGGTACTCTGTGACAAAACCACTTTGTTTAGATGATAGACTTAGCCCTTTCGCCCCCTTTTTTCCAATCCATCTTTCCCACCTGGACTTGGAAGACAGAGATTTTTATGCTGGCAGAGTGTGAACGACACCCGAGTGGGACAGACTCTATCAGATGGCGATCTGGCTCCATTAGTAGAGCTACAATCAAGGGACCCTTCAAGACCACTTAGATGGTTTAAATATTTTCAATTCAGAGCATATATATATTCAGCTGACCAGTCGAGCAGGGTGAGATTGGAACCCAACATATTGGAGAAGTTATTCAAATCTAAGTCGCCCCCAAAGCGAAAAATCTTGTCCCTTTACCAGACTTCTAGCTCCATGAGAGATCAGGGTACTCCGTATTTCCGACGTGCATGGGAGAGGGAGCTGGACAGTAATATCTCAGATAGTGATTGGCAGAAAAGCTTTTTATTTACCCACAAATTAGCCAGTGCTTGTCTAGCACAAGAAAGAAGCTATAAGCTGCTCACCAGATGGTATTTATGTCCGGCAACCCTGCGGAGTATGTTCCCGGGAACTCCTGACACATGTTGGCGTTGTGGAGAAGAAATAGGTACAATGTTGCACATTTGGCGGAACTGTGTCGAAATCCGGCGGTTCTGGTCTGAGGTATATAATGCATACGCCCGGATAACGGGTAAACAGGTTGAATGCTGCCCAGAGTTGGCACTGCTCTCCATATTCCCTGGTCCTATTGGACTTCAGAAGAGAGATATCCTCCGATTTTGTGTCTCAGCTGCTCGCGCTGTGATCCCGAGGCTTTGGAAATCAACTCGGGTTCTATCCTTGCTTGACTGTTTCAGAGAAATGATGGATATATATCGTATGGAGGAGCTTTAAGCAGATGCATCTAGATCCCGTGACAAATTCTCTGAGATTTAGTTTTCCTGGATAGTTTTTCGGGATTCTGATGACTTCAGGGACATAATGGCTGGACCTCTGGCCGACGGGGAATTAGGTTGACCTGTATTCTTCCTTTCTCTACTCCATACCTTTTTCGGTACATGGCTTTACTTTCCCCTCTTTTGTCATTGGCACTTTTTTTGGTTCCTCTTTCTTTCTTTTCCTCCTGTTTTCTTTTCCTTTTTATCTTCCGCTTCACTCTACCCTCCATTAGAGTATATATGGTTTTTTCAAGCCCACCCCTCCCGAAATTCGATGATCACAGAATAGTATAGAAAACTTATAGTTGCAAGAAGTCTTTCTATAAAGGCTCTCCTTATTGGAGCCCTAGACGTTGACCAAAACAGCCTGAGCCCCGTGAAAGAGGGCCACAGGTGGTAACAAACTAAATAATAGGACTATACGATGGTAGTGATACAGGGTTACAGAAATTTTAGCGAGGCTCATGCCTCCTCATGATTAGATCATATTATAACCCTTGGAAAGTATAATACTCTGGTTGTTTGGAATTTGCAATTTATATTTTAGAATTCGTGTCATCAGGGGATGATATATATGAATAAGTTAAAACCTGTTCAAAGTTGAACCCTATATTGAGAATTGTCTTTATATTCTTGAAATGTAATACCCTGTATTAAGAAGGATTATATATGCATGTTTTGTTCTCTTAATTTCAATAAATTGAGATATACCATAAAAGTATATATCATAAACCGGTGTCCAGGCTGGCCATAAACGGTGCTTTTACGTCACCATTTAAGATTCAAAGAGGTACAAGACAGGGGTGTCCATTGTCTCCTCCCCTGTTGGATCTAGCTCTGGATCCACTGGTTAGAACCATACAAAATTCCGTAGACTATAGAGGCATAGAGATGGGGGGGTGGCTTACAAAATAGCAGCCTTTGAAGACGATGTCCTGTTGTTCATTTCGAATCCCGAGAGAGAGATACCCATAATAATGAAAATCATGGAGAATTACAGTGGATGTTCTGGTTTTAAAATAAACTACAATAAATCAGAAGCTTTGGCACTCTCAGAGAAGGGGAGACAGACTCAATACATTCCTTTCAAATGGTGCAACTCATCTATAAAGTATTTGGGGGTTCTTATCCCGGCAGACTTATATATTTTATACAAATTAAACATTAAGCCCCTTATAACTTCAATACTCCAATTATTGACGTCATGGAAACATTTCTCGCTGTCATTTTCAGGACGTTGCCACTTAAAAAAAATGATAATTTTCCCTAAATTAATGTACATCTTTCAAACATTGCCCCTACTATTCTGTAAAGCAGACATACACACACTAAGCAAAGCTTTTAGAATGTTTATTTGGGGTACAGGGAAGAGATCAAGAATTGGGCTGACGAAATCACAGGCTTGGAGAGAGGAAGGGGGAATAAACTTCCCAGATATAGGACGGTACAATTTGGCAGAAAACTTAAGATACAATGATTGGATGAAAGGAACGTCCCACTATACCAATGTGGAATTAGACCAAGACCTCAGTCCGTTTGCTTCGTTGACTGCTTTGATTCATCTAAATAATGATAAGCTTCCTGCCAACATTGACCGACTCCCCACTATATGGCAAACAATAAAAGCGTGGAGGAAATCTAGAAAAATGTGCGGTGTGAGTGCTGGGGTGTCACCATTCATGCCATTCCTGGATAATCCAGATTTTTGGGAGGAAAGCCACCACAGACGTATGTAGATCTAGCAAAGCAAGGTTGTATGATGGCGGTAGATTTGATGGATAATAAATTCTCTATAATTACTTATGACACCGTGAAACAAAGGTTCCCTATTTTTGTGAATAAACCATTCCTGTTCCTGCAGGCAAGAAGTTTGGCTCAAAAAGGTAAACCAGACAGTCAGACGGGGAAACAAATTGAACAACTCTCTCAGAAATGCTAGAATACAACCTATATCAACCAGCGGTATCTATACAATATTGAGACGGGAGTGGTCGTGGGAGGGAGACACTACGCGCCCAGCAAAATGGGTAATAGAATTGGAAGACATCACAGTCAATGTTATTATGTGTGCCACTAACAAGCAAAGATAGATTATTGGGTCTAGCAGTTACACGGACATTACTATGTTGATCCTACATAGAGCCTACATTACGCCACTCATTAAATCTAAAATGAAACCCTTAGAAAAATTTAGTTGTGCAAAATGCAACTCAGAGAACACAGATATACTACATCATTTGTGGGGATGTAGGAAAATTAATAGACTGGAAAACAATGCATGATGAGATTCAGAGGAAATGTGGGATGCGATTTCCACTGACACCACAGTGGGCGATCTTTAACATATTAGATGAGAATACAGATTCATTCCCAAGAAATGTAAAAGCAATGTTAATAATGCGGGAATCGGCAGTCAGAAAGAGCATCCTGCAACAATGACTGAGCCAAGAACCACCGACCAAGGTCCTGATACAGTCTAAGTTAATATTCCTTTTTCGTATGGCCTGGATACATGCATTGACAAATAGAGAAAATGGTGAGGAGATTCTTGAATACCTGGTCAATGTTCCTCCTGATGCTTGATGAAGAAGTTAGAGGTCAGATTAGGGGTCAATTCGAAAACACCCAATGGTATCTCCTTGAAAGGATTGGGTTTTCCCAATACCATAATGACAACACAAACTGCAGAGATTAGAATCTGAGGGGTTTGAGGGGGTGGAAGGGATTTAATGAAGGATACAGTTCAAATGTTTTGCAATGATTTGGTTTTGAAAATTCCATACAATGTTATGTCATTGTAAGGTATGGAATCCCAATGTTGGGAATTGTTGTTTCTCATTACTGTATGTTTTGAAAATCATAAAATATGTTTAAAAAAGGAATACAGTAAGAAATTGCAAGACCTACGCCATGTGGTGACGAACCTAGATCCTGAGGGGGGGGAGTCGGCTGCCCAGAAGAGTAATATTGATTCCTCCATGCAGCAAGGAGTGCTTGCGTCCGAGACCCAGGATGGAATGCCTCCCAAAATGGATGCATTGGTTTTAGTAAAATGAGGCAGCAAGGCCTAAGATCTAATACTATATCTTATATTATACATTTATCAGAAAAACATGCTTTTTTATCCCAACATTATTAAGAAAACAGTTTATAACCATTTAGATGTTCTTATTTTGTGCATATTTTTATATCTTCATAAAATTTGGATAACAGAAATTATTTAAGAGTGGGAACAATTTTCCATGTGATTAAATAGACTGGTTCTATATATTGAGTTCTAACTCTTGAATAACCAATATTTAGAATGAACCCTATTCTCTATTTATTGTTATTTTCACTTTGTTTATTCATATCAATTATACTTTATTCTTATTAAAAATATATATATATAAAAAAATGTTATGGTCCTTTATTACTTCTATAGTTTCATTATTTCTATTTGGCAAATAGCTTTCTGTTTTTTATATGTTTTGAACTCATCGTTAGTAGTTTTCTACCGGATTGTGATCCTTCATTTACCAGTGTGTCCACCAGGAGATCCCCTACTCGTGTTTTCCGGCTTAAGTCACTGTAATTTAGATTTTATATCATGTATATTATAGACCGGACCTCAGCAGTACACACTTTGTATTACTTGGTGTACAATTTTAGATGGATGTGAATTGAAGCGTTGAAGGCCATTTTTAAATGTTTTAGCCGAAACGCGTTTTATACTGCAATAAAGGATTTTTGAAGTAACACGGAGACTTCAACTCCTTTCTGGAAGTGCTTGTGGTCATAACCGGATGTTGTTTCCTGCAATCTCTCAACAAACCCACTGGCTGGAGGCTTCGCTTGTCCGTCACGTAGCTGCAAACCAGGAGGACACAGTTCTGCTACTACACCATGATGATACATGCGAAATAAGACAACTAATAGGTGAGGAGATTCCCCTCTGATTTTAATCGAACATTATTTGCGTCTGTACTTAGATCTGTGCCCTTGTGTGTTCTCTCTCTCTTCCCTATTTCCAGTGATTGTACAGCCCTGTGGGATCCACGAATAGAATCAGTCAGGTAAACAATGGGCCCGATCTCCCCATCGTCTAGGCCGACTGTGGAGTACGATCTCTCACTACTCTGTCCGGATATGGAGGCTGCACCTCCATCACCCTGACAGGTAGTGAACACATCTTTCCCATAAACCAGACTGAGTATGGGCTCCGTGTTCCCATCCTCATGCCCAGTTGTAAAAAACACATTTCTCTCTTCCCGTGATCCCTCGGGATCCCTCCTAAGGATGGAGCAGCTCGCACCTGCCATATCACTGTCTGTTGTAACACTGGCAGGTGGCACGTAACCACCACTCTTGTGGTTGCCATGCCCGCCTTCGTCTCCCTTAGCAACAAGTTCTACAACCTGGAGGGGACTCTTAGTGATGCCAGCTCGTGGCGTGGCATGGCTAAGTCCTCCTCCACCATGAGGCCCATCACGCTGTGATGCCTCAGGATCAGCACTGTTGTGAATTCTGCTTGTGGGCTCCCTCCTGTGGTTGTGGCTGGTAATGCAGTTGATCCTGTTCTGCAGTCTTGGTCAGGTGAATTGGATAATTGGAATTCAGACTGGAGTATTTAGGTCTGCAGGATTCCCTCAGTCGTTGCCAGTTGTCAATTGTTCCTGGAGGTGTTTCACCTCTGCCTGGTCTCTTCCTGTCTTTCTGCAAACTGCCAAGCTAAGTGAATGGTTTTGTTTTCTTGTGGCACCCATGCTGTGTGCTTGTTTTTGAATTGTCTATTTCTGCTCAGAGTTGTGGGTTGATATTTAGTCTGCATTCCTCCTTAACCTGCTCTCTGTTAGGAACTTTTCTTCCTAGGATTTATGTGCTATTCATTTGTTGTTGGCTTGTTCAGCTTTTGATTGTGTCAGCATATATTTTGCCTAGTTGGATTCACAGGAGTTCCGCAGATATAGAGGGTGCCAAGTCTTGAGTAGACTCAGGGGTAATTTTGTATTATCTGCTGTGGATATTTTGAAAGGATTTTTATACTGACTGCAATAGTATTCTGTCCTGTCTTCACCTATCTAGCTAGAGTGGCCTCATTTGCTAAATTCTGTTTTCTGCCTGAGTGTGTTTTTTCCTCTCTTACTCGCAGTCAATATTTGTAGGGGGCTTTCTATCCTTTTGGGGTTCTGCTCTGAGGCAAGTTAGAATTCCTGCTTCCATCTTCAGGGGTAGCTAGTTTTCCGGCCGTGTTGAGGTGTCTAGGGTATGGTTTGTCACATCCCATGGCTACTTCTAGTTGCGGTGTTAGGTCAGGAACTGCAGTCAGTATAGGTACCACTTACTCCTGTGAAAGATATTCATGCGGCTCCAAGGTCACCGGATCATAACACAGCACTTACCATGAGGCAGCTACCCACGTCCGTGTCAGTCTGTTGTAACACTGGCATGCTGCATGAGGCCATGTTCCCCAGGGTCCTCATTCTTGCCACCATCTACCTTAGCAACCAACGTTACACTGTAGAGGAAACCCTTGGCGATGCCAGCTTGTGGCGTGACATCGCTGAGTTCTCCTCCACCACGAGGTCCATCACGCTGTGATGCCTCCGGATCAGCACTTACCATGGGGCAGCTACCCACGTCCGTGTCACAGTGTGTCGTGACACTGGCACGCTGCATGAGGCCATGTTCCCTAGGGTCCTCATGCTTGCCACCATCTACCTTAGCGCTGATTCTTGCTACCTTCATGGGATTTTCAGTAATATCACCCTGCGGTGTGACATGACTGAGTTCCCTAACTCCAGGATTTACTTTATTAACAGGCAACACATTGAAATGTCCCTGCACATCATCAACATTGACATTACCCTTCACATTATCAACCCTGACATTTCAGACCTGGGAGGGTTATCAGGAACATAATGTGCAACCAACCGCCCCAAATCTATTCCCAATAACACATTGGCGGGGAGATTCTTGGTTACCCCAACTTCCTTCCACCCTCTTCCCACACCCTAGTCTAGATAAACTCAGGCCATGGGCACAGACCGGCGCTTACCCCCAATACCGGTGACAGTCAGTGTCTTTCCAGGTATGAGTTCATGAGGATACACGTATTCGGGGCGGATGAGAGTTCATTCTGCGCCAGAGTCCCTGAGCCCCACAGTGATGGTGTTGCCCACCGTGACTGACTGCAAGTTCTCCCGTGAACTCCCACCCGTACCCCCCACAAACCAAATAGCAGCACTTGGCCCTGGGGCCTCAGATGAGGGGTTCTTCTGCCTCTCCGGACAAGTGGTGCTCACATGTCCTGGTGGTCCACAGGTAAAGCACCTACGTGCATCAGCTGTTAGCCAAGTGCTGGCAGCTGGGACAGGGTCTCCGGAAGGCTGGCTAGCAGGGGCAGGGATGTTTGTCGACAGCTTACCCCCTTTACCGATGGTGACGGCTGGCTTCCGCATCTCTGGTCTCCGGATGGCATTGTAGGTGTCTGCGATCTGCGCTGCCTTGTTCGTATCTGGTGGCTCTCGATCCATCACGAACTGTCGCACCTCAGCTGGACAAAGATGCAGGAACTGGTCTTTCACCATCAGGTCCTTTAACTGCTCAAAGGTGGTCATGGACAGTCCTTGGATCCCCTGCTCAAAGGTCGTTCTGAGCCCATGCACCACATCACTGTAGCTGTCGTGTGGTCCACGCTGGAGGTTCTGGAACTTTCTACGGTACACCCCAGGAGTCAGCTGGAACCTCTGTATTAGGGCCTGCTTAATGGCATCATACTCCCCATCTTGCTCTTGGGGAACAGCCTCAAACTCCTCTAGAGCTTTTTATCTCAGCGCTGTGATTAGGTATCGGGCTTACTGGTCGCGCAGCGGCTGGTACTGTAAGCAAGTCTTTTCAAAATCCCTCAGAAAGGTGTCAAGGTCACCTTTGTCATCCAGCACGAGAAAAAATGCTCTGGATGGGGTTTAAAGGTTGTTGAACTAGTCGATTCACAGTTCAGTGGGGTGGATGACGGCCTTCTCAGCTGGGCCATCCGCAGCTCGTGGTCTCTGTGAGCTTGGGCTTGCCTCTCTCGCCCAGCTCTCTCAGCCTCCTGGTATTGTTGAATGAGCCTCAGGCGTCCTTGATAATCCTCGGCGGGATAGTGCTGTAAGGCCATTTGCAGATAGGGGTCCACGCTGCCCTGGTCGCTGACGCCGGATGCGTCTACAGGTGGAACCTCTGCAGGAGCACCTTCTAGGACTTGGCTTGAATCCACAGGTGGGGCCTCAGCAGTAGCACCATCCATGCTTTGACTGACCTCTGCAGCCGGGAGCTATGCAGCAGCATTGACAAGGCTTTGGCTGGCCTCTCCATTCTTTGGGCTGAGGTGCTGGGCTTGCTCCGCATCCAATTGCAACAATGCCTGCATCATCTGCTTCTTGGATTTGCCGCCGGAGTCAATACGTCTGAACGTACATAGGCCGGCAAGAGCCTCCTTGTTCTGATGTTTATAAAAGCCTTCCCCAACTGTGGCCATGATTTTCAAACAAAAAGAATAGGATAGAAAAACGTAGAGAGGTAGGGGTAACTGCTACACATACAGTGTTGTCTCAGATCTAATAAACACGGAGTTCGATCTTCAAAACATTTGTGCAGAGTTCTCGTAAGAACTGGGCAAGTTTTTAGTGATGGGTATGATTGCTCAAACCATATCACTAATGTTCTATGATTCCACCGCTGCCACTAATTATTATGAAGACTTAGTCAGGACCTGCAGCTCTCTGGCACCCCCTTATCCTGCTGGACAAATCCAGTATTGCCAGTGGATAAGAAAAGAGCCCAGCTGCTCTAATTTATGTTGTCTACGGTGGCTCGTGATGTAACAAGATGTATATATAGCAGCAGTTCCTGCCAGGAAAGTATATATACCTCTTTCCAGTCACCCTAAGGCCCACAATATCACATAAATAAAAAAACGTTATGCTGCCACCACCGATCTCTTTCAGGCGGATTGGTCACCTGTTTTGGTAATGTGATTTTGCAGGTGGGACGTGTTCAGCTCGTCATAGAACATGAAGAACAAAACTAGTAAATTATAGTATTTTACTCCCAAAAGTTGGCAGTGTTTACAAAGATATACAAGATATTACAAAAGAGACAATTTACAGATATGCATAAAACAGTTATTAAATATAAAAAGGAATAAAGTAAGAAATTGCAAGACCTACGCCATGCGGTGATGAACCTAGATCCTGAGGGGGGGGTCGGCTCCCCAGAAGAGTAGTATTGATTCCTCCATGCAGCATGGAGTGCTAGCGTCCGAGACCCAAGGTGGAATGCCTCCCAAAATGGATGCATTGGTTTTAGTAAATAAGGCAGCAAGGTAAGACACCCCCACGTTGCTTACCTCACCCAGGGGCTGTTTTTTGTGGATCCTCCCAGCTCCACCAGACTTAATAAACCTTCATTTTTCATATATGGGTATGTGGTGGGCCCATATCCAAGATAAGCACATCAGGTTTACGTTCATTTAATTCCCAGAATATTGATATCAAATATGGCATATTTATGATTTTCAGAAAGCTAGAACTCATTTCCTAGGTTCCTGAGTGTTGCATAGATATAACAGACACATCATTAAATCCACAAAAATGTGAACATTTCAAAAATATAAATTATGTATTTGTGGTATCAACGGGTCTTATGAAATTCGACAATTCGACATTACAAAACTATCTTTCAAGACAAAGGTCTTTTGGAGGGAAAGATAGAAACTTTAGCTCTGCTTCAGGAATTTATGACTCTACCGATCGTAAATACTGGATAGGGGAGGGAGAAGAGAGAGGGATAGGAAATCTGATCTACAGAAACCCGTACTGAGGGAAGACTTATGTCGGTCTTAGCCGACTTTCCAAACATCTTAAAATAATGAGAAATATTCATATTTTCCTGACAGGCACCCTTACACTAACACAGAAGCAGTCTAGCTGGATGAAAGATAAAATGGATGACCTACAAAATAGGTCAAGGAGGAACAATATCAGAATCTTGGGCTTCCCAGAATCAATACTGCCCCAACAATTAGACAATATATGCGAGCTAGACCTCCCTAAGGCTTTGGGACTCCAGGGCCAGTACAAGGTAGAAAGGGCGCACAGAGTGGGCCTGCCAAACTGGGGGACACGCGATGGCCATATTACCAGTGGGCGAGATAACACACTCTCAGAGGCCCAGACAAGTTATTTCCAAGAACCTTGACTTTAAAGGAAAGGAGAAAAACTTCGCCTCTTTAGGAACAGGAGGCAGCCACTGATGCTCAGAGACCACAAGGTGGTCCTCTTCGAGGACTTCTCTGCAGAAGTGACCAAGAAACGTAAAGCATTCAGCGAAGTATGTAGCATCCTATTCAGACACAACATTTAATTCCAGCTCCTTTGTCCAGCAACACTCAAAGTAAGAGGCCCAGATGGACCGTTCAAATCCTGGAAGGACCCCGAGGAGTCCCTGCGTGCCTTTACAACTAGCTCGCGGAGAGGATCCCCAAGGAACCGTGATGCAGAGCAGGAAGACTAGCACCGGCCTGGGCAAACATCAAACACACCAATGCGACGGTCCCCTACTAGAGAGGAAAATGCGTCCCCACAAGCCGAGGAGACTGATACCCCACTAGTGCTGGATCGGATGACATCTACAATGGATCAGCAAGATTAATGTGCTACGCAAAGATGCTCATCGCTGAACCTGATATCCTGAATGGGGAGTGTTGCCCCCTCATCATTAATTTTTCATTTTTATTACTTTTTTAATAATTACCCCCCTTTTTTTCTTATTATTTTTTAATATTTATCTCCCCCCCCCCCTCTTTTTTATTATTATTTTTAATTTTTTTTTTATTTTTTACTATTTTTACATTTTTATTATTTTTAATTTTCTTCTGTTTTGTGTCTTTGATGGCTTCTACACACCTTGGCTGGCTACAATGACCTGCCACAGTGTTCCATGCAC
This sequence comes from Allobates femoralis, assembly GCA_033576535.1. Taxonomy (NCBI): domain Eukaryota; kingdom Metazoa; phylum Chordata; class Amphibia; order Anura; family Aromobatidae; genus Allobates; species Allobates femoralis. Next base: position 342,589,261 of record JARQOC010000005.1, on the reverse strand, counting down.
ATCTGTGGGTATACCAATAGGAACACGCCAGGAGAACGAGAAGTGACGGGGGAAGGAAGATTGCATAGTCGGAGACTTGGGGGCCTCCGAAAGGGGGAGCGGGGGCTGCAAACGACAGGACACCAGATCAACTAAATTATTTGTGACATGGAAACCTTTCATAATAGACCAACTTTCTGGAGGTGACATCCATCAACTAGTATATCCCTTCCGTAACACTACATGGTATGACTCAGAAGACTTACATGGCATGTTTGGCCCACTGAACGTCACGGGCACTATGAGAAACAACCATAACGCATACCCGGTGTTGCAGTGGTGGTGGTGACAGAGCTAGATATTAAGAAGTGGAACGGTTATCAGCATTTCTATAGGGTGGGAGCAAGGGGGTGGGTGAAAGGGTCCTCTTCCTTTCTATTATTTTTTTATTCACTTTCATTTTCTTCATTTTTTTCTTTCTTTTTCTGTTTCTCTTTTTTCCATTTCCTTTTTTTTCTCTCTTTTCTTTTTTTTTTTTGGTGGGGTTAAAGGCTTACTATACTAAGCTCACATACTTACTAAATACAGACAATGACACTTGTATCGCCAGATGGAATACAGACAGACCTGAGGCGCACGTCTTCATGAATGGACAATTTAGACTTTACGGGCTTTACATGTGAGGAATATTATGTTATGCAACTGTATGCTATTTGTGAAACTTAATAATAAAGAATTAGAAAAAAATGATTTATTTTTACATTACTGTGATGTCAGTGAATGGTTGAGGGTCCCAACAGCCTATCAGAGATGCTGTCACAGAGAATATGCGTCTATGATTGGCTACTATAGTAACCTGAAACCAGCCCATACATTCTAGCTTCTAGACTGTATGGGTACTTTCCAGATTACTCCAACAGCCATTCACAGATGCCCATTCTCTGTGACAGTGTCTGTGATTGGCTTTTGGGTTCCTCTGCAGTAAATATCCAGGAAGTTAATGAGTGGCCCAGAAGTGCAAGTGGCGGGATAGAGCATGTTTGATGCATGACAGTGATGCGAGTGTATTGCATGTTTTGTGTGAAGTGTGATGCGTGTGTGTGCTTGCATGGCTGTATGCATGTGAGTGTGCTGCGAGTATGCTGCGTGAGTGTGTGTGTGATGCATGTAAATGTCATGCTGGTGAATTTAAACTCCGCGGAGTTTGAATTTGCTGGTTTCCCGATACAGTAACAAATCATCTTTCACCGCTGTGAAAGATGTCAGGCCCCTGTTAGGAGCTGCCCGGCATGTACTGTACGCTAATAGCGTACAGTACCTCGGACAGCTCCTGACTTCAGGAGCTGCCGGCATTTACTATTTACTATTTCTATTTCCTGACAATTAGCGGCTTTTACTTAAACCATATATTAACCCATGCTGAGCCAGTGTGTGATGTCAGCATGTGTCCAGGGAGTGTGGACACTCCCTGGACACAAGCTGGCACTACACTAACATCAGGTTATCCCTGCATAAACCGGCTTATTAGCTGCATCTTCAGCTTCTGTGCTGAAATGCCCCACAGAGGCTGCAGATGGGGTTAATATGCAGCTAAACCCTGCAATTTTCAAAATGTGGTCAGCAGCTGGGTTTTCAATAATCATTTTTCACCACTGCGGTCACAGCAGTGAAAGCTGATTTGTTACTATACCGGGAAACCGGCAAATTCAAACTCTGCAGCTTTCACAGCCGTAGAGTTTAAAGCAATTTTTACAGCACACGTGTGCAACTATCGCACAGTGTGCTGTATGGGTGCGAGTTTGACTCGCACCCATATACTTTGCATTGCCACTCGTGTGAGGAGATCACGTTCAATTGCAGCATGCTGTGATCAAACTCACATTTCACAATGCAAGTGTAATGCGAGCAACTCGTGCTAATGGGACCAGTATAATTTAAAGGGAACCAACCACCCCCAATGACCCCCCCAGACTATTAATATCGGTCCCTACACACAGCACATACATGTGCTGCAATGATTTTTGCTAAAAAAACTGTTTTGTAAAACTTAAGATAATGCTTTTGAAAGTTTAAACCGAAGGGACGGGTGGGCGTTACTTATCTGTGGCAAAAGCCGGGTTGCAGCTGCCAGTCATCCTCCTGTGTCCCGCAGTAGCAGTTATGGCCAGCCCTTTCCAGCGTCACAGCCTGGTGCACGGGATGTCATGCCCGTGCACACGTCATCATCTACAGCCGGGAAGCGAGCGCGCGCTCTGACTTCCTGCGCTCGGCTGTGGAAGTCAGAGCGCGCGCTCGCTTCCCGGCTGTAGATGATGACGTGTGCACGGGCATGACATCCCGTGCACCAGGCTGTGACGCTGGAAAGGGCTGGCCATAACTGCTACTGCGGGACACAGGAGGATGACTGGCAGCTGCTACTCGGCTTTTGCCACAGATAAGTAACGCCCACCCGTCCCTTCGGTTTAAGCTTTCAAAAGAATTATCTTAAGTTTTACAAAACAGTTTTTTTAGCAAAAATCATTGCAGCACATGTATGTGCTGTGTGTAGGGACCAATATTAATAGTCCGGGGGTTCATTGGGAGTGGTTGGTTCCCTTTAATGATACTGGTTCGAATGCAATGCGAGTCTCTCTTGCATTGCACTCGCATAGTGTGCCTTCAGCCTTAGAGGAATTGACTACATTAAAGGTGGTATCAGCTGGTCTCAACGAAACCTTACATTTTGCACCTTTGTTATAACTATATTTATACTAACCCTTCATTCTCCAGGTGCAATTCTTTTTATTATTAATTTTATTGTGAAAAAATTCTTTACTATCAATGTATAAACTAATCTTTACAATCATAAAATAAATTTATTTATTGATCATCCTCATTTATTGGTTTGAACCAAATTTTTAAATCTATTTTTTATTGTTTTTAGATTGTATCGTATTTTGATTTGTTGATATTTTATAATATGTGGGTATGTTTGATTCCTATATACTTTAGATGCACCTTATTGCAGTACATATACCGTATATACTCGTGTATAAGCCGACCCGTGTATAAGCCGACCCCCCTACTTTTGCCCCCAAAACCTGGGAAAACCTATTGACTCGTGTATAAGCCGAGGGTAGACCCCAGCACAGGTGTACAGCCCCCAGCAGTGTGGTATACAGGCCCCCCAATGGTAGTATACAGCAGCCTCCCCAGTGGCATATACAGGCTCCAGTAGTATATACAGCAACCCCAGTGGTATACAGCAGCCTCCCCAGTGGTATATACAGACCCCACCAGTATATACAGCAGACCCAGTGGTATATACAGCAGCCCCAGTGGTATATACAGCAGCCCCAGTGGTATATACGGCAGCCCCAGTGGTATATACAGCAGCCCCAGTGGTATACAGGCCTCAGCAGTATATACAGCAGCCCCCAGGGGTTATACAGCACCCCCCAGGGGTTATACAGCACCCCCCAGGGGTTATACAGCACCCCCCCAGTGGTTATACAGTGGCCCCCAGGGGTTATACAGCGGCCCCCAGGGGGTAACCAGCGGCCCCCTGGGGTACAGCAGCATCAGGGTCCCAGCAGCCCCGGTATCCAGCTGGGGGTACCCAGCAGCCCCCTGGGGGTACCCAACAGCCCCCTGGGGGTACCCAGCAGCCCCCTGGGGGTACCAACAGCCCCCTGGGGGTACCCAGCAGCCATCAGGGGGTACCCAACAGCCCCCTGGGGGTACCCAACAGCCCCCTGGGGGTACCAACAGCCCCCTGGGGGTACCCAGCAGCCCCCTGGGGGTACCAACAGCCCCCTGGGGGTACCCATCAGCCCCCAGGGGGTACCCAACAGCCCCCTGGGGGTACCAACAGCCCCCTGGGGGTACCCATCAGCCCCCTGGGGGTACCAACAGCCCCCTGGGGGTACCCAGCAGCCCCCAGGGGGTACCCAGCAGCCCCAAAATGCTGGCACTCGCCCCCCTTACGCCCCCCCCCACCCCCCTACTGCTTCTCTTACCATCCCGGTGTTCTGATAAGCGCCGCTCCTCGGTGCTGCTTCTTCATCCTCCCGTCCTCGCTGAATCCGGGATCTCCGGCCGTCGCGCGATGACGTCATATGCCTGTGACGGCCGGAGATCCCGGATGCAGCGAGGACGGGAGGATGAAGAAGCAGCACCGAGGAGCGACGCTGATCAGATCACCGGGATGGTAATATATAAGCAGCGGGGGGGGGGCCTTTACAAGGGGAGACAGTGCCAGCTTTTGGGGGGCATATATGAACTGCTTCCCCCTGCCGCTGATTGACAGGGGGAAGCAGTGCATATATAATGAGCGGCCCCACGTGACGGGGCCGCTCATACAGCAGCTCCCCCCGCCTCCTGCAGCCTCCACAGCCCCCACCACGCAGAGACTACCGTATTGACCCGTGTATAAGCCGAGGGGGAGACTTTTCAGCCCAAATTTTGGGCTGAAAAACTCGGCTTATACACGAGTATATACGTATGTAATGTTAATAGTTTAATATGTATACTTATGATTTTGTTTACCTTTATAGGACTAATATTTCCATCTTAGGCTGCCTTGACACTGGCAGCCGTTTTGATCCATGTGGATCAGCTACAAGCAGGATGCCCAACAGATAAGTTTTCAGTCCCATTGTCTTTCAATGGGGACAGAAAACATTTCGGTGGGCATTCTTGTGTCACTGTTTTGCCACGAATCATTGTGGATCTGTGGCAAAACATAGTTTTCACGGAGACCAAAAATGTATCTTGCTATGTTTTTGGTCTCTGTGAAAAGTAACGTGATGCCACGGATGTGCGGCACCATGTGAAAATAGAGAACAATTGCCTATGGGCATGGAAAGCCACAGACAGTATGGATCCCAGCGGATCCGTACTTCCGAGCTATGACGCATGCACTGCGCATGTACAGAACATGCGCATGGCGCAGTTGTTAATGACATGCCCCCTAGGGGACGTGTCATTATAGATCCTATGGATCCATGAAAGGGCGCAAACGGATGCTGCTTGCAGCATACAGTTTTCCTGTTGCGTAGGAGACCTAAGGTTTCTTTCACATTGGCAAATTTTGAATCCGTGGGCATACAGGAAAACCCTGTATGCCCACTGATTCAAAATTTGCCAATGTGAAAGCAGCCTTAGGTTTGGCAGCTTTATGTATTTGGGCTTGGCAGTTGATTTTGTAATATTTATGGACAGTTATGACTGAATGTGTGTGGTTATATACATTTTATATTTAGACACATGTTTTATACATTTTTTGTAAATTCATATGCATATATATGTAATACCAGCTGTAGAGCCCAGCGTTGCTCGGGCATAGTAACTATTCTTAGTTATAAGCTGAGTGTATGTCTGTGTGTATGTATGTCCACTATATGCATCAAACCTGCCCCCTCGCCTTCCCCCAACCCAGCCCACCTACCCTCGCTCCCACACAAACCTACCCCTCACCCCCCACTCCCACCCTAAAACTTCCCTACGCCCAAACCTGCCTCCCCCACCTGCACAGACTTCCCACCCCAAAAAAAATGCCTCATTCTCCTTCATCAACTCGCTCCCCTCCAAACCATCTTCCCCAAAAAAGGCCTGCCCCCCAAACCCACACTCACCACGCAAAAATGATTATCCCGCACCAACCAAAAATGACGTCCCCCAAACCCACCCCCTCCCAAAAGTAACAAATTCGCACCACTCCACCCCCTAAACCCACAAGCCACCCGCACCCCCACCATCAAGCCTGCCCCCCCTATATCTGCACCCCCCACAAATCCTGAGTCAAATAGGTTGTGTGTGCAAAATCTTGTGATTGTGGGTGCAACGGTGCAAGTTCCTTTAGTGGACATACTGTGTACATACATTGTAAAGGGGTGGGGGAAGAAGCTCTTGTTCTCATGTCTGTAAGTCTTGCCTCCCTTTCTTCCATTTCTGTAAGTCTTGCTCAGTTTTCCTCTTAGCGTGTGATGACTATCATCTAGTCATCGTCCAGTCAAATTCATTGGACATAAGTGTGTAGGACACTATGATCCCTATAATTTCGGCTGGGTTCACATTTGCGTTGCATTATCGAACGCAGCCAAACATAGGAACACTTAATGTCTGCATTTGGCTGCATTCGGTTGCGTTTGCATTCGGCTTCGCATAATTTGTGTGCCTGCCGAACGCAACTTGTTAATTTTTTTGTGCGTGGCTGGCTGCTTGATTTGTATGCAAGCAGACAGCCGCGCACAAATAATGGATGGGAGTCAGTGTGTGCGCACTGTAATCTGCTGGCAAACGCACGAATGCAGTGGAAGGTGATGTAATTCTGAGGTCCCCCTTGGTAAATCCTGCTGTGCACTCTCTCTCTCCAATTCGTATTGACAATTACAATTACAATGATTTCCTATGGGCATTATTTTTGAACACATGCAGACAATCGCCGCTGCGTTTACATAAAAGTGTCTGCGTTCGGCACTGTGTGTGCGTATGCGCACAATACACTGCGCTGCTGAACGCATATGTGAACTTAGCCTTAATGATCGGGCAGTGACATGAAATTTTATAAGCTAACATTCTACATTCTATTGTGATGTCACAATAAAGGCGTAGAGCTAACTGTAGGGACAGAGCTATGTGGAGTGGGAGGGGCTATATGGAGTGAGGCTATGTGGAGTGGGCATGACTATGTGGAGTGGGCAGGGCTTGCCACATACTGACACTCAACTTTATTAGATTAATACACTACCGTTCAAAAGTTTGGGGTCACCCAGACAATTTTGTGTTTTCCATGAAAACTCATACTTTTATTTATCAAATGAGTTGCAAAACAAATAGAAAATATAGTCCAGACATTAACAAGGTTAGAAATAATTATTTTATTTTTGAAATAATAATGTTCTCCTTCAAACTTTGCTTTCGTCAAAGAATGCTCCCTTTGCAGAAATTACAGCATTGCAGACCTTTGGTATTCTAGCTGTTAATTTGCTGAGGTAATCTTGAGAAATTTTACCCCATGCTTACTAAGGCTCCTCCGACAAGTTGGATTGGCTTGATGGGCACTTTTTGAGTACCATGCGGTCAAGCTGCTCCCACAACAGTTCAGTGGGGTTGAGATCTGGTGACTGCGCTGGCCACTCCATTACAGATAGAATACCAGCTGCCTGCTTTTTCCCTAAATAGTTCATGCACAATTTGGAGGTGTGCTTTGGGTCATTGTCCTGTTGTAGGATGAAATTGGCTCCAATCAAGCGCTGTCCACAGGGTATGACATGGCGTTGCAAAATGGAGTGATAGCCTTCCTTATTCAAAATCCCTTTTACTTTGTACAAATCTCCCACTTAACCAGCTTCAAAGCAACCCCAGACCATCGCATTACCTCCACCATGCTTGACAGATAGCGTCAGGCACTCTTCCAGCATCTTTTCAGTTGTTCTGCGTCTCCCAAATGTTCTGTGGGGTTCAAAAACCTTAAACTTTAGTTTGTCTGTCCATAAAACTTTTTTCCACCCTTCCTCTGACCAATGTCTGTGTTCTAGTTAATGAAGCTGCCAGTTGAGGAGCTGTGAGGTGTTGATTTCTCAAACTAGAGACTCTAATGTGCTTGTTTTGTTGCTCTGTTGTGCAACGGGACCTCCCACTTCTCTTTCTACTCTGGTTAGAAAATGTTTGTGTTCTCCTTTGAAGGGAGTAGTACACACTGTTGTAAGAAATCTTCAGTTTCTTGGCAATCTCTCGCATGGAATAGCCTTCATTTCTCAGAACAAGAATAGACTGTCCAGTTTCACATGAAAGTTCTCTTTTTCTGGACATATTGAGAGTTTCGCAGAAAAAACAAATGTAGTGCTCCAAATTCTCAACTAACTGAAAGGAAGGTCAATTTTATATCTTCTCTAATCAGCCAAATTGTTTTCAGCTGTGCTAACATACTTTTACAAGGGTTTTCTAGGGTTTTCTAAACATCCATTAACCTTCTTACACAGTTAGCAAACATGATGTGCCACTAAAATACTGGAGTGGGGGTTGTTGGAAACGGGCCTTTGTACACCTATGTAAACATTGTATTAAAAACCAGACGTTTGCAGCTAGAATATTCATTTACCACATTAACAATGTATAGAGTGTATTTCTGATTCATTTAATGTTAGCTTCATTGAAAAAAAATGTGCTTTTCTTTCATAAATAAGGAAATTTCAAAATGATCCCAAACATTTCAACGATAGTGTATATACATATATATCTTATATACTTTATATACTCGAGTATAAGCCGACCTGAATATAAGCCGAGGCCCCTAATATTACCCCCAAAACAGGGGAGACCTATTGATTCGAGTATAAGCCTATGGTGGAAAATGCAACAGACCCCCACCCTGGTATATAACCCCTCATCACTGGTATATAGCACCCCCATCAGTGGTATATAGCAATCATCACTGTATACAGCCACTCATCACTGATATATAGCACTTCCATCATGGTAAATGGCCCCTCATCCTGGCATATACCCCCCTCACTGTACATATTCCCCAATAACTGGTATATAGTGCCCCCATCACTGGAATATAGACTCCCAGCCTGGTATATAGCCCCCATCACTGTACATAGTCCCCCATCATTGGTATATAATCCCCAATCACTGTAATAGTGCCCCCATCACTGGTATATGGCCACCCATCCTGATAATACTGGTATATAGCCCCCATCACTGGTATATAAGCCCCCATCACTGGTATATAAGTCTCCACCACTGGTATATACCCTCCATTACTGGTATACTATCATTACAGTATATGCCCCCATCACTGCTGCGCTGGACACATGACACTGAATCCGCCACAAGCAGGAAGACCGGAGGACGCAGTGTTGAGATAGCGACAGAGGGTGAGAGATCAATGGTTTATTATTTTATGGTGTGCGGCAGCATGGGGGCATATGCTGTGATGATAGAGGGGCGAGTATACATAGTGATATTTAATATGCACCGCTCCCCCTGCCGCTGATGGACAGGGAGATGCAGTGCATATTGCATTGCACTAATGAGCGGGCCCACGTGACCTCTCTGCTCCTACTCCAGCCTCCCCCCGCCTCCTCCAGCGCCTGACCACCGTTTCTCTCCACTGAGCCTGTACACTGACTCGAGTGTAAGCCAAGGGGGGCACTTTTAAACGCAAAAACTGTGCTGAAAAACTCGGCTTATACTTGAGTATATAAGATATATATATATATATATATATACTGTATATAGAAAAAACAATTCTTCTCACTTATTAACCCTTTCACGACCTTGGCCGCCTCCCCATCATCTGCTGTGAGCTTATCCCCCACACTTTGGCTGATCTGATCGGCTGACGTGTAGCTAACAGCACCAATCAGATCAGCAATCCAATTGGCACTGTTAACCCTTTGGAATGCGCTGTCTATTATTGCAATAGCATGGCAACGGGGATTGCACTCTTTTCCGCCGGCTTGCGATCACTGGTCTCCAATGCATTGCTATGACAGTGCTGTTTTTCTGATGACCCCAGATGCTGTCATGAATCACCTTCTGCCAGTGATCCCTGAGTGATGTCACCGGCAGAAAGTAATCATTTGAGCTGTGCAGAAAGATGCTTTTACCTCTCTCTGCATAGAAGAAGCGATCACACTGTGCACTGCTGAGTCGCCATAAGAGGCCATGTATAACTCATATTTAGTGCTCAGTGTCAGGCAGCTGCTGCAAAGGCAAATAAAATAATGGGATGTATTAAAAGAGGCATAGATGCTCAAGAGGAGAACATAATTCTACCTCTATACAAGTCACTAGTGCGACCGCACTTAGAATACTGTGTACAATTCTGGTCTCCGGTGTATAAGATAAACATAGCTGAACTAGAGCGGATGTAGAGAAGAGTGACCAAAGTCATTAGAGGACTGAGGGGTCTGCAATCCTAAGACAGGTTATTAAACATGGGGTTATTTGGTTTGGAAAAATGAAGGCTTAGGGGTGATCTTATAATAATGTATAAATATATGAGGGAACAGTACAGAGACCTTTTTACTCTTAGGCCTGAGACGGGGACAAGGGGGCATCCTCTACGTCTGGAGGAAGGAAGGTTTAATCATAATCATAGACATGGATTCTTTACTGTAAGAGGCCATGTTCACACACATGCGTTTTTTTGACCATCTCTGCGTTTTTGGGCTGTTAAAAAAAACGCAGGTGCGTTAACGCAGGGTACATTTGAGTGTAGCTGCGTTTTTCAGCTCCATTTGCGTTTTTTACCCCTAGTCCAAAAAACGCTGCATGCAGCGTTTTTGGGTGCTGTAAAAAAACGCATGTGCGTTTTTCCAAAAACGCATGCGTTTTTTTAACATGGGGCCCTATGGGAAACGCATGCAAAAACGCATGGTACATTAGTACCTTTTAGTGCCATTCAAAAATGCATGCGTTTCCCATAGGGGCCCATGTTAAAAAAACGCATGTGTTTTTGAAAAAACGCACATGCGTTTTTTTAACATGGGGGCCCTATGGGAAACACATGCGTTTTTAAAAGGCACATTTATGCACCCTGCGTTAATGCTTGCGTTTTTGCCTGCGTTTTTGGTGAAAAAATGACTATGTCCAAAAACATGGCAAATCCTTTCAGACACACAAGGGACATTTTTTAGCACTCTTAAAAAAACGCAAGTGCTTTTAAGAGTGCTAAAAAAAACGCAAATTGTGTGTGAACATAGCCAAGAGCAGTGAGACTGTGGAACTCTCTGCCACATGATGTTGTAATGAGTGACTCACTACTGCACTCACCACACACATACACACACAGCCCTGTACTCACCACACACACACACACACTCAGTCCTGCACTCACCACACATACACACTCAGTCCTGCACTCACCACACACACAGTCCTGCACTCATCACACACAGACATGCACTCACCACACATATACACACTCAGCCACACACCCGGACCACACACACTCAGCCCCACACTCACACCACACATGCACTCACACTATACACACTTAGCCCCGCAATAACCACACACACTCAGCCCAGCACTCGCCACACACATACACTTCAGCCCTGCACTCACCGCACACACTCAGTTTTGCACTCACCACACACAGACACACACTCAGCCCCAAACTCACCAAACACACACTTAGCCCTACACTCACACCACACATGCATTCAAACTAAACACACTCAGTCCTGCACTCTCCACGCACTCACACACTCAGTCCTGCACTCACCACACACACTCAGTTCTGCACTCACCACACACAGGCATGCACACTCAGCCTTACACTCACCACACACACACACACAGCCATGCACTCACCACACACACACTCAGTCCTGCACTCACCACACACCTACACACACACTCAGTCCTGCACTCACCACACACTCAGCTCTGCACTCACCACACACATACACACAGTCCTGCACTCACATCACACAGACACACACTCAGCCCCACACACACACTCAGCCCTGCACTCACACCACAGACACACACTCAGTCCCACACTTACCACACACTCAGTCCTGCACTCACCACACACACACAAGCACAGCCTCGTACCTACCACACACACACTCAGTTCTGCACTCACCACACACTCAGTCCTTCACTCACCACATACCCCACACACACACACAGCCCCGCACTCGTCACACACATACACACTTAGTCCTGCACTCATCACACACACTTAGCCCCACACTCACACTACACATGCACTCACACTACACACACAATCACCACACACACACACAGCCCTGCACTGACATAGAACGCAACCACAGGACAGAGGGGACAGAGAGCGAGCACAGAGGAGGGGGCAGAGAATTAGCACAAGAGAGGGGGAAAAGAGTGAGCACAGGGGAGGGGGGCAGCGAGCGAGGAGGGGGGGCAGAGAGCAAGAACAAGGGGGGCAGAGAGTGAGCACAGGGGGAGCAGAAATTAAGCACAGGGGGCAGAGGGCGATCACTGGGCTGCGAGGCAGAGAGCCAGAACAGGGGAGGGGTGCAGAGGACAAGCACAGGAGAGAGGTACAGAGAGCAAGCACAAGGAAGGGGGGCAGAGAGCAAGCACAGGGAAGGGGGCAGAGAGCGAGCACATGGGGGCAGAGCGATCATCGTGCACCTATCTAGTATCAAAAATAAAATCCAGAAAATCACAGTCTAAGTTATATAAATGTATTTACATTTTGCAGAGGGAAATAAGTATTTGATCCCCTACCAACTATTAGGATATCGGGCTGCTATAGGTTAGTTAGCCACTCCTAATCAACTCATTACCTGCATTAAAGACAGCGGTCTTAAATTCTCACCTGTATACCTTTATTGCAGCAAGGATGGCAAAGCTCCCTACAGGTGGAGCTGGTCCTCCGGGGCAGCGTTGCTGTAAGCAAAAGGTTGATTTTTGGTAGCACAAAGACACAGAGGCAAAATCACTCACCCGAGGTACTTTACTGGAAACTATGATCATCAGCATACAAGTCCACAGTTCAGCAGAATGATGTTATACAAACAGGTAGCTCTACGGGTGACTGCAAGTAAATGTCACGCGGTATGGATGTACCCGCGGTATGCCATCGTTAACGAATCTGCGTCCTTTCTTCTCCACCTAGGATTAGTCCAGACCCATTTAGTCTTTGAAGGTGTTTTAGGGGCTCCCCTCTCTCGCAACGAGGAAGTAGGTGGACTGCTGCGTGTGGCAGGGTGCTGTGGTAATAAATGGACCACAACAGCCGGTTGACAATCCAGAGGAGGACTCTGACCATGTCATCGGTTCTGGCGTTTCCGTGTTTAGACTGCGGAATTCCCTGGAGTATGGCCGCTCCATGCTGAAATTCCCCCTTTCTCTCTAGGGCCCAGACTCCCTGGTCGGGCACCCTCTTCCAGGATCCCCTCGGGACCCTCTCTCTCCCTTCCTCAGGACCAGTCTGGAGCTGTCCTGTCCGACCTTCCGCCTCGCTCCACACCTCTCCTCCTCCTCCTAGAGGTAACTATATCCCTCCCAGAAGTAACCTCCCACCACTACTCTAGTGTGCGAGTACAGGAATGGGTCCCTCCCACCAGCCTAACATTCACTTGCAGCTGGGGAAAATTACACTGCTTTTAGGAGTGTAATACCCCGGTGTGACGCCTAACCATCGGGGGCACCACATCTCCAACTGCAGTCCTCAAGGGCTGCCAACAGTGCATGTTTTCAGGATTTCCTTAGTTTTGCACAGGTTGGATCACCTGCACTGGTGATGATTCCAACCCCTGTGCAATACTAAGGAAATACTGAAAATATGCAATTTTTGTTGAGGACTAGAGTTGGGGACTCCTGCTCTACAACATGAGCAAGACCAAAGAGCTTTCTAAGGATGTCAGGGAAAAGATCGTAAATCTGCACAAGGCTGGAATGGGCTACAAAACCATAAGTAAGACGCTGGTTGAGAAAGAGACAGCTGCTGGTGCAGCTGAAATGGAAAATGAGAATGGAAAAAGAAAATGGAAAAAATACAAAATGAGTGTCAATCGACTTCGATCTGGCCTCCATGCAAAATCTCACCTCGTAGGGTATCCAGTATCATGACGAAGGTAAGAGATCAGCCTAAAACTTCACGGGGGAACTTTTTAATGATCTCAAGGCATCTTGGAATACTGTCACCAAGAAAACCATTGGTAACACATTACACCGTATCAGATTAAAATCCTGCAGTGCTCTCAAAGACCCACTGCTCAAGAAGGCACATGTGTAGGCCCTTCTACGGTTTGCCAAGCCAGTCTCCAGACCTTAATCCCATAGAACATTTATGGAGGGAGCTGAAGCTCCAAGTTGTCAAGCAACAGCCTCAAAATCTTAATGATTTAGAGATGATCTTCAAAGAGGAGTAGACCAAAATGTCTCCTGGCACATGCGCAAACCTCATCATCAACTACAAGAAACGTCTGACTGCTGTGCTTGCCAACAAGGATTTTGCCGCCAAGTATTAAGTGTTATATTAAATTGAAATTTGGAGCGCACTAATGGAATTACACTATTAAACTATGGTTAAAATTTATCCCTTGAAGTAGGAGGCTGTTTTTGCCTTTGAAACACGTGTTGGGATAATTGAAACCAGGTTTTTGCAAGTTCCTGCTAACTTTTACTGACTAGTAGGAAGCACTGAGGAAGAAACCAAGGGATTCTGTCACCCAGAGAGAGCTCCTATAGCACAGTCCTTTCTCTGAAGGTGATTGGGAGAAATCACTGTGCAGGCATTCACTCAGGCTGCTATTGAACTGGAAGCACAGAGTCGGGACTAAACACTACGATTATGGACCCCAGGAACCACTTGTCCTCATTGAGCCTTTGACAGCAACAGTTATTCCACTATCATAAAAACGAGCGAGTGTTGATCCCACCTCTAAAGAAATCAAGAAACAAAAACCGCAAGTATTCAGTAAACAATCTAAAAATTGTGAAGAGTGAGTTGAATGTATGCATACATCTAAAAAGTTTTTACAATACAAATCAGATTGTTAAAAAGGACAGATTCTCTTTATGAATGAATTTAACATGACATTCCATGTGGTGACAAAAAATTGTCTCAAAACACTGCAACCTTTTATTTAACCAGCCTCAAAAAGGACTAATCGTTATGATTTATATAACAATTGCAATTTTTACAGAGACAATTTGCAACATTTTATTATCACTATGTACATTCAGGGAATAATAAACCCTGGAAAATACTAATATAGATTAATAACTTTTATTAAGTGGTTTCCGGCCAGGATCATATTTTAGAGAAGTTATTTTTTTCCCCCACTAGAATCTAATTTGAATTTGTGTGTGTGACTTTTTACTGTTAGGGTGTGTATTGTTATTGATAATTTTATTGAATTATAAAGATATATTTTAACCATAGTTTAATAGAGGAATTCCATTAGCTCACTCCAAATTTCAATTTAATTCAATATTTTAGTATTTTTGGGTTTCTGAGGGGAGAAACCTGTGCTGAACGCTGCTTTGGAGCTTGGTTCAGAGCGCTAATCCTATTACTTTTTTAAGTATTAAGTGTTGTTTGCCAGAAAGATCAAATACTTATTTCCCCTCTTCAATATGCAAATATATTAGATATCATTTCGACAATTTGATTTTGTGGATTTTATTTTTGATATTCTATCTCTCACTTAAAATTTAACTACACTTAAAATTGTAGACTGTTCATGTAGTTGTCAGTGGGCAAACTTACAAAATCAGCAAAGGATGAAATACTTACTTCCTCCACTGTATGTGTTTCACTTTTTATATTGAATTAATGAAATAATAATCTTTTTGAAGTTATTGAGATGCACTTGTATGTAATAGTGTTTGAAAATCGCCATGCATAGAGACACAGCATCTGCCGTCTTGCTCTTTCAGGCGTTCATGATAATTGAAATCAAATATAAAAATGTTGATCTAGCGCAGGGATGTTATCACTGATCATGTTGTCTATCATGGGATTTTCTTGTGTAAATACTGTGGATAAAAAGTAATTTGGCATATTGGCTTTTTCCTCTTCCACATCCACCATTTCATCCAGATTATTTTTAAAGGGGCCAACACAATCATTTTTTTGTTTCTTTTTATTTATGTAGTTAAAAAATATTTTGGGCACTTCCCAAACTTGGCAATATATTTGGGACAGGGCGGCCAAGACCTCCATTTGCACGTTGTATAAAGAAAACCAATACAAGCTTATGATGTTCTGGTACCATAACCCTGAATTCCTTCACAAGCTAAATCTTCTCCTCCCTGATACGTGCTGGAGGTGTAGCTCAGAGGTGGGTGACCTGTTCCATATCTTCTGGGCCTGCCCAAGGCTTAAGGGCTACTGGAACTCTATTAGAGATCTTATTATGAGGGTTCTCTATATAGAGATGGAGCTGGACCCATTGGTGTACCTTCTTAACGCACATACTGGACGGGTGGGCAAACTAGCCTCTAAACTCCTTTTACATATTCTCACTGCGGCTAGATGCTTAATCGCCCTCTTCTGGAGGAGAGTGGAACCACCTTCCATAAGAGATCTGTACACCAGGCTGACTGATGTTAGACAGATGGAGTACCTGACGGCCCTGATGACGGCCAAGGTAGACCAATTTAACCAGGTCTGGGTGCCATGGGACTATTTTGCAGCCCAAGAGGGTATATAGCGGGATGAGGCTCCTTTCGGTCCTGGGGGAATTCGCTCCTTCGCCCTCCTTTACCTTACCCCTTGCTTTACCTTACCTACCTCTCTTCTCCCTCTCCTTTCTTCCTTCTCCCCTCCTACTTGACTTCTTCTGGTCATTTTACCCTGGTTTTGCCTATCAGTTTATCTGTTGATAATTGTTAAAAAAGGTGCACTGTATTCTTGCCTTTTCGTGCCTGGAAGTTCCTCCTCAGGACTCAGATTCCTCCTCGGGTAGACACCAATTAATATGTACAAAGACCGGTGAGGAAGATTATAACTTGGGCATAGAGCCCTTTGGGGCTTTTTAGCCAAAAAGTACGATAACCCAGGCTTTCTAATTCACACTTTACACTGTAACCTATTGTCTTGATATGATCTAACAATTTGTTTTTTCTTGTGTATCTTGAAATTGTTAATAAAAATTATAGTTGATAAAAAAAAAAATAAAATTGAGAGTATTTTTACTTTCCCTGGCAATGAGTCTCTCTGTCTCAATCTTTGCTGCCTTGATTTGCTTTTTACAGATGTTTAATTTTCTGTATTTATTTAACGCTTCATCACAACCTACTTGCTTTAATTCCCTAAATGCTTTCTTTTTGTCACGTATTGCGCCTCTTACCGCTTTATTTAGCCATAGTGGTTTCCTCCTATTTTTAGCATGCTTATTCCCATAGGGTATATATTGTGCACAGGTCCTATTCAGGATGCTAATAAATGTCTCCCATTTGCTTTGTGCACTTTTATGTCTCAGGACATCGTCCCAGTTTATTGCACTAAGATCATCTCTCAACCCTTGGAAATTTGCCTTCCTGAAGTTTAGTGTCCTTGTAGCCCCTCTACTACACATCTGTCACGCTTCTGTGGGAAGGCGCCCTAGAGTGGACCCAATGGGCCATGGTACCGAACTCCCCTGGGTGAGCTGGTCCTTGTTTAACTAACCCCTATATAAGGATTGTCAGGGGCAAGCTCAGGGGGTCTAAATACCACAGCTCCTAGTACCAGGGGGGCGGCTCGTAAGGTTAGCCTATGCTACGGCACAGCTAGGGATTCTGGGATAACAGGGTACAAAGCTAGGAGAACAGGAATGGTGCTACCGGGAAAGAGCACAGCAAGGGTTCCAGGAAACAGAGTACAAGGAAAGCCTGACCAACAGTCTGCAAGGCAGAAGCAAACTGACTTAATAATCAGGCACCTCCCGTCAGTGGAGGTGGCCTGATAGACCAGAGGAAGAGCAGCTATTGGTCAAAGGGAGTGTCAGGTTGGACCGTGCCTGCCCCTAGAGCCACAGGGGAGGAGTGCACCTAGTGCGCCGCTGATTGAACATGACCATTGTAATGTGCTCATGTGTGAGCCCGGTGGTCAGCTGACAGCAAGGGAACCCGGCGACGGCTCCGAGACACAGTATGCCTGGACGCTGGATGCCCGGTCGGCAGAGGGGCAGAGGATTCCGACCCGGGAGAGGTGAGCTGGGGAGTGGTGCCAGGGGACCTAACAACATCTTATTAAAGGATACTTGAAAACTTATTATTTTATGATCACTATTACCCAAGTGACCTCCAACCTGCAAATGTGATATGCGGTCCGGCCTGTTGGTTAATTTTAGGTCTAGCAGTGCCCCCCTTCTTGTTGGTTCCTGAACGAGTTGTGAAAGATAATTGTCAAATTGATAGTTGTCAAAAACCTATTACCTTTGCTGGAACTGCAGGTTTCTGTTCCCCAATGTATTTCAGGGTAGTTGAAGTCCCCCATAATAATGACTTTTCCCTGAGTCGCTGCTTCATCTATTTGCTTTATGAGGATATTCTTCTCTATTTCCACTTCCATTATTGTTGGAGACTTATAACAAACCCCTATCAGTAATTTATTATTTTTTCCCCCTCCCCTTATCTTCATCCACAGGAACTCTACATTTCCATTAGATTCACCTATATTATCACGCAGGATGGGTTTTAAGGATGATTTTACGTATAAACAGACTCCTTCCCCTCGCTTATTTGTACGGTCATTTCTGAACAGACTATAGCCCTGTAAATTAACAGCCCAGTCATGGCTCTTGTCCAGCCATGTCTCGGATATCCCCACCATGTCATAATTATTTTTCAACAAAATCAATTGTAATTCCTCCATTTTGTTGGTGAGGCTTCTGGCATTAGTGTACATGCACTTTATGCATCCCTCTTTACCTCTATTCCTTCTTACTATATTGACTGTTCTAACACCACCCCCCCATGTCACACCCAATTTTATTACTTGTGCCCAGGTTACTATTTACACTCTCTTCCCCTCCTGTGCAATGAATACCCTCCCCCCCAACCCCTAGTTTAAACACTCCTCCAACCTTCTAGCCATTTTTTCCCCCTGCACAGCTGCACCCTCCCCATTGAGGTGCAGCCCGTCCCTAGCATAGAACCTGTAGCCAACAGAGAAGTCGGCCCAGTTCTCCAGGAATCCAAACCCCTTCTTCCTACACCAATTCCTGAGCCACGTATTTATCTCCCTAATCTCCCACTGCCTCTCTGGTGTGGCACGTGGTACAGGCAATATTTCAGAGAATACTACCTTGGAGGTCCTTGCCTTAAGCTTGCAGCCTAATTCCCTGAAATCATCTTTAAGGACCTTCCACCTACCTCTAACTTTGTAATTTGTGCCAATGTGCACCATGACCACTCGGTCCTCACAGCCCCTCCCAGTAATCTGTCAACCTGATCAGCGATGTGCCGGACTCGAGCGCCAGGTAGGCAGCACACTGTTCGACGATCCCTGTCCTTGTGACAGATTACCCTATCTGTTCTCCTAATAATTGAGTCCCCACTACCAGCACCTGCCTGGCTTACCCTGCTCTCCTGTTTTCCCCCTTACTGGAGCTGACACTCCGGCTTTCAGAGGACATGTCTTGCTGCAGCTTTAATGTGGATAAATTAAAGGTCATGCACTTAGGCAGAGGAAATAAAATGTATAATTATATGCTTAATTGTAAAACACTGGGTAAAACTATCACATAAAAGACCTGGGTGTATGGGTGGACGACAAACTAACATTTAGTGGCCAGTGTCAGCCAGCTGCAGAAAAGGCAAATAATATAATGGAATGTATTAAATGAGGTATAGATGCTCCTGAGTAGAACATAATTATATCTCTATACAAATCACTAGTGTGACCTCACTTAGAATACTGTATACATTTGTGTTCTCTGGTGTATAAGAAAGACCTAACTGAACTAGAGTAGGTGTAGAGAAGAGCAACCAATGTTACTAAAGGACTGGGTGGACTGCAATACCAATGCAAGTTATTAAAATTAGGGTTATGTAGTTTAGAAAAATGAAGGCTTAGGGTTGATCTTATTATAATGTATAAATATATTAGGGGACAGTACAAAGAGCTTTCTAATGAACTTTTTACTCTTAGGCCTGAGACGGGGACAAGGAAGCATTCTCTACGTCTGGAGGAAAGAAGGTTTAATCATAATCACAGACGTGGATTCTTTACTGTAAGAGCAGTGAGACTATGGAACTCTCTGCCACATGATGTTGTAATGAGTGACTCACTACTAACATTTAAGAAGGGCCTGGATGCCTTCCTTGAAAAATATAATATTACCGGTCAGATATACTAGATTGTTTGATAGGGCATTGATCCAGGGAATTAGTCTGATTGCCATATGTGGAGTTAGGAAGGAATTTTTTTTCCCAATGTGGAGCTTAGGTTTGCCACATGGTTTTTTTTATTGCCTTCCTCTGGATCAACATGTTAGGCTATGGGTTGAACTAGATCGACTTCAACCTTAAAAATCATATTACTATGATTATGTTAATTGTTACGGTTGTAAAGGAAGGGGGAGGGAAGAAAGCTGGGAGGAAAGTTGGGGGTTGGGGTTTAAGGGGGAAGATTTCTGAAAAAGGAGACCAAAATAGAAAGAGACTTGAAGTACAGTAATAGTTATAAGAATATACAATGGAGGCTCGGATAAAGAATCCTAAATGGAATGTGAGAGGATTGTCAGACTGGAAGATCGGCAATTATGAACCACTAGCTGTGAGCCCGATGCAAATGCATCGGGATTCTAGAACGTGCATTAATTTGATTATAGTAGTTATAGCTGTTAGCCTGATGCAAATGCATCGGGTATCTAAAATATGTTTATTGTTATTTTTTTAAAAGATTTTTTAAATAATAATCGCATCATTAATAGCAAATAATATAAGCCATAGCATTATTATTAGCAGTAATAGCATGTATTAATAGCATTATTAGCAGTATTATGAGCATTAATAACAGTCATTATGCATTAATAGCATTATTATTAGCATTAATAGCATTATTAATAGCATTATTAGCATTAATAATAGCATTAATAATAATCATTATTATAGCATTAATAGCATTAATAATAGCATTAATAGCATTAATAAGCATTATTAACATATAATAGCATTAATAGCATTATAATAACATTAATAGCATTATATAGCATTAATTAGCATTAATAATAGCATTAATAACATTATTAATACATTAATAGCATTATATTAGCATTAATAGCATTATTAATAGCATTAATAGATAATATTAGCATATAATAGCATTAATAGCATTATTAATAGCATTAATAGCATTATTATTAGCATTAATAGCATTAATAATAGCATTATTAGCATTAAATAATAGCATTAATAACATATTATAGCATTAATAGCATTATTAATTAGCATTAATAGCATTATAATGCATTATTAGCATTAATATATAGCATTAATAGCATAATTAATAGATTAATAGCATTATTAATTACATTAATAGCATTATTAATAGCATTATACTTAGATTAATATAGCATTAATAGCATTATATAATAGCATTATTATAGCATTAATAGCATTATTATTAGCATTAATAGCATTATTAATAGCATATAATAGCATTAATATAGCATTATATAGCATTATACATTAGCATTATTAGCATTAATAGCATTAATTAATAGCATTAATAGCATTAATAATAGCATTAATAGCATATATATAGCATTAATAGCATTATATAGCATTAAGCATATCATTACATTAATAGCATATAATAGCATTATAATAGCATTAATAGCATTATTAAATTATAGCTATTAATTATAGCATTAATAGCATTAATTAATAGCATTAATAGCATATATACATAATAGCATTATAATATATAGCATTATTATAGCATTATAATAGCATATTAATAGCATTAATAGCATTATTAATAGCATTAATAATATTATAGCATAGCATAATAGCATTAATAGCATTAATAGCATTAATATTAATAGCATAATTAATAGCATTAATAGCATTATTAATAGCATTAATAGCATTATTATTAGCATTAATAGCATTAATAATTAGCATTATTAGCATTAATAGCATTAATAGCATTATTAATAGCATAATAATTATAGCATTAATAGCATTATATAGCATTAATAGTAGCATATAGCATTATTAATAGCATTATAATAGCATTAATAGCATTAATAGCATTATATCATTAATGGGATAAATATTAGCATTAATAGCATTAATAGCATAATTAATAGCATTAATAGCATTATTAATAGCATTATAGCATTAATAGCATTAATAGCATTAATAATGCATTAATAGCATTAATATAGCATTAATAGCATATAAATTAGCATTAATTAATAGCATTAATCATATATTATTAAAGCATTAATAGCATTATTATTAGCATTATAGCATTAATAATGCATTAATAGATAATATAATTAATAGCATAATAATATGCATTATAGCATTAATAGCATATATTACATTAATAGCATTAATATAGCATATTAATAATAATATTAGCATTAATAAAGCATTAATACTAAAGCATTAATAGCATTAATAGCATATATTAGCATTAATAGCATTAATTTAATAGCATAGCATTAATAGCATTATAAATAGCATTAATAGCATATTAATTAGCATTAATAGCATTAATATTAGCATTAATAGCATTAATAGATAATAATTAGCATAATAGCATTAATAGCATATTAATAGCATTAATAGCATTATTAATAGCATTATAGATAAATAGCATTATTAATTAGCATTAATAGCATATAATTAATAGCTTAATAGCATTATTATAGCATTATAATATAATAGCATTAATAGCATAATAAATAATTAATAGCATTAATAAGCATTATAATAGCATTAATAGCATTATTAATAGCATTAATAGCTATAGCATTATTATAGCATTAATAATACCATTAATAGGATAAATATAGCATTAATAGCATTAATAGCATATTAATAGCATTAATAGCATTATTAATAGCATTATTATAGCATTATATAGCATTAATAAGCATTAAAATATAGCATTAATAGCATAATTAATAGCATTAATAGAAATTATAATAAGCATTAATACATATTATTAGCATTAATAGCATTATTATATAGCATTAATAGCATTAATAATAACATAATATAATTAGCATTAATAGCATAATTAATAGCATTAATAGCATTATTAATAGCAACATTAAATAATTATTATAGCATTAATAGCATTAATAGCATTAATTATATAGCTATACATAATATAAATATTAGCATTAATAGCAATATAGCATAATTAATAGCATTAATAGTATTAATAGCATTAATGGGATAATATAGCAATTAATAGCATTATTAATAGTATTAATAGCATTAATAGGATAAATATTAGCATTAATAGCAGAATTAATAGCATTAATAGCATTATTAATAGCATTAATAGCATTATTAGCATTAATAGCATAATAATAGCATTATTAGCATTAATAATAGCATTAATAACATTATTAATAGCATTAATAGAATTAATAGCATTATTATTAGCATTAATAGCATTAATAATACATGAATAGGATAAATATTAGCATTAAATAGCATTAATAGCATAATTAATAGCATTAATGATTAATAGCATTATACATTATTATAGCATTATTAATAGTATTAATAGCATTAATAGGATAAATATTAGAATTAATAGCAGATTAATAGCATTAATAGCATTATTAATAGCATTAATAGCATTTTATTAGCATTAATAGCATTAATAATAGCATTATTAGCATTAATAATAGCATTATTAACATTATTAATAGCATTAATAGCATTATTATTAGCATTAATAGCATTAATAATACCATGAATAGGATAAATATTAGCATTAATAGCATTAATAGCATAATTAATAGCATTAATAGCATTATTAATAGCATTATTATTAGCATTAATAGCATTAATAGGATAAATATTAGCATTAATAGCATTAATAGCATAATTAATAGCATTAATAGCATTATTAATAGCATTAATCGCATTATTATTAGCATTAATATAGCATTAATAATATGCATTATTAGCATTAATAATAGCATTAATAACATTATTAATAGCATTAATAGCATTATTATTAGCATTAATAGCATTAATACATATTAATTAGCATTAATAGCATTAATAATACCATGAATAGATAAAATATTAGCATTAATAGCATTAATACATAATTAATAGCATTAATAGCATTATTAATAGCATTAATAGCATTATTATTAGCATTAATAGCATTAATAATAGCATTATTAGCATTAATAATAGCATTAATAACATTATTATTATCATTAATAGCATAATTATTAACATTAATAGCATTATTATTAGCAGTAATATCATTATTATTAGCATTTTTTTTTTAATTATTATTTTTTATTTAATTTTTTTTTTTATTTATTTATTTATTATATTTTAATTATTTTTTTTATTATTAAATTTATTATTTAGGCTGAGACCCAGTTCTCTTTCAGGTCCGCTGAAAGGGCTGATATAATTAGCATATATTTAATTTTTTTATTATTATTTTTATTGAATTATTTATTATTTTTAATTTATTTTTTTATTATTTTTTAATTATTTTTTAATTATTTTTTTTTATTATTAAATTTATTATTTAGGCTGAGACCCAGTTCTCTTTCAGGTCCGCTGAAAGGGCTGATATAATTAGCATATATTTAATTTTTTTATTATTATTTTTATTGAATTATTTATTATTTTTAATTTATTATTTTATTATTTTTTAATTATTTTTTTATTATTTTTTTTATTATTAAATTTATTTGTTCCCATTGAAATACATTAGCGGTGTGTCGGCGATTTTATGGCCGCCCACCTGGTTCTATTTGTCGGCCCTAAAATCGCGGACACACCGCTAATGCATGTCTATGGGCAGTCCGCCCGATTTCGGATTGGACGCAGACCAATCAGAATTCGAGCTCACTGCCCATAGAGATGCATTAGCGGTGTGTCGGCGATTTTAGGGCCGACAAATAGAACCAGGTGGCCGGCCATAAAATCGCCGACATACCGGTAATGTATGTTAATGGGAAATGAGGGGCTCTTCTGATTGGCTGAGGGCAGTAGACAGCGACCAATCAGAAGAGCCCCTCACATCTCATTAAGATAGAATGGCGGATTTGTCGTCCATTCTATGTTAATGATAACTGAAGAGGACGTCGGAGATGGAAGTTGGCGGAAAGAAGACAGAAGATCCCCGGGGCCGGACGAAGAGGCGGAGATGGCGGACAGAAGAGAGAAGACCCCCGGGGCCGGAGGAAGAGGACGCCTGGCCGGACGGAGGACTTGTGGATCGGACGGACGATCAGATGACTAAGAAGGCAAGTAAGTGATCGACGGGGACGTTAGGTTAGGGGACGGCGGGGGCTTCGGGTGTAGGGCTTTAGGTGTTAGCGGTGTGAGCTTAGGAGGTGGCGGGGCTTAGGGGATAGGGGCTTAGGTGCGGCGCGGGGCTTAGGGGGCAGGGGGGGGTAGGGGTTTAGGTGCAGAATCGGGGGTAGGGGGTTAGGTGCGGCTTAGGGGGTAGGGGCTTGCGGCAGAGGGTAGTGGCTGCGGCGGGGTAGTGGATTAGGGCGGCAGGGGGTAGGGGCTTCGGCGGCGGGGTAGTGGGTTAGGGGTTAGGGCGGCAGGGGGTAGGGGCTTGCGGCGGGGTAGTGGGTTAGGGCGGCAGGGGGTAGGGGCTTTGGCGGCGGGGGTAGTGGCTTATGGGTTAGGTGCGGCAGAGTGTAGTGGGTGCGGCGGGGTAGTGGGTTAGGGCGGCAGGGGGTAGGGGCTTGCGGCAGAGGGTAGTGGCTGCGGCGGGGTAGTGGGTTAGGGCGGCAGGGGGTAGGGGCTTCGGTGGCGGGGTAGTGGGTTAGGGGTTAGGGCGGCTTAGGGTGTAGGGGTGCGGCGGACTTAGGGGGTAGGGGTTTAGGTGCGGCGGGTGGGGGCTTGGCGGCGGGAGCTTAGGAGGCTGCGGGGCTTAGGGGTTAGGGGCTTAGGTGCGGCGGGGCTTAGAGGGTAGGGGGTTAGGTGCGGCGGGGGGGTAGGGGCTTGCGGCAGAGGGTAGTGGCTGCGGCGGGGTAGTGGATTAGGGCGGCAGGGGGTAGGGGCTTCGGCGGCGGGGTAGTGGGTTAGGGGTTAGGGCGGCAGGGGGTAGGGGCTTGCGGCGGGGTAGTGGGTTAGGGCGGCAGGGGGTAGGGGCTTCGGCGGCGGGGTAGTGGCTTAGGGGTTAGGTGCGGCAGAGTGTAGTGGGTGCGGCGGGGTAGTGGGTTAGGGCGGCAGGGGGTAGGGGCTTGCGGCAGAGGGTAGTGGCTGCGGCGGGGTAGTGGGTTAGGGCGGCAGGGGGTAGGGGCTTCGGCGGCGGGGGGTAGTGGGTTAGGGGTTAGGGCGGCTTAGGGTGTAGGGGTGCGGCGGACTTAGGGGGTAGGGGTTTAGGTGCGGCGGGTGGGGGCTTGGCGGCGGGAGCTTAGGAGGCTGCGGGGCTTAGGGGGTAGGGGCTTAGGTGCGGCGGGGCTTAGAGGGTAGGGGGTTAGGTGCGGCGGGGCTTACGGGGTAGGGTCATATGTGCGGCGGGTCGGGGCTTAGGGTGTAGGGGTGCGGGGGCAGGGGGCTGTAGTGTACAGCGCGTAGTGGCTTAGGGCGGCAGGGGGCTGTAGTGTACAGCGCGATGGTATACTACAGTCCTATGGCGCTTATGGGCATGGGACTGTAGTATACTATAGCGGTGTACAGGGTTAGGTGCGACGGGGCTTACGGGGTAGGGGCATAGGTGCGGCGGGTCGGGGCTTAGGGTGTAGGGGTGCGGCGGACTTAGGGGGTAGGGGTTTAGGTGCGGCGGGTGGGGGCTTGGCGGCGGGAGCTTAGGAGGCTGCGGGGCTTAGGGGGTAGGGGCATAGGTGCGGCGGGTCGGGGCTTAGGGTGTAGGGGTGCGGGGGCAGGGGGCTGTAGTGTACAGCGCGTAGTGGCTTAGAGCGGCAGGGGGCTGTAGTGTACAGCGCGATGGT
This sequence comes from Allobates femoralis, assembly GCA_033576535.1. Lineage (NCBI taxonomy): Eukaryota > Metazoa > Chordata > Amphibia > Anura > Aromobatidae > Allobates > Allobates femoralis. The sequence goes on along the minus strand of JARQOC010000005.1, from coordinate 342,562,712 downwards.
ATACTACAGTCCCATGGCGCTTATGGGCATGGGACTGTAGTATACTATAGCGGTGTACACTACAGTAGTATGGGCTTCTGTGGCTTGGTTAGTGGTAGGTGGCAGCGACTCGCAATGCCCACTTCGCGGGCATTGCTTCGCGAGGCTGCAGCGACTCGCAATGCCCGCTTACGCGGCCACGGACAGAGTCCAGGAGATGAAACCTGGACTCGCTAACCAAGCCACCGGAAGCAGCGCCGCTCCGACGGAAGTCAGCTACGGCAATTATATAATAGATATTAAGAAATGAGACCCCTCAGTAACATGCTTGCAATAGACAAAGGTGGATGTGTTGGGAAAAAAGTGGATTAAGAAAGTCTACCATTCCACAAATTTAGCGTATGCTAGAGGGTTGTCATTGTCATTGTGGATAGATTCTTCCGCACCATACGAAGAACTTGAGATACACATACTGTAGATGGAAAGGGGCAATATGTATTTGTACTAGGTAAATTTACGGCCAACCATTATGTATTGCAGCTATATATAAAACACACCCATACTCAACTCCAATATCTCTTGGATATTTTACTATCATGGAAGGGGGGTGGGCATACCACTATTAATTGGAGATGTGAATAATGTAATTCTTGGACATTGGGACAGGGCTAAACATGGTGGGGGTGGGAGAGGTGGAGAACTGACCCCTTTTGGTAGTTATTTGAGGGGGGTTCGCCTGACAGACTTGTGGAGAGTGAGGAATAAGAACAAGTATTGCTATTTTTACTCTTCCCCAGCACACAATACTCTGTCTCGTATAGATTTAGCATTGGAAAATGATAACATGGATGGGATTGTATGTGGGGGTGGAGTACCTTTCAAGGGCAATTTCAGATCATAGCTCCCTAGAAGTCTGTATAAAAATTGAAATAGAAGAGGGCAAGGGGGAGGATGGAGGGTACATTCAGCAAAGTTAAATACTATTGATATAGAAGCATTCCAAAAAGAAATAGATGTGTTATTTCAAGTCTTTGAGGGCAGTCTTGCGACCCATGTGATTTGGGATACTATGAAAGCCATATTAGAGATATCTCGAGACGTAAAACCCAAAATAAGAAAGCAGATCAGGTTGTTATGGAATAGTTAATGAGACTGAATTGATAGTTAGCCCCACACCGGCAGCTATGCGGCGGCTAAAAGTAGCGCATGAGGAGGTTAATAAGCAGGGTGGACTGGTCCAGGCGGCAGGGGGGCATGTACCCCCAGGCTGGTGGTATTGAACTAATTTAGGGCCGCCCCCTTTAATGATATGGGCCGGATGTGCTTGCCTTGCAGCTGCAGATGCTGCAGTGACAGCGGGACTCAGGAAGGGGATGGCCGACCGTGGTGGGCAGCGTGGTGAGTGTCAACCACCTTAACCCCCCGCTCCTCGATTATTGCCAGGGCTGGAACAATCAGTCTGCCACCTAGGGCAAGGTCCACCAGCCAGCCCCTGTTAATAAGATGCACCTGATGGCTGCACAGAGAACGAGAGCCTTTGCAGAAATCACTGTTTTATGAAGAAGGATAGAGTGGGACACTTACTGTTGATAGTTGTGGCGGCACAGATAGACTCTACCCATGTATATAATTTAACAAGGGAAAATATGAACAGTATTACAGAAGTGGAAGACATTCTGGAGGTTTTTAGACAGTTTTATGTTCAGCTGTATGTCTCTAAGATGCAAGCTATTGAGGAAAAGATAAATGGTCTCTTGGAGGGAACGAGTATACCAAAATTGGATCTGATAGCTTGAAAGTGTTTAGATGAATCACTAATGGTAGAGGAGATGAAAAAAGCCTTAATGTCTATGGCAAATGACAAGGCCCCGGGAGCAGATGGTATTCCGGAGGAGGTCTATTAGTGTCTGGCAAAAGTGGTATTGCCAAGGCTGAAAGGTGTCTTTGAGGAGGCGTTGGAAAGGGGTGCACTGCCGAAGACCATAGGGGAGGCCATTGTGGTGGTGATGCCCAAGGAAGACAAAGATGTGAAGATGGCTGAATACTATAGACCTATCTTCTTATTAACAGCAGACGTTAAAAATTCTAGCAAAACTATTGTAAAATTTTTTACGGGAGTAATACCAAAGGTAATACATCCAGATCAGTCTGGTTTCATGCCAAACAAGTCCACTACGATCAAACTTAGAAGGTTATATTTAAATTTACAATTACCAGCTAAAAATACAGGTCAAAGAGTGATGACTTCATTAGACGCACATAAAGTGTTTGATGGTATAGAATGGAGATACCTATGGAGGGTACTGGAGTATATGGTTTTCAGGCTTGTCTTTAAATTGTGGGTGAAGCTGTTGTACTCCTCTCTAACTGCCAGGATTGATGTAAACTGTGAGATGTCTCGGGAGTTTGCTTTGCACAGAGGAAGAGACAAGGATATTCATTTTCCTAGCTGTTGTTTGTGTTTGCTGTGAACCCATTGGAAGCCAAGATTAGAGTGACAGATGCAGTGAAAGGGTTTAGATATAGCACAGTAGAAGACAAAAATTGCTTTATATGCTGACATATTATTGTTCTTGGAAAACCCTGAGGAATCGTTAAAAGAATGCTATGAGGATCATAGAAAGTTTTGGTGCACTATCTGGTTTAGAGATCAACTTAGATAAATCTAACATCATGGCACTGAATTGTGAACTAGACACTGATGGGATGGCCAAAGGGGGAAAGCGGCTTAAAATTGTGAGACAGTTTAAGTATTTAGGTATACAGGTAGTACTTCTGCTTACAAAGCATGTAGACCTTATTCTGAACTCGCTAGTAGAAAGATTCACAGCTAAGATTGAGGCATGGTGCAAGCTGTATTTATCGATAGTGGGACAAATAATCCTAATTAAGATGCTTTTGATGCCACAATTAGTCTATGTGCTACATAATATACCTGTTTGCAGGGGCTGCCTGGCCCAGGGGACAGGGGTGTAGATGCAGTCAAGCAGCAGTTTTGGGGCCGTCTGGCTATCTGTCATGTTGGTCTGCGCCCCTGAAGCTCACTGCTCATGGGCCACTGCTGTGTACTTGCCCCCCAGGCCGAAATTTGCCAGACAGCCCCTGTCTGTTTGGCTACCACAAAATAGGTTTCATACGTTCAATTCAATTTTTTGGGATCCAATGTGGGGTAGGAAGCAAGCTACAACAGTCCAGTGTAAACATCTAAGGGGGTGGAGTGGAGAGGACAAAGGAGGGTCAACACAAAGAATTTTAGAATACATGATTGGAACACAATCACACACAGGGACTAGAGGCATGGAACTTTAAAAGATTGGGACAGTTATATCTCACATTAGGACTGATAGAGTATGGGAAAAAGTTAACTACTTAGAGAAGTAAAAAATCTAACTCTGTATTCTCCTATTTGGTAAAATGAGAATATGCCTGAGTTCGATAGGATGGGTAGTTTTACTATCTCAACTGAGTTGGTGGTAGAGTGCATTTCTCAGCTGGTGGAGCGCAGAGTGCTTAAAACTTTTGAGAAGTTAAGGGAGGAGTTTCAGATCCCGAGACATGTGGATATCAGCATATCAAAAAAGAAATCAGGCAGCACTCCAGGCAAGATGTTTTTCTGGACTATTTATTAGGCCATGTGATGCGACGTTTCAGTCAAAAAGACTTTTTTCAAGCATAGTGCTACTGATACAGACTGAGGGTTGTAAACCCTTCCAGATCTATTATATAATTCCCATAGGCCAACCGTACCACTAGGGAGAGGTACTAAATTGATTGGTACCTTTCCTTGTGGGGATTGCTCAATCTGCCAATACATGGTGGCTTCAAATCAACTTGAGCTGACGGTCCACCCTGGACACATCATCACCAAATATTTTGCGAACTGTCGCACACGCAACGTCATTTATGTGTTGCGTTGCGGGTGTTCGAAACTCTATGTAGGGAGACCACCCAAGAACTCAGAAAGAGGGTCCAAAATCATGTTTCCAATATTTTCTGTGTGGAGTCACATTTGAAAAGTGGTAAACCCATTTCATCGGTAGCAAAACATTTCCATGCATGCCACCAAGGCTCCCCTAAGGGGTTAAAAATCATTGTGGTCGATAGAGCCTTTAGCTCTATCCGTAAATCACATATGACCGACGAGCTTCTAAGAAAAGAAGCTCGCTGGATCTATAATCTGCGGAGTATGTCACCCAATGGCTTAAATGAGGAAATGCTCTTTAATGGTTTTTACAAGAAATGATATGTGAACCCTCTTTAAGGTTTCTTACACCCTGACACTTTATTCTTAGATATTACGAACTTGGATCGGTATCCAGCAGCTTTTCAACATGGTGTGTGGGCCCTCGGAATGATATGGATCGTGGTCATCGACCGTACACGTCTTCTCACGGATTTGGAGTCCATACTTGATGAACTCGTCACTTTGGATGTGTTTTGGATTTACTTTGAAACATCGCCTTGTTTTTGAACTCTATTACATGCCCATGAATATATTGGTGTCTAGAGTTGATGTCCCCCTTCTTTCATGTTGAACAAAAGTGGTCCTCTTTCCCCTATTTGGTCTCCTGGGCACCTATTAAGTATAAACATAATCAGTTCCTTTTTCTCTTGTGAGGTTTTTTCATCTCACATTGATAAACCATCTTCCTCGCATTGAAGTCCTCTCTCATGAATGTCTGATAATGTTTAATGTATATATTTCTTACTGTTTTCTCCTTCACTAGGTCATATGATGACATGTGGTCTGGTGCCAAGGAAGATTTACTAATACCTTTCTTATCCCGTTTTTCCTTTTTTCTCCTGGTTATAGGTACGCAGAAAGCTGTTTATCAGACCCACTGTTCTTCAGTTTAATGTATGCCTACATATATATATATCTTCTTTTTGCATATAAACCTGCAATGGGTGGCTTCTGTCACCATAAACCTCCCCGTAGTGCCTCCCTGCCTTCTCCTTTTTCCTCCTTAAACCACTCCCAGCGACTAATGTTGCCGTAGCATTCTTATTTTGTCTAATAAAGACTTTGTTTGAAATGCGCATGCGCACTTCTTTTGATGACCGGCCGGTCTGCGCTCGCGTTCCGTCGCTTAGCGACGGCATACACAAGGGGGACCCCTAGCTACGTAATGACGCGTTATCTCACGTCACCACGCCACCTCTAGCCCCGCCTCTACACTTCCGGGTATACGGCTGCAGATCCTGGATGTGATTTGCAGGTGGGCTCATTCATTATACTATATAAACGTTTCTTTTACAGGTAACTGACAGGTTCTCCCCCATAGGAAGCCGTCTTATAGGCGGCGACACGCGTCGGGTGTCTAGCCTGCTATGTGCCTTATGAGATGGATGTTGTTTTTTCTGGTAACTATACTTGGACACGG